>VWZP01004011.1:714308-834532 GCA_013396995.1 Dicaeum eximium | reverse complement strand
TCGGCTCAGCTCGGCTCGGCTCGACTGGACTCGGTGAGGTCCCGCTCGGTCACGCTCGGCTCGGCTCGGCGGAGCCGTCCTCGCTCCTGATTGGCTCGCTCCCCACACGCTCCCTCTCTGATTGGTGGGAAGCCCTGCCGGACGCCGCGCGTGGGGGTTGCCATGGCAGTGTGGGACGCTACGCGGCCGGGTGCAGAGAGATCCGGCCGCGCTTCCGCCCCGTCTGTCTTCGGAGCCAGATCAGGGCTGCCCTAACGTTGTCCCCACAGGTTTCTGTGCCCCTTTCCCCACGGTATCCGGGTCCCTGTCCTCACGGGCGGCATATCCTCATCCCTAGATGCTGTGGGTGATGGGTGAGTGGCTATTTTTTTCGGCGGAAGGTCACGGAGGGGCGGGGCGACCCATTTAAGGTGCGACCAAAGCGCGCTGCGCCGCCATTTTCCCCTCAGCGGGGCGGGGCCGTGTGGGCTGGCTTTGGCTTTTCTTGCGCCCCAGTGAGGGACTCCGGCACGGAGGTGGTAGGTGTATCTTTGCTGCTCGCCATCTCTTATCTGGGGCCTGCGGGACCCGCGTCAGGGCGGGGCAGGGTGCCGGGCAAGCCGGGCCCAGAGAGGGCTCGGCCTCTCCCTTTCGCCGACCTTTATCTCATCGCTGCCTCGGAAGTGCAGGGCCAGGCCAGGACCCTCCGGGCACACACGCGTTACCTGTTGGCTTGGCATTCACAGTGTAAAAGGTTCTGTTCGCAGCTGCCCTGCTTGCACTGGAGACTGGTTCTCTTACCGTTCTCTGTCCCTGCACCTGAGGTAATGAGAGGGGACCAAGGCACCAGTAAAGGCAGCCTGATGTGCTTTTGTAGGGAGACATCCGTGCGGTGACACTTGAGCCTACATGGCTGAACAGGATTTTGAGAGGACTGAGGCATCTGTGAGGGTGCTCATATTTGTCACAGAGTGATTAAAATGTGTTTCCTCAGAGCTGCTGCACAGCCTCGTGTTTGGGCACAGAGAGTGTGAATGAGCAGATGGGTGTTTGGGGAAGAGCCTTGTTTTACTGAGGAAAGAAGAGAAACCTGTCTTTAAAACTTCTGATACAGAGCTACAGTGCTGACAGCACAGAAGCATGCATCTAGCAATTCCCCGCAGGTCAAACATCTCCTAGGATGTTTATTTAGCAAGGATTTTTTAGTTATTCTCAGGTTTAGTCATCACAGAATGGTTTGAATTGTAAGGGACCTTAAAGATCATCTAGTTCCAACTCCCTGCCGTGGGCAGGGACACCTTCCCTTAGACCAGGTTACTCCAAGCCCCATGCAGCCTGGCCTTGGACACTTCAGGGATCTGGCACAGTGAAACAAATGTCCTGATACAGAACAGCCAACCTGCTCATGGGATTTGGCATCTGCAGACTGCAGCTGTTAGATTGGCTAAATGCTTGATTTATCCACTCAAATTCTGGAAATCCTTTACTCTATTTCTGTCTAAGCCTGTGATTAAACCTGTAGTTTCAAGACCTGCAAAACAGCTGTTGTCTCACATCAGTGAGGCCTGCCTTTGCAGAGAGGAGGATTGGCATCTCCTAGCAGGAGTCCAAAAAAAGCAGAAAAAAGAAAGGATTGTGATTCAGTAGCAGCTTGAGTTATGAAGACTGGGGGTGGGGGGGGTGGGGTGTGTGTGTTGAAGTCTGCAGCAAGAGTCTTTACCACTTATGGGTTCTTCAAAGCAGGTTGCTTCAGAGGCAGATTTTCTGGTTTTGCTCTGTTTTATCTGCCCTGGGGTCCCAATTCCCTGAGGAGGTCAAACACCTCCTCTGCTTTGTGCTCAGTCTGTCTCTGTGAGGTGGATGGACTGCTTGGAGTTGAAGGAAATCTGTAAATGGTGGCATGACACAGGAGCCTGTGGCACCTTGCATGTAGGGAGGATGTATTGCTCATAGGAAGGTCTGCCAGATCTACAGCACATCAGGTACCCAAATCTCTTCAGCCCTTGCTTTTGCCTGTTAATTTTGTATCAGAAATTTTGTCTGTGAGCTTTGCTTTTCTTCAAGCTGGCACTGGGACTGACACCAGTTTGGGTTTTGTCTTTTCTTTCTTTGTAAGTTCTCTGTATTCTTCACACATAGATTTGTAACTCTGTCACCTATTGTATTAGTAGCTGGTTTCCCCAGTACGTTTCCATGGCCTTTCCCTGAGCAGAAAGACAAAACAAATTCCAGAGCTCTAAGCCCTGGGAGATACAAGGCCCCTGTCCCGTCTTGGTTCTTCCTGGGAACCAAGGCCAAGAATTCTTTGGGATACATTTTCATGGGCAAAGTACAACTAGTGCTGAAAGAGGGGCTGCAGAGAAGGGGCTTGAGCTGGGGGGAGTTGCATCACCACTTGTCCTCCTAATTGGTGCTTTTTATCAATTATGCTAATTTCATAAAACCTATAAAAATGTACTCGCCCCTGGGGGGAGGCTCTTGTGGACATCATTCCATAACTGCCTCTGAAGGTCTTCAAATAAAGATCCCCTTTTATATGACTTCCTTACTAAAATTATCTCTAGTTTCATTTTTAGGTTGGGAAAAGGCAGCAGGACCAGGTGGCTGCCTGAAGTCCCTTCCAGCATATGCTTTCCTTTGGTTTCTGACTCTTTCAGTCAGAAAAGACAGGAAAGCATTGCTGTGAGGATGCAGGAATATCCCAGCAGATATTTTTGTCAGTGTACAAGAGTAGGGAATATAAAATGAAACAAATATATAGATTACAGACTTTACCTTAAATTGATGGTAAGAAATTGGAATCTGCACTCCAGAGAGGTAAGCTGGGAGTCAGGTATTGTCACTAAAGTGCTGGATTGGGCAGAATAAACTCTTAAGTGTTGTCTTCTACAAAAAGAAAAGTTACCCTCCATGAATACCTGAGAGTCTGCGCAGATTCTTATAACTAGATATTGCAAAAAAATAATTGAATAGCAGATTTATTTTTTTTTACAACTGAAAATCTGTCTGAAGACTTGAGGTCAGTATCTCTGCAGAGATAAGCTTTTCCTTTGTTCCATAATGTTGTGAATCCATTGTTTCCTGGAAGCAGTGTGTCTTCAGTGAATCTGAAATAAATAGGGGTTTAAATGGAGGTTCCTGTAAAGGGCATTTTGCCTCTGTGGTTCTGCTGTCTCTGTTATAAATCAATCCAGATATCTTGATGCACATACAGGAGAGAAGATGGAATTTTTCTGACTGGAGCTGAGTTAGCATTTCAGCATATCAGCTTCATCTGGTAGAACTAACTTTAAAAACCAATAAAATGTAGCAATCCCTGGAGTGGGATGTGGCAGTTACTTGAAAGGGACTTTTATGTGGTTGGAAAAGGCACAGAGGAAAGAAGTAATAGTCTGGAGGTGAAATTTAATAACTCTGGAATGTTTCCAAAGCTGACAGGCATTTTCGGATAATTTGTCAATCACTGTTCTTTGAAACAAAATGTACTGCCATGGTGTGTGGAGATGAGGACAGACAGTCCCACCAGAGGCAGTGTCTGACTGTAAACCTGATAATTCATCTCTCCATTTTAGTTACTGTGACAGGAAAATGCTGCAGGTATCAGCAGTTAGAAGTCCTTTAGAGATTTGTTTCATTGATTGGTAGGAATTGTAAGAAAATTTAGGTTTTGCTGATAATACAATAATTTTATCTGCTTTTGACAGTTTTATTGTTTTTCCCAGACTAATCCAACCATGGGTAGTATGAATAGGTCAGAGGGTCCCTGGCTACAAAGATTTGCAAATGGGAAACCGGTGAGAAAACCCAAGCGGCAAGAGCCTTGGAAGGTGAGTGACCCCCAGCACTGCTTCAGCTGAGGGTTCTCCTGTGAGCAGCACAGGAGAGCAGCATCTGTGGCTGGGATCCCACTGTGTAATTGGGTCCTGTATTGGAACTGGCAACCCAATCCCACTGAAATCCTGACAGTGTTTTCTGGTCTGTCTGTGCTCGCAGACTTCCATCCCTGGCATGTGCCTGAATTCATCTGTGAGCCCTGAGCAGGAACTTGGTGCTTCAGTCTGTCCTTCCACAGCACACTCAAAAATGGGTATTGCAGTTGTATTACTTCTTACTATTCCATCCCAGTTTGTGCCTTGGTTGTGGAACCTGGATGAGAACCTGATCTTTTTAAAGCAGGCTGTCTTTTTATGCAGACCTTTTCCTTTCTTTACATTTATGCAGGGGTTCTCCTCAGCACCAGCAGAGTAGCACAGCCAGTAATTTTGATCGCAGCAGAAATTTTTGGAAGGAAAGTATTGCCAAAGACTGGCTAACACAGAAGGAAGGGCTTCTGTTGTGTGAAGGTGTGAGTGGAGCAATTCAGTGGAAGTTATGAAGGGAAGAATGAAAAATTGTTACTTTCAAAGTTCAGTAAAATCTGAGAGATGTTTGTCATGGAGAAAGAGAACAAAGAATTCTGAAAATAGGAACAGATTCAATGGGTTTTACTAAGCTCTTTCATCCTTTTTAGGTAGCTTTATTAAATTACTTGCAGTTTGGTGTGTGGAAAAGTTTCCCATAAAACCTGAAACAAGCTTGTGACTAGTTAGAATCATAAACTCATGGAACAGCCCAGGCTAGAAGGGACCTTGGAAGATCATCTGGCTCAGCCTTTCATGGCAAAAGAGCCACCAGATGAGGGTATCCAGCTCCCTGTCCAATTGCACCTTGAAAACCTTGAGTGATGAGGATGGGTACTCCCCCACCTCCCTGGGAGGTTGTTCAGCAAATGATTGATCTCACTGTAAAAATGTCTTTCTTGAATTGGGATGAAACCTCTGCCAGTGCAACTTGTACCTCTTATCCCTTGTTTGTTGCTGTGGCTTCTGGTGAAGTGAGAGCCTCTGTGCTCTTTGCAGCTGCCCTGTCAGTAGTACTGTGATGAGGCTGCCCCTGGGCCTGCTCTTTTCCAGGGAGAAGAGACTTCATTCCTTCAGTCAAAGGACACCCAACTCCTTTGGTTCTTAAGGATTCTTCACATATGTATCATCCTGAAGGAAAACTCTTCTCCTGTTCACCAGTAATGGTTCTTAGCTGGAGTGATGGCCATGTCTTTGTGCTGCTGTTACGGTGCTGGCTTTAGAAAGGATCTGTCACTGTGTGGAGTGAATTCATTAGGCATAATACAACATACCAGTTGTTTCAAATAGTAGGATGTAAGGGTCTTGAAACAAGCCAGAAATTTAGATTTCCTCTTTCTCATTTCTTTCTGGTGGAATTTTTATTACTTCTTGTCTCTTCCTTGCTTGCTCTGATGTATGATATCCTGTTCATCTCAGTGTAATAAACCTTTAGGAGTATGGAGCTGGTCAGCAGGCCCAAGGCAGACATGACTGAAAACTACACTGTCAACTGGAATTAAAAATCAGTATTAAGCATTAAGAGAGTAGTAGGCTAATATTCCATTCTATGCATAAAATGCATTCCATCCCCAAATGATAGATTTGGTCTGCATTGCCTGTACTCCTTGTCTGGAGTGCAGCAGTTAAAGAGGCACATGTTTGGCACAGAAGAAAAACTGTGGTAAGGAGGAAGAGGTGTTTGGTCGTGGTGAGGAGCAGCCAAAGAGGTCTGAGCATGTACATTCAGGTTCCCATTCCAGTTCTTCCAACGCTCTTCTGTTGCTACTTAACCCAACTGTTCAGAGCAAATCTTGCAAGGATTTGCCAGCTGGGTTGTGGTATAATGTGCCTTTAATCACGACACAGTGATTATTTTGAATTCAAAAAGTAAATCTAACTCCTACTCTAAGTCCCGCTTTCACCTCATGTGAGATTTTTGTATGTTTTTTATCAGGCAGCATCTGATCAAAGCCGAGACATCATTGCTTCTGTTCAGTGCATCTTGGACGGAGAAAATTTTGTGAGGGTAAGAAGTGTGCTCTTTTCTCATTCACTGTGTGCTTTCCTGCATGTCAATATTTTTAGTTCCTAAACAGTGATAATTGCCTGTATTCTTGAAAAACTAATTTGGAGTTATGAGCTTCTGATCTTTTCAGTCTACTCTGGATAGGACTGAAGTAGTAACCCTAAATGTGAATCCCAGGTGACTTGAACTGCCTGTTTGCACCTAATATTTGTTCTGGGGGTGTGGTAGTTTGTGACAGTGGTGCTGTGAGCAAAGGGCAGGAGGGCTGCTCTGGTCTGATCCAGCAGATTGCCAGTGCTGCAGGGAAGGTCCTTCTGCTGCCTGTCTTGCACAGTCTGGTGCTTGCAGTTCCCTGCTCTGCAGTGATTTCAGCTCAGTAACCTGGTGGGAAAAAGTGAGTAATTTTCTGCCAATTTTGCACCACAGCTTCAAAAATTAAGGGTCTGAATGCCAGAGCTCTTGAAAGGGCAAGCTTGGAAATAAGGTGTGGGAAGTGGAGAGAGGGAGGAGCAGAAGGAAGGGCTGGAAAACAGATGCCTTGGAGGAGTGAGCAGTCTGGTTAGCCAAGCTGCATACCTTTACCTGTGGAATCTTTATTGTCATTGGCCAATAGTTTATATGGTTTTTATTTTCCATTTCTTGCTTAAGGAGGTGGACAGATATTTGAGGCACGGTGATTTCCTAGATCTGAGAAAGACAGAGCTTCTGTACAAAAAATATCTTGAGAATGTTTCAGAACCACTTATGCAGAAAATGAAGGACCAACTGGACAGCCAGTCAGAGGAGGAAGTGCGGAAAAGGAAACAAGAACAATTCTCTCAATATTTAAACTACTGTACAAAGAAGGTATCAATCAGAAGCACATTTCTGTCATGGAGAGGGTTGTATACAGAGGATTGTGGACAAGTTCAGGGGTTTAGCTGTTATTTCCTGTCTGTTGAGTAACCTGGAGTTCAGATATACCTTGCCTGCAACTTATTTTTCCCAAGGACTTCTGTAATGGTGATATTACAACTGTGTACATTCACCAGCAGCTATGAACAGCAGCATTGCTTGGTGCAGTGAACATGTGCTGGGGTCTGAATATGGTGAGACACCTTGTTGTGAGGTGTGTTTCCCTCTGTGGGATGGAAACCCATTTAGTGGGAAAACCTTGAACTCTGTCAGCTGAAACCAAAGGCTGAGTGAGCAGGGTGTGGGCTGCACTCTCATGTCTCAGGAGTTCAGCTACAGTAGTACTGCAACTCTGTTGGCAGAGCATGAGTGAAATGATTTTGTGGCCTTGGATGCTACTGATCAAGGTTCATAAAAGAAATAATATTGGAACCAGGGAGATACAAACAATTTTTTAAGTCGGCATGCAGGTAATGAACCCAATTCATGGATTTTGTAGTTCCATGTGTTTCAGTATTCACAAAAATTGCAAATTGCAGTCACTGTAGAAAATACTCGTTAGTTTCTTCATTTTGCTCTTAATTTGACAGCACTCTAAAATATCAGATCCCACAATGAAACTTTCTGCATCTCAGGAATGAAAAAAAAGAGAAAAATAAAAGCAGTTATGTAATCTGCCACAAAAATAATATTTTATGAGAGTAGGCAGTTGTTGTCAGTGGAAACCACTGCACAGTGGAGTTGTGAGATTGTAAACAAGCTACTCATCCAGAAAGGAAAATACCATGGGAGCTGTGTTATTTTAAAGAGACCAAACTATCTTTTTCAAAGATGTGATGTCACAGACCCATGCATTTAAACTGCATGGAATGACAAGAACTGAACCAGTCCTACTGCTGAAGTCCTGGGATTTAGGCTGTGCTGGGTGTACTGGACATATCTGGGTCTGCATCTGTCCATCTTGCAAGCTGCTGTGCCAGGTCAGGAATTTCCTGGGTGCCCTCCAGAAGCAATGGTTGATGTGGTGGGATGAATCCTTCTGCCTGAAGGGGAGCACCAGCACCAGTGATCAGCTTCTACCTTTTCTCCTTGCTCTGTGGTGTCAGGTCTTGTCACCAGCATGTCTGAAAAGCAGGCTGAGGCCCTTCAAATTTACAGGACAAGTTATTTGCATAAGTTTGCATTAACTGTGTCAGCATATGATAAATTTTGCAGAATGTGAGACACTTGTGTGAGTTACTTAATGTGGGTAATTCTGGATGTGTTTTCCCTTCCCTCCCTCCTTTTTGCCCATTTTCTTTTGCTCTCTTCCCTGCTACCACAGCCTTCTCCTTCACTTGTGGCAGTGTTGTTGATGAGATGGAGCTGTGACCTGGACCTTGAGGTGTGGGTTCAGATCTTTATTCCAGTGTATAGATGGAAAAGGCAGCTCATGAACCCAGACATGGAGCTGGCATCTTGCAGACCAGTGACCTGCCTAAGGCTGTGGCTAGTGAGGGCTCACTCACTCCTGTTTTTAGTTTTTCATATCTGTTTTGCTGATGTCCCAGAATATTTTGAGTTGGAAGGGACCCAGAAGGATCATCATGTTGAACTCCTAAGTGAGTGGCCCATTCTGGAATCAAACCCATGACCTTGGTGTTATTAGCACCATGGTCTGGCCAACTGAGCCAATCTCAGGGCTTCCTTTTCTGGAAAAACATTTTCCAATAAAAGGAATATCCATTATCTTGACTGTCCTAGTTAAGGTTAGCATTTTAACCTGTAATTATTTCTGGATGCTTCATGAAATCACTTATTATGATTGTGCCTGGGATAAATTAAAATGGATGGAGGAATTTTCCTGTTACAGTTCAGTCTCTGAGCGCTGTGTATGAAAATTGGGAATTCTTTTTTTCAGCCACCTCTGGTGCTGTGTTATGCTGTGGCTGGCTCTGTCCCACCCAGGCTGGCTGCTCTCACTGTTGTAACCAATAGCTTCTGAGACCTGACCCAGTACCTGCTTCTCCCACAGGGCTATGTGTTTTTGGATTATTATGACCCATCAGAGTACGATCCATTCTTCCAGAAGACATGCACAGACTGCTGGAATGTGTTGAGGAGGTTTGGAGCCCTACTTTGACCAGCAGGAAGTTAATAGAGTTTGTTACTGATGTGCTGCTGGGGGGCTGCTCTAGAGCAGCACATTGTATTTTACTAACTCACTCCTACTGCATTTAAGCCCAAGAGTGTTCAAACATGGTTTTCACCAGGAGCACAGTCTGGATCTATACTAAGCCCAGTTTTTGAGGCACAGTAGCAATGGCAGGGGGAGGTTTGTTTTCCTCATTTCAAATCCATTCTGGCAGCACAGGGGGTGTCTTGTCTAAGGAGGGTTGGAGAGGTCCCAGGCAAGCTCAGTGTGTGCCGTGTAGAAGGAAATAATCTGACAGCTCAGCTGATCTTTACTGAAGCATAGGAACAGCTTTTCCTTCTCTTTAAAGGATGAAAGTCATCAACCAGCACAATGACAGAGAGGGCCAATGATGTCACCTGTCCTCCAGCTGACCACAGCAGCAAGCACAGCCATCAAAGGTACCTTTACAAAATAGGTTACATGCACTGCCAAAGCAAGTGAGAACAGGCCCTCAGGTCCTTCGGCAAACTGCAATAAACTTATTGTCTTAAACATGTAGTTCTGAAATGTTGTTACCCAGCAGCAAAAGAAATGTTTGACATGCTGCTCCTCTTCTTGCCAGATCCAGTTCAATGCTCTACAGGCCAAAACCTGCTATTTTTGGAGGTTTAACTTGGGCTGAGCTCAATAAAGACAGTGCTGGTTTTCTCTCCTGGAGACAGTGTCCAAGCAGTAAATCAAACTTTTAACATACATCATAGGTGTTTTGAGGAGGAAGGAAATATGTAGGGGAGAGGAGATGGGAAGTGGTGTACAAAACATCTGGTGCTTTTTGGAGAGCTGGTGCTGAGCAGCAGCTGCTGCCAGTGCCCTCAAACCTGTCCCTCTCCTGTGCCAGTGCAGTCCTGTCTCCCTGCTGCTGTGGCTGCTCAGCAGCTCTGGGCTCAAAGCCTGGAAACAGAATTTTCTCTGTCCTCCAGACTCCCATTGTACAGACACAATCTCTCAAGAGTTGCCAAGAGTTGAGTTTTATTTAGGATTAGAAATACCGAACCACAGAAAACTGTTAAATGTAACAGAGGTTGACTCAGTAACAGGAGGGTGCACAGATGGTGACTGGGTGGGAAACTGCCAGACTTGAGGAGGAATTTCTGCACCCGTGGAAAACAAGGGCACAGGCTGCTCAGAACTGCATGCTGTGCTTCTGCAACAAAGCAGTTTAAAGGAGGCAGTAAAATGGTTACAATTAACAAATATTTATAAACAAACTTTCTTTTTTTTTTTAAACCATCCCTGATTTGGTGCCAAGAGAAAGGTTTTGCTTCCAACCAGTTCATTTTACAGGTTTATATTGGGGTGACAGTTCCCCAGAGCAAACCTTTTAAACTTGTAATAAACTTTCCTTGAACAAATCCTATAAGTTTTTCTTATTATTTCACATTCCCCTGTACAATAAAATATACTTTTTTAAAATCACTATGCATCAATAAACATCTGTAGACAAATTAATAAACTTATATTTTACTCTCTATATACATGTTGGCAATGTCAAAGCTTCAAGATTCACATGGAGGTCTGCAAGACCAAGGAAATGTACACAAATAACTTATATTTAGGAAAAAACCCAAAGAGCTGAAGAGTATTTTGCCACATTGTTGTGGGTCACAGTATTTAAAATATTTTTTTCTAGTTATTCTTCACAACCACATTGTCTCAGCAGAGAATGTAAATCAAACTGAAGCAGAAAGAAAAATCAAGTAGCAGTTACTGATTCCAGTGCAGAACTAAAGTCAAGTAAAGAACTACACTTGATTCTTAAAAGAATATACAATATATTGGAGACTTCTCCAGTGCTAAGGCTTCTTCAGCATTTAACCGTTAAAACTATCATCCTGAGATGGGAAAATTCCAGTGGATATCACTTGTAAGATTTCAAATGGAATGATTCTAGTGCTGAGCTTAAACCATTCCTCAGTCTGTCTGTCAGACTAAGTGGTAAAATATACAAACAGCTTGGTGCCACATTTCTATGTAATACTTTTTATGGCCCTGAAAATGGAAACATTGGCATCCAAACCCAAGATATTCCAACATAATAAAAAGGCACTGAGCTATAGTACTGTATTTACAGTAACATTTGTGTTTGCATAGATCAACAACTCGGAACACTGCAAGGAACTAAGCACAACCAGGAGCTAAGAGGAAATACAGAAGCAGCAGGAGTTCTTGCTTAATAACCAGCGTGGGACAAGGAATCTTTTACTAAAAGATGTTCAGGCTGTCAGCTTCAGTTGTCCTTCATAAATTAAAAAAGTGTTCTTAGAGGAGTGTTTTCTGATCAAAGAGCTGCAGGTCAAAGCGCACCCACACTTCTCCTGTTGGAACTTCATGCAGCAGTAAGTGTTTAGTTGTGGGGCCTTTGCTCTCTTGTTCTGTTCTGATTTTTGCTACTGGAACTTCAGTGCGACCCAAAAAATCTGTTGGGCAAATGAATAAGAAATTTCATTAGGCAAAGATAGTGACCTTAGAACATCTGAGTGAGTCAGGTTAATGCAATGCTGTGAGGTACATGCTCAGTTCAGAGCACTGCTCCCAGGCTTCCAGTTGGATTGGACCCCAGCCCTGTGTAAACCTGCAAGCAGTGACAAAAAAAGGCCTTTTTAGAAGAGAACAATGCTATGGAATTAGGATGCCACAGTTTGAGCTAAGGGCTTTATAAATACTCTTAGAAAATACCCTTTCAGAAACACTATTTCAAGTGTTCTTCTGTTTCACAGCTGGCTGGTCAGAGTTAGGTGATGGAACTTGTTTACAAATCAGCTGAGGTGCTCAAAGACAATAAAAAAATCAACTATTTTGGCTCAGCCAACTTTTAATGGCCTATATATCATGCTTTTCACAAGAACAATGACCAACAATTGCCACTACTAGTAGGTTTACAGTCCGATTCAGAAATCATACACCTTCTGTGTGGCTATTTCTTACATGACATCTTTGTGTGTGTGTGCATTAAAACGTTCACCATGGACTGAAAAACAAGACTCAGCTGTCCAGCTGGGAGAAGCAGCCAGCCAAACTCACATTAACTCACAGGAGAAAAGACTGAGCTATAGTTACACACAAGGCAACTCAGGTCAAGGCAGTTCCCTGCGAATCTGCAATAATTGACTGTGTGTCAGAGCCCTGAAAAAGCACTTAACCTTTTAGAGAATATGAGAAGCAGCTGACTGCCAAAAACGTGCTCAGTTTCCAAGCAATACGAAAGCTGATCAAGCTGTTGCTGTGAAAATATAACCCAGGACCTTATTTTTGAGCACCTATCATGAGTAGAACTTCTGCTTTCAACTTGTCTGTCTCCTCAGTCTGACAAGAAAGTAATTGTGTGTCTGATACAAAAGCCAGACTGGGATCAAATCTGACTGCCTGGAGTTACTGGCTCTGGAAGGCTATTGAACGTCCTGAGTACTGAGGCACTGTTTTTACTCAACATTTCTCAGGCAGCAGTCAGACCTACAGGCTCTTGAAACTGCTGCTGAGGAACTGGGTACCTCAGCTAACAAAAAAGCCTAAATATTCACACTTACCATCAGGTGAGAACTGATCCCTGTCAAACATAGTGATACACAGGACATCCTGATACAGATCCTTGATGAAGAACTGGCAGTTGAAGTTCCACTTGGGGTTCAGGGTGTCCTGCAGGGTCCTGGTCGTGTAGCTCTGTGAGCCCATGCTGATCTCACAGTACGGGTTGCTCTTCCCTAAACACAGAACAGGGAGTGAAACCCCTCTGCAGTGCAGAACCTCCCCCTCCATATGGAGCCTGCTTGGACACACATCAATGCTGCTGCCAGAAGATGTGGGTCAGGCAATCCCTATATCCCAGAGCATTATTTCTTCACTTGGTCCTCTGAAACTAAATAATGACTAATTAATATAGAAACAGTAGACAAACCACAGTGTTTCCCAAATGACCAAATCTTCCCAGCAAGCCTTTCCAAATGTTACAGGAATAAAATTGCTCTGAGACTGTTCCCCTTGCTTACCATTGGGCTTACAGGCCTTTAGTTCTGTTGCTTCAATCACGTGCACCATCAAGCGTCCTATTCCTGAGGTTTTCTGTGAACGAGCTGGGAACAAAGAGGTCAACAGATTAGTTGGAACTGTAAGAACTGGCAATAGATCTGAAGTAGACACTGGCATCCTCCAGGAAATGCCCTGCTCCTGTATCCAGGTGGATAGAGGGAAATACAGAACTCAGTGGGTACCTTGGTAAGCCTTTTCACGTTTCTTCTTCTCCGTTTCAATGTATTGCTCTGACGCCGCTTTGATCTTCTGGACCCAGGCAGTCCTGCAAAGAGCAATCCCTACAGTCAGGGTTATCCTACAGGCAGCAAAATCTTCAGTGACTCTGCCCCACTCTCTTTCCCCATTCCCCTCTCCCTAAGTTTTAGAGGCATCACAAATCAAGTCAATTCATGGACTAAGGCAATGGAGTTTTTGGTTTAATCTTATGCCACATTCCAAATCAGCCTAAATAAATGGACATGGAGCTGCTGTTTTATTAAAGACTGTTTTATTAAAGCACTTTAATGTGCTGGGTCACATTAAAGACTGCCCAGGACTGGGGAAGAGTCCTATGGATTCTGGATTTTGCAGCCCTAAACTGTTCTTCGATACAACTGAAACATCAAGGAGCAGCAGATGTGCTGGATGCCACTGCAAGAGCTGCTGCAGAAGCAGAACAAAATCAGAGGAAACTTCTCATTCAAATGAGAGTCAAGTTTATTTCCTGAACAAGACACAACTCTGTTCCTGAGCTCAGAGTCTGTGTCTGTTCACTGGAAGCACAGCCTGCTGCATCAATGAACAAGTTTAAGCTCAGATTTGCATTTTCACTACTCACCGCTCATTAATGTTGTCAGTTTTAAGGGTGTAAACTCTGTCAATGTGTGATATGTGAAAAACTGGCTCATCACTTGAAGGGTCTGTGGGCAGCTTCACAAGGACTTCATTAAGGAAAACCGGCTGAAAGAAAAGCAAATGTCACTGAGGCAGCAACACCCTGTGACAATAGGCAGAAACTCTATAAGCATGTTTAAATACACTGTTTTACTGTAGGGAAAATGAAAGTCATAGAATACAGGACAAACAGTGAGGTCACCGTGTAAATGATGCAAGAAAGGGCTGAGAGAAAAACATCTCTGGTTATTCACCCCATTCTGTTTTCCCAGGCAAAGAGCTTTGTGAAAGGAGCAGGAGTGTGCAAGCAGAGCTGCAGTGTGGAGCTTGGAAATCCAGCAATCTCTCAGGTTCTCTGTGGGAAAGCAGCTCTGATACTTAAGTTTATGTCTCCAGTTTCAGAATCTTGAGAACACACTGTGTGGGCACAGAGACTAAAATTTTGCACCTTCTACGGTTTTCTGAAGGACAGGAATTTTCTTGTGGATGCAGGAACCTGTGCAAACTGAAGTCAAGGCTCCTGCTTCTGAACATCCCACTCAGCTGTTCAGGCATGATGCTACTTCTGCCCCTTCCCCCCAGAGTGGATGGAAGTGTTAACCCATTCTTAGTTAAACCAAGATGCAGAAGTCTGTCCGTTTCAAGGTACTAAGCCAATGTCATTTGTGCAAAGTTGTCTGCCAGAACATGCCCATGTGACAGCAAAAGGGGACACACAGCTAATCCCAGTGGGAGAGCAGCATTCCTCATCAGAAGCCAGACCCACTGCACCAACACAACCAGGGAACACCTTGACTCACTCACCATTTTGTACATTTTGAACTGGGAGTTGGATTTAGGGCTGAACAGTTTATCGGATCCGGAAGACACAAACTGTTTAACCATGTAGGTGAGCAGCAGGAAGTCATTGAAAAGGAATCCATACAGCTCCTTACTGCTCTTGGCCTTGTACAGCTTCCCACTGTGCAGGAGCTTCCGTGGTCCCAAGCAGTTTGTGAGGGAGTTGAACACTGGTTGCTGGGAAGAGACAAAACCCATTAGCAGCAGCAAGTCTGTGCAGACTTCAGCTCCTGCTCCTCTTCACTGTGGAGATTGACCAAGCTGCTGAAAATGCTCTCCTCTCTTGTTTAATGAATTCCATTATAAATGAAGAGAAGGGAACTGTTCTGTGATCAGCCATGGCCACAGCACAACTCCCACCTCAGAGGAGATTTAAGCTTTACCAAAAACACACAGAGGGATGACCAGATGGAGGCATTTACTGCATGGCCACTCCTGTGTTGTCCAGAAGCTGTGTTTAAGATGAGGCTGCACAGGCTGCAGTCAGGTCACCTACAGGTGATTAGGTGATGGAATAGGACAGATCTTCTGGGTCTATCAAGCCCTAGTTCCTTATGCAGTGGAGAACTGTCACACACTCCTCAGTTTGAAGGCTGTCCTGAAAGGTACAGGAGCCTGAAAACCTCATATCCTTGAGTATCTGGCACTGAGGGCTACTGTTCCCTTCCTTCTTGAAGGAAAACCCTGGGAAACACACATTTAGTGAAATCCTCCGTAGTAACACCTGACTTAGACCAGTGGCAGCATGATCAGGAATTCAGAGAGAAGTATTATTTCTGTCTGTTTAACGGTCTAAATGGTACCAGTTTTTAACCTGATAAATAAAGATTTCTCTGCCACTACAGTCATGCAAAAAGAATGGTCCATCACATTATGGCTGTGAGTAGAATTCAATAAAAGCTTCCCTGCCTAGAGCTCAGCAGTGGATCATATTCCAGTAAGGGATGTGAGCAAGGACTCCCATTCCCTCCCCAGCCTTGCTGAAATTACTGAAAAGCCCCAGCCCTGCAGAGCATCAGTGCAGATACCTCAGCAAGGCCTTCACACTGGACGTGGGCCTGGATCCATTCCAGCCTGTCCGAGTTCTCCTTCTCACGCACGCCCTCGTTCACCTGGGAGCACAACTCCTCCGCACGCTCCAGGGCAAGCCGCAGGCTGCTGTGATCCGGGTGGTTCTCTGGAGTGTTCTCTAGAATCTGGCATGGATCAAAGAGGGGAGAAAACAAGATGAAAACACAGGTAAGCCTGTCAGAGAAATCCCCATAAAGGGACAAGCTTTTATCTTGGCTTTTGCTATAGACATCAAACTCCAAGCATTCAGCTACAAAACCTCCCTTGGGGTACTCACACTCTTGATGAGCAGAGGGTAGCGCGTTATCCTTTGCATGGGTTTCAGGAGGAAGCTGGAGAGGGGCATTCCTTTGCAGCAAGGGTCCAGGGCAAGTTTCTGTGGTGCAACCCAGAGATTTAGCAGAGACATTGCATTAGTCATCAGAAAACAGTTGCATCATTGGCACTGAATACTGAAAATTCTCTGATCAGATTAATTTTTCCAGGCATTCCAGAAATCTTGGATTTTTTAGTAAGCAAACACTGCTTGTATCTAGAACAAACAGGAAAGCTGGCAGTGTCATTGCACCCAGATGCTTTGCCAGCATAAACCACAGGGTCATTGTTCATGCAGAATCCTTACATTCAAAACTGTTCCAGCTTTTATTTTGACACCACAGGCTCCACTCAGGTTGAAAAAGAACAAAGTAATGAAAGAAACAAATGCCTGATGTCAACTGTTCTGGTAATTTTCCTTTTATGGCCTGAGTAAATTAGCTAGAGAGAAAGACTGTTATAAATAAAGAGCACACACAGTGTTAGCCATGGTCACCATGTAAATACACCTTGGAAGCTTTTTAGCTATTTTTGCAGAATTTTACTCTTCTAGGTTATTTTGATGTGGTCAATGCTGGTTAGAGGGACTCCTGTCATTGAGGAAGGAGAGGGCACAAAAGCTACTGAATCAGATACCTTTAAGTAGTCCTTGAAATCAGCATCTTCATCAGTTTTCTGCTGCAGCAGGGCCGCTCCGTTGAGCTGGCAGCTGCAGAAGCGGATGTAGGCCTGCATGTGGGCCAGCTCCGCCGCCAGGATGTCCCCGATCATCTGCACCGGCATCTTCTCGCCTCCCGTCTTCTTACGCACCCGCAAGGCTCTGCGCACGGGCAAAGACATCACCATCCAAATTTGCTGCCGAGTCTGCGAGGCCTAAATCACAGCCCTTACAGATCCACCTCTGAAAGGACACAGACCTGGCAGGGGAACTGCCTTACACAGCACAGGCACTTCCAGGAGGTGCCAGGGTCCTGCCTGAAACCCCAGGAAGTCATCCTGCCACAACAGCCTGAGCTGAACAATCTCCTCAGTGGGGTCTGGGGGACTGGGACTCTTCTTTGAGGTTTCTGGGACAATCAGCATCAATCTCTGCATCCCATTCAGTGAATTACTGGCCACTGTATCTTTCTAAAGATTATTTTTAGAGAATAAGAAAAAGTTTGCTTTGCAGAAAACTGGGAAGAAAAGCTCCCAAGCTTATACTTTTGCGTAGGGTCTTTTTCTAAGCTATTACAAATGTACATCTGTTCTTGCTGTTTATTTCTCCCTCTCTCTTATTGCAGCTCCTTTTGAAGCAGTCTGACTGCATTTAGCTGTTCTGAATGCAAGCATCCACAGGAAATAATCAGCAAGGCCAGAATATTGACTGTAAACCCAGCAAACTTCCTGAGGAAAGAACAACAGAATAATGAAAAGGTAAACGTAAGACTGCAGGTAAGTACTCACTTCAGTAACTTTGTATTTGACATGATGAGTTCCTTCCAGTTAACAAAGATCAGCCCCATTTCTCCTTCTGTGAGACAGCCTGAATCAGCCATTGGTTTTTGGAAAACCTGAAGCCAAAAAATGAGCAATTCTTCAGAGAACAGAAACAGATCAGTTCTTGCTTAGCCCAGCAGTGACTTTTTTTGAATGCTCAGTGTCTAATTTCTCAGCAGTTAAAAGAAGCAATTTCTTATTAGCACTTGTGACAGCTGTTTCCCCTGAGCGTGTGACCCCTTTCTGACACCAGCATCAGCACTTGCAAAGCGAGGACAAGCACTGGGACCTGCAGGCTGACAGCTCAGCACAAGAACATTCCTGTGATTTCAGGGTCAATCACTGCACAAATTACACTCAGGCACTGCTCCTCTCCCCTGACCCAGAGCACTCAGGGTCACCCTGTGTGCAGGACCACAGCTGCTCTCAGGGCCCCTCAGCACCTCATCCCTGGGGAGCAGAGCAGCCCTGTGACTGACTATTGAACATCTGCCACACTTCACCACACCCTTGTTCTATACAGAGGGGTCAAGTTGGACACCCAAGAGCCCTTAATGCTGGCCTGTCCCTGCCCTGCTGTGGGAGGTGGTCTTGCTTCCGGAAATAAAACTGGGGAGAAGGCACATGAGAAGCTTTTATGGTGCTTCTACAGCTCTGTGCAGCTCTGCTCGACACCTGGCCCCAGCCCATCATCTTTTTACTGAGCCCAAACACCTAACAAAAGGATTGGGAAAACAGAAAGGTCTTTGTAAGCTGACGGGTTTCACAAAGTGGTGCTGAAACCACTGGTTTCAACCAGTGCTCACTGGAAAGGGAGATACCCACACACCATTCTTCCTCCACCATCTCACAATTCATAAGAATCCCTTTATTGGTATTATGCAATATAGAGGTGTTCTTTTTCCAAAGGCACTTTCACACCCAAGACATCTCACCTCTATGACGAGCTGCAGATCATCCATGTACCTTTCTTCCGTCTGAATGAGCTCATGAATGTAGCCCTGCCTTTTCCTTTCCATGGGCTGCATGGTGTCAAGGCTCTGGAGATCAGCACACCCTGCAGGAAGCAAGTCAGGAGTTCAGATCCCACTCAAGGCATTAAATCTGATCAATTAACAAAATTGCACAGCCTCCAGCAGTCTATGGCTCAGACTATACAGGCCCTGGTAGATCTTCTCTACAGCAGCAGCAGGTTTCAAAATCAAGTGATGTAGCAATCAACCCTCTCCTTTCTTTGTGTCACTTTTCAGTCTATCACCTTTTTATTTCTTTGAACACCCCTTGTACTGTGATGCAGACTAAGAGTTCCTGACTTCTTGCCACTCCATTTGTCTCATGACTTTTCTCATCCCTTCTGCCACACTGATTTGAAACTGTGATTTTCTCTTACCTTGAGCAATGTCTTTTTGGACTTAACAGTTTTAAACGTCTTTTCCAACCTTAATGATTCATGATTCTGAGTTGTCTTTTGTGAGATGAAGTCATAGAAAATGTGGCTGGTCCTGACTTAGGACATTGCACCTTTAATCCCCACCCCATTTCTGAAGTTCTCTGCCTTAGTTATTAATTTCTAATACAAACCACCACTACAAATTTGTAAAGCTGTAACACATAACATTGCAGTTGTGTAACTCACAGCTGCACAGCTTTTTTTTTTTTTCCCTCAAAATGAGCTGGAAATATATTGAATTATTTTCATGCATCAAGGATGAAGAATCAAAATCATGCACAGGAACACACCAACAGTCAATGACCCAAACCCCAAGTTTCTGTCAGAACGTGCAGACCCTGCAGCTTCACACGACTCTATCTCTACTGGATGTTAGTAAACAAGGCAGTAGTGTTCAAACTTTAGTAACCAAACCAAAAACTGGTAAAACCAGAGTAAGCTGTGTAAAGGAGAGCACAGAAAGTCAATCTGATCCTTGTCAGCCATCACACAGCAGAGTACTGCAAAGCAGCAGGGTGGGGGAAAAGGAAAAAAGAAGGAACAATTACAGAGCGTTTGAGAACATCCATCCATCCATCGCTGGATGCGGTGGCATCGGATTGCAGTAGCAGGTGAACTGTGGGTTTTGCAGGACAGCAGAAAGGACATCACAGGGACTCACTTTGATCTGGCAGTTCTAGAGGAACAATACTTTATGAAGGTTCACAGGAATGGTGAAAGGCAGAATGACCTACAGCAGGGAGGGCTGTGTCTCCCTTGTCTCCCTGACACTCCTGGCACACAAGGATGTGGCTATTCACTGCCAAGGTAGAGATCTGCTCATGGGAAGGCAAGTTGGTAATAAATTTGAGGGAAAAAAACCAAGAAACAGTAAATATTAGGCTGAACTTGATGTGACAGTGGCATAATGGGAACCTCATGGGCTCCTGAGCTTCCAGCTACCCCAGCATCAAGGTGCTCTGAAAGAGCAACTGTCAGCAGAAGAGAAACTCTTGCCAAGTGAAATTTTAGGACACCATAACAAGGAAAGGCTTTGAAGAACACAAAGAAGTAAAACAGCAGCAAAGAACAACAGCTAGATTGAAAATCAGGACTTTTCAGTTCTGTTTTGCATCCTAAGGAGGATCACAGATCTTAAGCTTTCTGACAAAGTTTGAAAAAACACCATGTTTTAAGAAGAGATGAGGGATTGCAGCTCTTTTGATCACACAGAATTCTCCTTCTGGCCTTAGTTATCCCCAGAGCTACAACCAGGCCAAAATTAGATGAGAAAAAGGAGTGAAGTTACAGATAAAAGTGATTCCTGCAAAGTTTGATGTCTTAGTCCATTGAGACAGTCTGTGGCCAATGTGCTACTTCTGGATTCTTGTGTCACTCTTCAGTCTGTACAGGACTGGGTTTAAGCCCACCTGGTTACTAAGACATGAAATTTCAGGACTATCCAAGGGCTTGCACGGTAACCAGGCATTAATTGTTCAGATTTGGAAGTCTCAGCTTTGGCCAGTGGCTCCCTTTCCTTCTGCAAGGTGCATCCTGTGACAGAAGCAGGGATGGACTGAAACTCCTGTTGGCTCGTCCCAGCTGCTGGAACAACCCACATGCTGGGATTTGGGTTTGTCTCATGCTGACCACTGAAAGTTGGGGCCAAGCCTAGGAGAGAAATTGGCCTTTTTTATGCATTCAAATAGATTTGGTTTATAAATTCATTATCAGATGCAAAAATTCAGTTACATTAACTGGCTCCTGTGCTAACCTTGTGTTTGGACTGTCAGCTTCTGGGATGAAGGGATGAATGCTACTTTCTATTTCGTATTTTATATAATTTTATTTAAACACTTGTGTTTACTTGTGAAAACACTCCCAATTTTGATAGGTCTGATGATACTGGCATAAAAACACATTATGCAATCCCCACATTTGATTTTAGAGGGTGAATTTAGGCATTTGAGTCTGAAGGGAAAAACAAAAAATAAAAAGAGAATAAACCAGCCTAATGAGTGCATTTGGCAATGTTTTCCTAAGTGGCCACAGCAACCCATGGGCTCACTGATGCTGAAAGGGTGGAGCTACATCTCTACCCCTTCTCCTCCCACACTGCTGTTCCCTCCTTTCTTTCCATCAATCCTGGCACTTATCTGACTCCCTGCTCACATGCTGGCAGCAAACAACTCCCAAGTGGGGAAAAAGAAAACAGCAGTTTTCTGCTGGTTTAACAGCCAGGAATGTGCATGGAAGCAGTAAAACTGCCTTGTTTGGCAGCAGAAAGCTCTGGGCTTGGCTTCCCTCTGGTGGAGCTTCATCCCAAGCTCCCCAGGCAGCTCAGGAAGAGCAGTGGGATTTCTGGGAGTGTCTGCAGCAAGGAATTGCAGCTCCTCACTTGCTCTGCTGACCAAGAGGGATGCCTGCCCTCTGGAGGGGAACATGCCTCTCCCACCAAGAGCAGGCAGTGCCAGCCTTTCAGCCAGCCTGGGGCACAGCCGGCCCAGCTCCCTCTCCAGAACATTCACCTGAGCGAGCAGGGCGTGTCGGGAACCTTGGAAACTCAGGGCACAGCAACAGAGATGCCTACACTGACTGTGGTGCCCTCTGGGCTCAATCCTTCTCTCTGAGCTGAGGAAGCAGCTGCCAGGGTAAAACAACCTGGAGAGTTTAAAAACAGGAAATCCCAGTCTCCAAAGTTGTATTTAAAATTATACTTTCCAAATATACCTGAAAAAGGAGTATTTTTTCCTACTAACATGACTACCCCTGCATGAAAAACTACTGAGTTTCACAGTGAAAAGATGTTTTCTTCTGCAGGAGATTCAAAGCCCTGAAAAACAGGGTGGCTGGGGGAGAAAACCTTCCCAATTACTGAAGTTTTGGGTATGAGCACATTCAAGAGGAAGAGAGACAGTTCCTTAAGAAAGGGAATCCTCCAATGAAAGACAGATTAATAACACATATCACTATTTTTCCAACAGACTTCCTCATCAATGGACAGGGGGAAAAAGCCATTAAAAGTGATAGCTCTGAAAAGAGATCTGAACCCTCCAACAGGAGCTCAGGCACTCATCTGGAAGGATGCAGCTACACCAGAGGCACTAACTGCTTTGGGTGCCCCATGAAGACTATTTAGGGATAGAGAAGAGGTTTAGATTTGATAGCAGGAAAAATTTCTTCATGGAAAGGGTTATAAAGCATTGGAACAGGCTGCCCAGGGAAGTGGTGGAGCCACTATCCCTGGAAGTATTTAAAAAACATTGATATGGCACTTTAGGATGCGGTTTATTGGTGCTGGGTTAATGATTGGACCTGATGATGTTGAAGGTCTTTTCCAACGTTAATGATTCTATGATTCTATATAAACTGCTTTTTCAAAAGAAATATCTTGGTTTGTTTGGGGTTGGGTTTTTTTTGGAAGGGGTTATTTGTTTTGATTGTTTGTTTGACTCTGAAGCCAGCTGACATGGCTGGGAACAACAGGTAAGGGTTGGGGGTTTTTTTCCTGGCTCCATTTTCCCAGCCTGCCACAGAAAGGCCACACATCCCCTTAAGGACCAGGGGCTGGCATTGGCACAGTCCCTTCAGTACAGCCTGGGAGCAGCTGATGGCACCAGGGGACACCAGCACAGCCAGGTGCAAGCTCTGCAGGCACACACGAGGCCAAGGCACTTGGGACACACTCCTGGAGCCCCAGCAGCCTCTGAAACCTACAAAAGGAACTAATCCAAGAAATCTGCTCTTGTGGAAAAGGTAGTTTCCATCAGGCCCTGGGAGACATAATAAAATCTTTTATCCAATCTCCCCTAATCAGTAAACAGAGGATACTGTGCTACAACAGAGGAAATTTATGAATCAATTTTCAAGAGGTAAAAAGCAAAATCAAGTCACTCCATCACAGGTGACACAACACTCATTCCAAGCTATTCAGCTGGGAAAAAATCCTCCCCAGATGGACAAAAAACCACAACAGACAAACTAGATCCTTTTATGTGTCCCTTTAATAAAATACATTTGCATAGTTATCTTACAACTTTGTTCAAATCCAAAGGTGAGCAATTGCCTCATGCTAAGCACAGCCTGCATTCACATGTCTCAACAACCATCCCCACACGTGACACTCAAGCTCGGGAAGGACAAGGAGGGGATTTAAGGCAGCACACACCAGAAGGCAGCAGTTTTATTGGTTCATTACACTGAAGTAGCACGACCCCGCAGCAGCTCCCGCTGCAGGCCAAGGAGTGCCGGCATTCCTACGAGCAGATTTATTTACAGGTGTTGCCAACCCCCCCCAGGAGAATCACATGGGATACAATCTGACAGAGCACTGAGATGGCAGAAATGTTCAGTGACCAGAGGGAGACGTTTCAGTCATTAGTGTGTAACTCTCTGATGGAGTTTGTGCCTTCTGCTCCTGACTGCACCGTTAACCATGCGGAGATAGCGCTTGGGATGCTCCCAGCCCTCACACACCCAGCCCTGCCTCTGGTCCCACTGCTGGCACAAGACTTTTCCTGCGTGGATCCAGCTCTGGATCAGGAACTAAGCTTGTGTCAAACCAGGCTTCTGTAGTTTGTTAGTCCATTATGCAAACCAGACAGTTACAGACACAGCGTTTTGGTACCCGCTCTTGTGCATTTACTCTTTGGTTCTCACCCCCAGTGACAGCAGGGCCCCTGTTCTCTGCTGGCCCACAGGAAACAACATGTAGCAAGTTTGCTAAATGCATAGTTTGCTTTCCATGTTGGCTCCAGTTTTACTTTTTAACCTTGTGTGGCTCTCAGCAACATTTAGACTCTCAGCTCTTGCCTGGGAATCATGAGTTCAACAAAGGACTCTGTTTTCCACCCTGCCCTTAGTTCCACAGCCAGCCTTTTTCACCCAAATAAGGATGATTGTACTTGACTGCTAGGATGACCAGCTGAGCTCAACTCTATGGTCTTTTATCAACAAAGGGGTGGATTGCACACAACCAGAGAAAAAGTAGCATTTTTAAAAGCCTGTTTTAAACACAACTTTCAATAGCCACACTGCTTCATTGATACAGAATATTATTGTTAAATAATCTTTCTGTAAATACATCCTTGGCATAGTCTTTCCTTTGGATGATCTGATGTGTGCATCCAACTCTTTCTGCATCACTGTACAGAAGAGCAAAGCTCTCAGGCAACAACTGTGCTGGAGCTGTGCTAGACAGACTTTTGCAGTACAGATAAATACTGAAGGCAGGGACTATGTCTCTCTCAATCAGCATTATTAAGGTATGTTTTTATTATTGTATTTATTATTACACTTAAGAGAATTTAGAGTGTACTCAGGAAATACTGAAACAAGAAAAGATAGCTGTGAAAGCACAAATGCTTCTCTTCAATACTCTTCAGTTGAGACTTAGAGGCAACAGTTTCAGTAATTATCAATGCTCATACCTACACAGTAGCACAGGGGTACCTGTGTGAAACTTTGCCAACAGTACTGTAATCTCCAAAGTTATCAGTAAAAAAAAAAAAAAAACAAATTAAAAAACAAGTAGAATGCCAGTTGGTTTTGGAAAATTCCACATAAGTATATCCTCAAGTACTTCAGTAAGGATATGAAGTTGTTTTGAATTTTTCAAAGACAATTAGTAGTAATCTGGCATTCAAGGAAAACTGACTGAACATTGATTGTCAATGTGGCTCAAATCCCACAGGTGAACAGTGCCTTTTTGCCTTTTAGAAATTACATAATTTAGAAGATCACCTAATTCTTAGACTACAGTACGTGACTGCTGGATGCCACTGGTGCAGCACAAAACATTTCAGCCTGTATTAAACTGGCTTCCCAAGACAGAAATTCAGAGAAGGCAGTTCTGGGTAAGTAGTGTATTTTAGTAGAAACACTTAAAACGTGGTTTCAGAAGGAAATCAAGTAATCTGAAATACTCAAAGGATTATCTAGCACATTATTTGCCTACAACAACATGATTTCATTCTGTAACAAAATACTGGTTCAGACAAAATACATCCAGGATAAAAATCCATTTGTAGTTTTCTGTAGGCACATTGCGTAGTCCATATTGCACAGAAGATACATCTCTGAACTAAAGGGCACATTTACATTATTTCATCAAGGATATTAAATACATAACATTGGATTTTGGAGAAAGGCTTTTAAATCTCTGCAATTGGATTAACCTTTTCCTGATAGTACCTTCAGATCATTCATCTATATATATATATCTATCTATCTATATGGTAAACAAGCAGTTTGTTTTGTAAACATTTCTGATTGCATAAGTGACCTTTGCTGTTTCATAACCAAGTTCAGGAAACCAACTAAATTAAATACTGTGTCTAGTGATCTCTCTTGTTACAAGAGCACAAAACTATTTAATCAGAGAAGTAGTCTAGAATCAAATTAATCCTTTTATTTAAAGGGGAATCAAGGTTACAAATTCCTCCTTCCCTCCAAACATTATAATAAGACATGGGCAGCTCATACCGCTCTGCATTTCCAACAGGACTGTGGGTTGAGGAGCACAGCTCCATCCTAAACCCAAATACTCTGCCCTCACTCCTGGTTCTCTTGGTGTCTGTCCCGGCAACACCTCTTCAGGGAGGTTACCTCTGCATTAGGCTGCTCCTCTGCTTACCAGGAGGAAGAGCAGCAGCTTTCAGACAGTAAAAGTCACTGCAGACCACAGCCAGAGACAAACAATTCAGTACCATGAACTATTTAATGAAAAGAAGGGGCAGGGGAAGGGCCTGGTCACACAGAGGCTGTGCAAGTACTTACTGCAGCAACTAAGCACATTTGCCAAAACTGAAAGCAAATATGAATGATCAGAATTTAAAGGAAGGAGGCTCTTTAGGGATAGAACATATTGAGCCAAAACAACCTGAATTCCTGCCATAGTACTACTGTGAAGGAAGAAGAAACATTAAAATATCCTCCACTCTACACCTTATAATTCTTTCCCCCATTAAAAAGGGTGTGAAAAGGCTGGATGGAGTGCAGATCTAACCCTTGGATCCTGTAGCATGTTTGTAATCACAGTGACTATCAGACAGGTAGGGCTTGTTTCTGGAGCCATGAAGGCCCCCAATTTTAAAAGCTCAGTATGTAAGAGATTAAATCAAGTCCATTAGAACAATAATCAATGAACATTTTAATTCTGCAAAATATGTACATTACAACATTAAAAGAACACAAGTGCCCATTCCAAACAGCTCAGATAAACTGTGCAAATAGTGGGTCTTTGTGTGTCTGCAATCCCACCATGCAAACAATGCTTGATATGCATGCTAATGACTACGGTTATCAATCCCAAAGAAAATACTAAAGGAAACAAGAATGAACAGCAGTGAAAGCCACACAAAGACCCACTATCCTTTCTGCTTTTACAAATCCACTGAACCTGCAGATTAGAAGAAAACCCACAAAAACCTAATTTCTTGATTGGATCTAATGTTCAAACGAAGCAAAAGGATTGTGTCAGACACGTGAGCAGGGCTGGCCACCCTGCCTCCACGCTAGTCAAACTTGGATAGTGGGTCTCTGAGGTGCTTTCACACTGGAAGACAACATTGGGTCCTAAAAAAAAAAAAACAAAACAAAAAAAAAAGGATAAAATGAACATAAATTTGAAGAGTGAAACATATGAGTTCTATGGACAAAGACAGAACAACACTGAAAAGGTCAGAAAGGAATGATGAACATTCAGCTTTCTGAAAATAGACATCACAAGCTTTACCCTTGCAGTTTCATATTTATAAAAACACAAATTCAAGTACTTGTGACCAGCCATTGCTGACTCTGAAAACCTCAGCAGCTCATTCATTTGAAGAAAAAGTTTATTCCTATGGAAAACTTTTGTCATGTAGACTCAACACAAGCCCAAGCCCTAAGGGATTTTTTAAAGGCAATGGCAAAATTCCTTGAGATTTCAACAAAACCAGAATCTCTCTTCAGAAACTTCTACTGGGACATTGGAAAATCAGGTAAAAAGTAAACTTGTAAAGAAAAATCTCATTGGAATTTATTCATATCAGCACATAAAAATTAACGTGTTCAATTCTGTTTGAGCCTGAAAGAAATTGAAACCTTGCCTCTAATCTTATGTGTCCATGCAACAGGAGGTGCCACATCTCTCAGAATCCAAGGGCTACATGGTCTAAAGAGGGACACACCTTGTGGGCAATCCAGAGACTATTCCAGAGCCCAGGATTACAACCTGGAAGTGTTATAAAACCTGACTGCCATTCAACAAATAGTTTTAGAAATACAAAGTCCCTATGTCACTATGAAGTAAGGGATTGATTTCATATTTGATCTTTGGTAAAAGGGGTAAAATTCTGGAGCTGTTGAATAAAATCTTAGAATAAATCATTAATCCTTGTGTGTTAAAATATCAATGTGGAACTGCAATGGCAACACCTCAAAGTCACTGCTACCCTGAACTATTACTCCACAAAGAGAAGTTACTTGGCAAGAACTAGAGAACTTCAAAATGTGTTGTCCATACACAGACACTGAAATGCACCACCCATGAGCACATCAGAAGTTCTTTTTTCACAAAAGGAGTCAGCTTCATCCACCAGACAGTGTGGACAGGAATTACTAAAGATCTTTTGTGCATGGAAATCAACTTCTGGAAATACAGATCCTTGTTGCAGGACTTGTCTCATGTCTCCAACATGTCACATCTACAAGTAAGGTTTGGAGAAGACAAAAATGAGGTAGCTCTAGAGATATTACTACAAACAAGAACCTGGAGCTCAGGCCTGAGCACCTGAAGGAGTAACTCTGTGTGAGGAACTGCAGCAATGCTGGGCTATGGAAAGCAGAAAGAGTGAACAAAAGCAGGCACTACACGTAGATTAGAGCAGGAAGAACTGGCACAACATTCAGCTCTGTGAGTCTCATGGGATGAGACACCCCAGGATGAACCAGAAGCCCCTCTGCACACACCTGGCTGAGCTGTCCAGCCCTCCAGAACATCTCTGAGGGATGCACTGATCTCTCACACTAGAAGAATCCAGCAACCAAGTATGCAGACATAGCTGAAGCAGCTGTCTTCCCTCCTTACACTTCTCTCCTGCCCCACCTCAAACATCCCTTGGGAAGAATTGGAAGAGAACCTGGTAGATGTGTCCTTGTCAGATCCTGGTAACACAGGAAAGACCTGACCCTTGTGATTTAATGGTTGAGATTTACCTGAAGGGAGAAAATCTCAACTAAAGAAAATAAAAGGACAAAGTTCACACTGGTCCTATGTGTAAGATGATAAATTTTAAAAGGTATCTCATTGAAAAAGCCAACAAATAATAAGAGAACAAGTTTCCAAGTGCAAAGCAGATGAAGACTGGCCAAAATAAAATTATCTCCAGAGCTGGCCACTGGGAAGAACTGTGAAGTGGTAAGAGCACCATGCCCACTCCCCTGACACACACCTTGGAAAGGAAGGGAAGAGAACCTGGCACTAGACAGGTACTGGCAACACACAGGATCTGACCCTGCATGGTTGTGCAAACACTCAAAGAACAGAAGACTGATTCTTTATTTTAAATCTATTTTGAAACCTGCTGAGTATCATTATTTATGATGGCTTTTGTGCAAACATTAGGAAAAAGGCTATGAAAATGTCATTAAAACAGGAGCAAGTCTAACCAGCACCACAGTCCCCAGGAACATGACTGAACTGTCCTGTGTTCTGTAATCACCACGTGTTTAAGAGACAAACACTCAAACCTACAACACCTTGAAGTCATATTGTTTTTCTTTTTTTTCCTTGCAGGGGTCCTATGCCAGGATGTGCAGCTACACCAGGAGGAAAAGTGAATTTGTTTTGTTCACAGAGCTATGTCAGCAACTTAGGAGAAGGGACATCTCACTGACTCCAGTTCTTTCTTTGCTAGGGAAGTTTACCATTACAGCTACAACTAAAAACTCCCAGAAAAGACACCAGATACAAAGGTCTTTAAATCTGGGGGAAAAACAAAATTTTCCTAAGCCACAAACCTACTTTAGTAAACCAATTTTGCCTGCTCCCTTTCCAATACCATTACACTTGTTCCAGAAAAAACAGTGGGAAAAACTGCTATTATTCAACAGAGGCATTATAATACCTAGATCAGCAGTTCTTTAAAATGCAACAATGCATTTTCAAAATTATATTCTCTCATATCTCAAAGCTCTTCTGTAGAGGGCCACATCAACATTTCTGTGGGACAATTCCTCAGTGATTTCACAAGGATACTTGTGATGGTTTCTGCACTCTGTTTAAACAGGAGCCAAAAATATTGTAAGGGAACCCAAGGAAGTTTGGAAGTTAATTCAGGACATATTTAAACATTCCTCTGGTTACACAGGAGGTACAGAGCAGTGGCTTACTGCTCACACAAGTGACCAGCAGCAGCAGCCCAGCTGAAATCCGGGAAATGGTATTTGAACACTGCTGAGCCATGCTGGGTTTGTGCAGGCTCTGGGCTTGGGGCAGGATTTTGCCTGAGGTTTCCAAATGCCTACACCACAACAGAGTGGCAAAGCCCAGCACAAAACTAGTGTGTAACTTAGCTTATTTGAAATACTGAGAGAATTTTAAAAAACGAGAATAAATTCAACATACTCTTTGTTCACCAGTAGGTGGATTTTGTAGAACTGCTTCATAGAGTAGTTCTTAAAGAAAAGTTTAAAGCCGAGGTACAGATGGCCGGGTGCACACCTGCACATCATTAACCTTTGTCATAAGCCAGTTTGATGTGGAAGGAAATACTCTTATTCCACATCACTGAAATCTGAGGGAAAACTTAATGATGTACCAGCAAACAATGAGAAAAACTTATTCACCATCCAGAAAGTTTCCAATTACAGCATGGTCTTAGCACAGCTTTTGCTGAAAATCACTGGTTTATGTGATCACCTTGCATTTGTCACATTCAACCATGTAACTTGAAATAACAACACAGCTGGTGTGACAAGCTGTTACCTCTATCATTTTTGAAAATTCCTAAGTTTTAATACTCAGCCAGAATCTTAATTTTATAGCCCACTTGGTATAGTCTATAGTGTTTCTTCAAAAGTGAGATGTGCAAAGAAATTAAAGCTTTCAAAGGACCATTTTAATGATTTAGCTATGTCTAATCAAATAATGTTAAGTTCAATCTAAATGCAGAAGTTCTTGACATCCCAACCACATTGGCAAGAGGCATTAAAAAAAAAAAAAAAACCCAGAAAAATGTGTTACCAAAAAGCTCAGAAGTAATTAGCTAAAAAGAAAATCTCAAGAATGGTCACACACTCTTTTGGCCAGGAACCATAACAAGTTACCCAGGGAAAATATTGTAACGTTCCAACCCAAGCTGTACCTTCATTATGAGTTAGTGAATTTTTCTGTAAGAACATAACTATGTGATCAAAGCTGAAGTGCAGACTGATCCTACAGGAGCTATGGGCTAATAAGAGTGAGGCTCAGCCAGATTTCCAAATGGGTGTCTTTATCCCAAGAGAACTCCAAACATTGTCTAGAGAAAAACAGCAAGTGAAGGGACAAGGCCTGTCATGTCAAAGGAGCAACTCTGGCATCATGGTATGTTCCCAAACTCTCTGGGCTGATACAGAAGTTGTTTTAATCACAGGATGAAAAGCTGAGGGAGTAAAAATTGTGCTAAATTTCTCTGGGAGGGGGATGTTCTCTGAGGACAGGGGGCAAAAAACAGGGTGTGTGTAGGGGACACCAGAATCCCTTACTGTGTTTATGTGCTAAAAAGGCAGAGAAGATGTTGACTGTCAGGTGTTCAGTTTAGGATTCAGTTCTCAGCTTGCTGCTGGTAATTTTTCTGACCTCTGTCCTGACAAAGATCTTGTTTCTCAGGAGTGGATGACAGCTGGAATGCTGGGAGCCAGGACAAGCATTTTTAGGACCGGACAGACCACGTGCTAATGCCAAAATCTTTTTCCTATCCTTTTTATGGGTATTTTTACTTAACTGACACGTGTTAGAATTACTACAGCACTTTCCCTTATTTTACAAAACTTGAGCAAGTTCTGTAATTTCAGTGTGCCTGCACTGCTTCCCAGTCCATGTTAGTTAGCAGCATCTTGTTGGAAGGAGAACTCCTACCCAATCCAGGATTTTTAGCTCACCCTACAGCACTCTTGCTATCCTACACTGGCTGGTTGGTAATGTGCTGGTTGTTCATAGGTTACCTAGAAAAGTGTTTAAAGTACCTTGTACTAAATAAAGTGTTTAAAAGAAAGAGTACTTGAAGAACTGATCAATTCAGCTGATGCCTGGAACTCCAAATTCCAAACACAAAAAAGAAGAACAGCAATGCACCTTTGAAACTAAGTAAGAAAATTAATTAAAAATAGAGGTTGCTTACACTGCTGACTCGGATCGGAATCTGTGGTCATCTTCACGTAGTTTGAGGGGAAGAGACCTGTCAGGCCATTGATTTCTCCCTGCCACCAGTCAGCATCATCTTTGTTCAGCACATTAATCAGCTGCCCCTTGGAGAAACTGAGCTCGTCCTCGTTGTTCGCCGTGTAATCGTACATGGCGATCACCTGACACACTGTGAAGGAAAGAAGAGTAACATGGAGTTATACCAGTATTAAAACTGTGTTCTCAGTGTTTTACAAAACCACAGGAAAGAAACAACCATCTCACATGCACTGTTGCATAAGAAAAATGCCACATTATTTTATCTTGATACAGGATTGTCTTCCCTTTTCTTTTACTTTTTTAAAATTGAGCCAGCCAGTAATTCCGATTTCCACTTTACATATCTGTGAACTTTTATATTGAATGGACTGCATCTACTGGCCTTTAAACACTTTAAAATGTAATCAAGTATGCTCCTCTCTTCTACTGGCTGAGAAGAGAGGGAGTTTGTTTATCTTACTGCAGACACTTGTGGGGAAAATGTGGCAGAGGAAGAGGAAACGTGCATTAGCTAATCATGGGTTGCTGCTTTAGTCACAGGGAAGTTTTGCCCAGTAAAACCCAGGAAATTGTTGTATAAGCAACTCATAGCTGTGGAGAACAGCATAATTTAAGCACACAGAAGCAAAAAAACTAAATTTTCTGTGAAATAACCTCATTTGTACCCAACCATTCAAATGGAAAAATCTAGAAATAACCTGAAAATTTGCTTAGTCTCCCTCTTTGTAAAGAGCAGTGCATGTAATTCCACGTGGTTTGCCAATGTTTGCTAGTGCTAAGATTTTTGCTAGCACTATGGAAACATGGAGTTTCCAAAAGAGAAGAGTATGGCTCTTCAGAGCAACCATAAAAATTAAAAAGCCCAGAAGATGAATGCTGACCCTCACAGGCACATGAACATTTGAAATAGTTACATAAAATTCTAAATTAAATACAAAGTATTTTTTTTTTCACCTGAGGGAGCAGCTGATGTGGTTCTTTCACTGCTTGGACCCAGCAGCTTCACATGGCTGGCAGGGAACCATCCCTTCTGTCTCTTTTTCCCTCTTGCCTGCAAATATTTATAATGGTTATTACATAACTGAAAAACTGAATAGTCCATAGACTGGAAAAAATGCAATAAATATATCAGAGTTTTGCCAACAAAAGACAAGAAGTCAGGCTTCTAAACAGCTACTAAATGAATCTCAAAAGATAAAAAACTGACTAAAGCATAAAACAATGCAATTCAGATAAAGCTGCACCCTAATATGTTCATCCAGAATTTTTAAGTGAGATTTCAGAGTACAACTGAATTGTAGGGCTGAAAATTTGTTCTATGAATATTCCACCTATGCATCATATCCAGAGTTTCTAATGAGGTCAAGGGTAGTTTTATAGGACATTCTTCTTAAATCTAGGTGAGTAAGGGAGAGAAGTGGGAACAGCACCTTTACATTAAACAAGCTTCCAACTCCAGCTTCCAAACCCACCTGTTCTTTCATTGGAATAACTTCACAGTTTAATGTTTCACCAATTAAATCCTAACCAATTAAATAACTGTCAACTTGTCTCTTTCTCCTCCCACATGTCAATCGACATTTTTACTGTTTTATGAGACCAAGAAAATCGACTATAAAAACCATAAAACCCCCAGCAACCCAAGGTTTAAAAAAAGCCAACCAACCAATCTAAAAAACCAAAAAAAAATTCAGCATACAGCATTTGTTCCCCTTTGGTTTATACAAGATGAAAATAACTTTTGGACCAGATTTTATATAACTCTATACTTAGTTGTTTTTTTGAATTAAACCTGAGAGCACTTCCTTGCCATTCATGAAGTCACAATTATTTCTCTTTGAATCACTACCTGCAACTCTCCTTGCCACCATCCACTGGCATTTTTCTTCAGAATAAGTATCAGCTGTCCTGGAGCGAGACTGAGCTGTTCAGTTCCTGATGCAGCGTAGGCAGTGGTAACCTGAGCGATTTCTGCAAAGAAAACAGTAATTGCATTTGTTATTTTTTCACTGCAGTAAGAGCTGGATCCACAGAAATATCCTGGTACATGACTTGCAGCTAAGAACATCAGGCACCATTAAAACACTGCTATGAGCCTAAATTCTCGGAGTTACTTAAAAGCAGCCTTAAATGTTAAAAGGTTATCACACACTTACCGGGTTTCTTGTTTATTGTTCCAGTTTTGCCAGCATAGCTAGAAGCCTAAAAAGACAAAACAACAACCACCTTTAATGTGCAATAAAACCAGTACAGTTTACACCAAAAGCACATGGAGATTTTAACTTTAAACCCTTATTTAACAAAACACCATCCTGTACAGAGAGAGAGGCAGTGTGACACTGGCTACAGCTCTGATTTAGCACTCAAGCTCCTAAGGATTTTCTTTTCTGCCAAGCACAAGAACCTCTGCTCAATATCGCTGTCTAAGAGCTGGGTACCAACAGAACAAAATTGAGAGAAAACATGGTGTGTTAATTCTCAGAATATGAACTCACATCTGGGTCTTTTGGTCTGACGTAATTGGAGGGGAAGATTCCAGTTCTGTTGTCGATGGTTCCGGTCCACCACTCCCCTTCCTTCTGGGTCACCAGGATCTCCTCACCTTCCATGAACGTCAGGTCACCGGGCTCAGAGCTCGAGTACGGATAGAGGGCAACGTACTCTGTGCAAAGAGCACACAGGGGAGAGCTTCACATGGGCATGAGGGACCCTCAGATGCACACAGAGGGATCCAGGATTCTCCAGTGTGTTCACAACAGGGATCGTAACAGTGTGTCCATAACGGGGATCAAACCTTCACAAGTCTGTGAACTGACAGGTACTGTCTACCTGCTTGACTGTACTCACATTTACTCTTAGAGGTAAACAACTTTGTAATGAAAAAACACAGTGCAATTAAAATATAATCGGGGAAACATGGAGGTACACTAGAAGTTCTTCTGCACTAATACTTGTTTTCTCTACTTCTTACTGATTGTAAGAGAATGATCCACATTCAGGAGATTAAAAATCCTTTCTCATGTCTTTACAGAACAGCATAACACAGTAGAGAACAGCAGGAAGAGAACTCTGCTTATGGGTTTTCAGAAATATATTCATGCTTGAGCAGAAGTCTTAATAACAGAACCTAGGCCTATGCTCAACCTGAAATACTTATAACCTTAAGTTCCTATTTTAGAACTCCTGTATCAACAGCTGAACATTTGCACTGTGTGTTTTGGACAAGCACTCAAAGTGCTGCTCAGAAACTCGTGAGCAAACTGAACTATATTTTTAAGTCATTAAGCAGAACCAGACTGTAGCATTAGTTGGCATTTTTCATGCTGTCTTACCCTCTCCTGCTGTGTAACTCTGGGTATTAGGCCTTTTGTTTACAGCTGCATAAATAGCTTCTGGTCTGCAGAAAGAAGGGGGAAAAAAAAGCTTTGTGTTACCAAGAGGCTGATCAAGAGCAAATGTCTCAATTCACATGAGACTAAGATCACTTTGGTCATATCAGAGGTGGTACTGACTCTGAATTAACTACAAAGACTTTCCTGACTATGAAACAGGGCCAAGTATTACTGATATTTAATATATTTATGGCACTCAAGAGCACACCACTTAAAAAAAGATCATGTGATAAAAAGGAAGCGATAATTCCCAAATTAAGTTTATTCAAGACAAGTAAATTAAAGATTTTGACTACATTATCTTATTCTAAAGGATTTCTAAGAAGTTTTAGCAGAATGTGTGATTGCAACAATTTACACACAGTGGTGCAGCCATGCCAGCACTAACCAGACTTTACCTGAACAGTTACCCTGGAGCATTAGAACAGGCATAATAATCTTTTCAAGTGAAGAAAAACACCTACTGCTCTTTGCAGAGCTTACAATTAGTTTTGGGTCTCTCAAAAATTGGCACGTTTAGAGGCAGAATGCAACTGCACTGCAAGAGAGGAGACTTGGTAATGAACAAAAGTCTGGCACTTGATGAATAATCAAACACCACTGATGTTTCACAGCACTCAGCCTAGCAAGACTGTCTATAGTTACACAGCAGTGAGCCCAACATTACTTGGCTTGCCAGAATGAAATAATAAAAGCCTAAAATGACACAGTGTAAATTCTAAATGGCATTTGTGTTCTGCACACTAAAGCACTGCAAGAATTTTGCACTCTAAACCACCTCTTTTTGCAAACTGCTGAATAAAACAACAACAAAAGTCACACTTACTCTTCTTTCTTGGTTTCACTCCCAGGTAAGAGCTTGACATAGGACTTTGGAAACCAACCCCTTCCTCCATGTACCTCTCCAAACCACCAGTTCTCCTGCTGCTCCAGGACAGTGATGATGTCATTCTTTGAAAAATTCAAGTGGTTATCTTTTTTTGCAGTCCAAGAGCAAAGTGCTTGTGCTTTTAGGTTCTCTACAGGCTGCCCCTGTAAGACAGAAGTGATGTTGGTTGGCCACACTGCCCCAGCTGATTCAATTGTTAAAAACAAACACTGGTGTATCTTTTATTGAAGGTTAAGCAACGTCATTCCTAAGTGATGGCTGAATAACTTTGTTTACATCAATGCATGCATGCAACTCAGTTTCTTATCTGTTAGAAATATCTTCTGTGTCTAATTATCGGTGAAAAATATTTTAGAATTATGAAAGATGAGTCTTCTTGCTCAGTGGTCCCTGGAAATATATGGAATTTTATCAATGCTCACTAGTAGAATATTTAGATGAGCTTCTTTATCCTCCAGCCTGTTCAGTGCACCTAGCACTAGCAAAGCTGTGTGATGTTCTAGTTTTTCTTTAAATCATTTTCATTAACATGAATCTGAAATACAGCAAGTTCTGCACAAGGTACCTGTCCATGAACAGGTGAAACAGAGCCAGGGGACACAGTACGAGTAAAAGCTGATTTCTGCTGCCAGGCTGTGTTAACATTCAGGCTGGAAAAGGGGATGTTTTGGTAATCAGGTTCTTCTGCAGATGTACTTGGTGAAAGTGGTCTGCAAATTGAACACAAGGCATATTTATCAAATTACAACTTTTATTTAGAAAGTACCTCAAGCAGAGAATTTTTTTTAACATCTATAAAACTGATATGCTGTACAATGTAAAGCAGACTATCAAATGCTTAAATTTTCCAAGCTAAGACTTTTAAAAAGGTTCTTCAGTAAGTTTTCTGCCTTTATATTTTAAAAAGAAACATCAAGTGAAACTATACAGCACATTATGTGCTAGCTAAATTTAGAAAAAGTAATTTAAACACAGACATAACAACAACTCACTCTGAAGCAGCTGAGGTAGTAGATAAAGATACTGTAGGAGGAAGTAAGGCTTTCTTAGGAGATAAAGCTTTTTCTCCTTCTGGTATTTTTTCTACATAATTGCACGGAAACCAACCAAAATGTCCTTGAAAACTCCCATAAAGCCAACCAGGCTCTCCCACAGTTTTTTCATCAACCTATGGACAGGAGGAGAAAAGAGAATTAGCAGCATGAAACAAGCAGGGTACCTGGTGTGTCAGCACCTGCTGGCTCTCTGACCTCAGCAGGGGCAGTGCCCACACCAGGATCAGCATTTTCACTCTGCCCTGGCAGAACTGAGCTGATTTTGCCCTGTGATGATGCAGCTGCACTGGTTTCAGACACAGGTACAGACCTTCAGACAGGCCCCAGACACGCACATTGGGTCATGCAGTGCCTCTGAGCCACTCTGTCCTGCCAAAAGTGCCAGTGCATTGTGCTGGATTCTGCTGAATGTGCAGCCAAGAGGCAGGGGCTGGTGAGCCCAGCAGAGCAGGAAACAACTGCTGCTGTTTTGTTCACAGATATAATTAACTCTGCCAGCTGACTGCGTCCAAACCACATCCAAAAATTCTGTTATTTACTATGTGATTAAGTATAGAGCATCCTTAAACATTCACAGCAATACTGAAGCTTCTATTATGCTGCAAATTAGCCAGTTAGTGAAAATTGGCTGAAAATTAGCAGCCCATCAAACACTATCAGCTGGTTAGCTTAGCTGGGGTTTGGGATGCAAGAGGAGGAGGAGGAGGCAGCTGTAAGCCTATTTCTGAAATCAGTGATCAGCAGTTGAATGATACAATTACAGCTGAGAGGGAAGTCAAAGCAAAACCTACTTCTCTTGCTCCCTCTTCCATGGTTCACTGGTATGAAAATGCAAATAAATGCTTCAACACTGTCAAACTGAAAGCTAATTTAGTCAAGTGTTTTAATATTTTGTACCACATCGCTTTATAAATTCTTCCTTATCACCTACTTGTATCACTTACAGTCTGAATGAGGAAGAACCACACACACTTATACATTAGAAACTGTATTACCAAGGTTGTAAATCAGTTTTCACACATTCACCTGCAGGCAAAGACTTCAAACAAGTGCTGATAACTAATATACATGAAATAACACAGATTTCAACTGAGATGCCACAAGGCATTTCCAATTTTATGGTCCTGCTGTAATATTACACATAGCAAATTCTGAAAAGTGCTACAATAAATGGACACAGAATAAATTACTCTAAGTGTCTGCATAAGGAAGGATTGATAAAGAAACACTTAGAAAGAGAATCACAGATTCATAGGATGGTTTGATTTGAAAGGGATCTTAAAGATCACCTGGTTCCACCCCCTCTGCCAGGGGCAGGGACACCTTCCACTAGACCAGGTTGCTCAGAAAGGCAGAAATCCCTGTTAAGAACACACTGGAAAACATTAGGAGTCAAAATTAAGATTCAAAAGAACCTTTCACATCTACATCTTAAATAACTAATTTGATCTTAGTTCAAATGCCATCAATAAATAATTAATGTCTCTGTTTACTATTTGCTCATATTTCAAACAAACACTCAGAAGCCAACTTGTACCTGTGCAATAACTGCAACAACTACATTGTTTCTGATCTACTAATTTTAGAAAGTTTATGTTTAGCATTCACTGTTCTTATATTTAAAGAGATTGTCAACATATCTAGGATGTGTAAAACTCAGAGAAATATTTTGGCTGAACTAATCCTAATTTCACCTGTTTAAAGAAAATAAAGCAGCAATCCAATTTAAATTCTGAGTAAACCTTACAATACTTAAATGCAATGCTTTTGACCCTTAAGACTTAGTGCATCTCAAGGCTAGAGAAAAGGGTTAATTTTTGCAAGTTAAATGTGAATAGCAAATCTTACCTGAATTACATCTCCAGTATTAAAGCTCATCTCATCGTGGTTCCTTGCCTCAAATGGATACAAAGCTCTGTAATTTACCAAGGCAATGGAATTCCTCGACTCTGCAGCACCAAGTGCCTTGCCTGGAAGGTAAGAAAACCAGTTACCACTGTGACACAGCTGAGAGACAAGCACTCAGCTGGAGCCCCATCATTCTAAGCAAGTGGTAGGAATATCAGTTCTTGCCCCAGACACAGTGCAGGTATCAGAGGAGATCACCAGGGCATCAGTTTAACACACCAATTATGGAAATGTAACTGAGACAACAAAATGCATTGACTTCTGCAGTGAAAAAAACATAGAAACATAGAATGGGTTGGGCTGGAGAGGACCTTAAAGGTCATCTAATTCCAATCCCCTGTCATGGGCAAGGACAGCTTCTGCTAGACATCATTAAAAATTACATTTTTACCTTCTCCTCTTTCCTTGCCACACTGCTCTGGCTAAGCCAGTGCTTTAATAAAGCCTTGTTTAACACCACTATAATGTTTCAAATTGAAAAGATCCCACTGTTGCAACAATATGTGTTCAGCAGCATGTTGTGAAGATTTTACTGAGAAACATGTAATAGCAAAATATCACGATTTCTATTTTCTTTGTATTTCCGTTCTCCAAGTCAGTGACTGATGTTGGACACAGGGAATGTTTTACAAGGTTTAGCTGAGGTGTGCAAATATCTTTCAGCCCTGTTCTAATTTGATCCTTGCTGAACTCAGTGAGAAAAGTGGCTAATAAAAACCGACAAGAACTAATGAAGGATGAAATCAAATGTGCCTTTAGTGAAAATATTGTTAAAGCACTATTTTCCCAAGTCCCACAGTTAGAGTTAGGTCTAGTCATTCAGTTCTTTGTTTTTTTCATCTGAGGCATTGAGCAATGCAAAAACAAACTACATTTCACTGTTAAGAAATCACTTTTCTGAGCGTTACCTGCCCATCTCTCATCAATGAACAACTCCCTCCATATTAGTATCCTATTTTAATGAAAGAAAGTGCAAGCCCTAGGAAAAACCTAAAATATTACTGTTCCCAGCAACTGCTATTTGTTGACCATGATCACTGGAAGATTTGTCATCAGAGTCATAGGTGCTGAGAACTGACAGAAGTAACTTAAGTTTATAGAATAATTTATAACTGACAAAAGACATGAAACATTGCTGGTTTAGGTTCTTTTTAATTGTATCTTAGGCAAGAAGTCTGCCATAGAGTCACACCTCAATAATAGTACACCTGAAGAGTGAAAGAACACTCAGGAAAGTCCAAAAGTCTGACAATTTTGACATTACCTTCATTTTTCCAGGACGGCTTAAGACTTGTCCCCTCTGTTGGCTTCAACAGATCTGCAAACTTTTCACTTATGTTTATTTTAGAAATGTGTTTCTCCACCTCTTGAGAGTTGGTTGCTTCTTTTATCTTTTTTAACTCCTCATTCTGCTTGCGCCTCTCCTCAGCTTCTTTTGCTATTTGTTCTTGCTTTCTTTTATCTTCTTCCAGTTGCCTCTGCCTTTGTTGTTCCATCTCCTTCAAGATCATGGCTTGTCTATTTTTCTCCTCCTCTGCCAGAAGCTGTTGTTTGTTTTCCCTTTCTCTCATCATGGCAGCTGCTTCTTCAGCTTTCAGCTTTTCTTGGACTTTTTCCTGCATTCGTTCTTCCTCCAGTCGCTTCTTTTTCTCTTCCTCTTCCCTTCGGATGTTTTCCTGCCATCGGTTCTCCTTCTCCCGTTTTGCTTTCCTGGAAGAAAGGAATGAGAGAAGTATGAGAACATTGTTATAAAAATGAATGAGATTGTGTTTCTATAGTAATCAGTGACACTTGTCAGCTAAACTGAGTTTATGACATTGATCACTCTGCTCTCAGGGTCATCAGCTCTGCCACAGACCGTGGCTTAACATGGGTGCCAGTGTATTCCACATAAAAATAACAAATTGATTAAAATTCAGTAATTTTAGTCCCTCAGCTGTTCAGTGCCTTCACGAACACTTCTGGCCCACCTGCATCCTGATGAGCAAGAACTGATCTGATAACTGAACCAAGCTGGATTTAAGCTTTCCAGCAAGGTGGTATCCAAATCTCCTGACTGGAAACAATGACTTCCAAAGACATTAATTTCACTCAGGTACATAAATAAAAATAGCCTTTGCATACTGATCTTGGCAGCTTGGTATTTTTGCCTCCAGCAGTTGTAATCTATCCAATGTGCTTATCCCTGCCAGGACCACACTGCAGCAGACAGGACCTGGAAACCTGACTGTATCCTCTGTAACTATTCAGATATTATCCTGTGCCTCAGCTGTCTAAAGAAGTTAGTATCCAACTCAACACAGTATTTTAGCTCTCTTCTTTCTTCTGAAGAGAGTGGACCTAACCCTTTGGGCCATCTTCTTAAAACTGTCTAGATGAGACCTTTTCAGCCATTTCCTGTAGGACATCCACTCCTCTGATGGGCATTTTAGTGTTTCCAGTGTTTCCAAGCACGTGGCAGGATGCAGTAGGAGCTGTGCAGTGATGCTGTTACTCCATCACACAGCTGTGTCCAACCAAAAAATTAACAGGCTATCACCACACATATGGTACATGGTTCTCTTAAACAGACTGTCATAAATGTTATGAAACTTCATCACATGCAGAAAAATGCTGTCATGAGGAAAGCCCATGAATCACCACACTACAAGGTCACTAGCTCTGTTTCTTTAGTTAAAACAAATATAAACCCTTGAAAATCTCAAATTCAAGCCCTTACATGAGTGCTACTCCACATAAAATGCTTCCTCTAAGGCAACCAATAGGATGTAATTTTACATTAAAAATACAGATCTTATCTTAAAAGTCACAACAGCACTATTTTATTTTAAGAACTGCAGCACTGATACACTCAGCCATGATTACCTTGCAGCCTCATCTTCCAGTCGCTTCTTCTGTGCAAGTTCAGCTCTTCTGTTCTGTGCCTCTCTTACTTTGTCCTGTTTGATCCTGTGGAGCTGCTCCAAGGCTAATTGCTGTGTGCTGTAACTTTCCCTCAGGTCCTAGGGAGGGAACAATGGAATACATAAAAGGGAATAAAGCCAATCTTTGGGAAAAGCATCCAGGCATTTAATGCTTTTTCTACCCAGTTTTAATACAAATGGCCAAAGTAGTATTAAGTTATTAATAGTCCTTGAAGGTCACTGCAAAGAAAGTCAAATCAACAGAAGTATAAAAGGAGATGGCAGGTTTGCAAAGTCAGAGATGTCATTTGGGCTTTCAAAGAGCCCTTCCAGTCCTACACCTGCTGGAAATGCCAAATACAACAGAGGAGAGGGGAAGACACAAAACTAAGTGTTCAAACACAACATTACTGAAGGCAGTGAATTGTATTTTAAGTAACTACAAGGAGGCAGATTTCAGCTGAAAGCCAACACTGTACTATAACCTGAGAAAGCATCCTGCAGTAGGGTGCTCAGCCTTGGTGCTTCCTGAGTGATCAGTCCCATGTTTAAACCAGAAAAACTTCATAAATATACCCAGCAGTCTTACCACTGTGGGAAACCACAGCCTAAAAACACTAACTCTGACTGGACTTTACCTGTACTTGTGAGCTTCTCAGTTTTAGTATTTTTCTTTTTGAACACATCCTTCAATTCCCATTCCACTTCCCTCTGATAACGATCTTTTTTTCTGAGCAAAAAATCAGCATGAATCTTTTGGGTAATTAAATTTACAGACAAAAAAAAAATAATCAACAATAATATAATTACTTTAGACTGTACTTTGCCATGTTGCAAAACACCTCTAAGATACTACAATCTTTTTTCTTGGGAATCCTGCTGATACACAGTGAGCAAAGCAACAGGTAAACCCTGACTTGTTTAAACACAAATAAATTAAATACATAAATAGAAATAAAGCAATTAAGAATGAGTCATTCCCACTGCAATATGCACCTCTACCAAGAATCATGTTGCCTGAGACATATGGTGCAATTTATATGACAAAGGCAAGATAACAAGATTGCTGTGTCACTGGAAGTCTCTGTAGCAACTAACTAAATCTAGCACTTTACTACAATTTTTTCTCAAGTATATTCAGCTGGGAATATTTTTCCTTCTTATTTTGCCCAGAATTTCAGAAGCACTATGGAAGCAAACTTACATTAGAAAAACACTCATATCTTTAAGGACAGAAAAACCCTCATGCAAAGCAAAATGAAAAGCTCAGTTAGGTAATTCTGTTGGGTTTTTTCCCCTCATAAATTATTCTAAAATAATTCTCAGCAGACAAAAGTAGTGTTGAAAGACAGCAAGTAGGTTTTAGTACTGGGTTAATCTGGAGGTTTAACAGCATTGTGTTTGTCATACCATATTCTGCACTCTGATGCTACTTCTAGACTTTTAAACTTGGACAAGAACTCAGATACCTGACTCATAGCTTAGGATGGATGAATGCAGGCACAGAACAAGAGATGGAAAAGTGGGAGAAGACATGGTTTCCATCTCAGATTACTTTTTTGGTTTATGTTACCTTAATTAACAAGAAAAATGTTGGATGAAACAACTTAGAGAACAGTCCATTAAGCAATTAAAAAATTAAAACTCATATTTTGCTCTCAGTATTCTGCAGTTTGGATTTCTAAGCAGGTAAGGACATTAAGTCTTTAAGAGGGTGTAAAAGCTAGCATAAAGAAAAACAGCCTATTGATTTTCTTTTGGGAAAATGCATTTAATAGAAGTTGTACATCCAAACGGAAAGGGTAAGCAGAGAAAAATTGCGAAATAATTGAAAAACAAAAAAGCCAAAGATTAGAAAATAACCTTAAGTAAGAGGAAGAGGTTGTTGAGACAGCTTAGCAGAGACAAAAGGCACTGAAGAACAGAATCATCCATATTCTCACACTGTAAGATAAGGTAGATAAAAAGCCAATTAATCTTTGCACTGTATTTTGAAAAACATATTTTAGGGAAGAGACTGAACTGTGGATGCAGCCACTGAACACAGCAAGCCATGCAATAAACAAGTAACTGAAAATGCCCATTGCATGAAGCCACTTTTAAAAAGAAAATAAATTCCTTACACGTTTACAAATTTTTGTGGCTTTATTTTTATTGGAGAGTGCAGAGCCCTCGTGCTGGCTCAGCATCAATCCATTACTTAAGGAAAAAGCTCCCACCAGTGCCACTTGGAGTAGGCTGGCAAATAAAGTTAAATGGATGTGTGCTACCCTGTGAGAGCTGCCTGAGTTTTTAGGCAGGCCAAGAGTTGCCTCAGAATCAAAAATTCAAAGCCAGTGGTCAACAACTCTTAGCTTACAACAAATCAACGAATATTAACAAATAAGTGGCCTACACTCACTTTTAGGATCATACCCAAATCTGCTGCCAGACCTTGCACAGTGTACTGTGAAACTATGCAGGTCTATCAGCAAAAGTCAAGTGTTCAGTACACAATTCAAAAATAGCAGCAAATATGATCTCACACTGTAAGAACAGAATGTGCAAGGGCCTGAAAAACTTTAATTATAAATCAAAATGAGTTCTAGAAGGCAAAAGGTGACAGTGAGTAATAGCTGAGTCATGCAAAGCAATAGTTAGCAAGAGACTCATATTTTAGTACATTAGCAATATGTTTGCATTTTTATTGTATTATTTACTTAAAGACTTTTGGTAATTCTTAGTTGACACTGAAGCTGGGGAAAACTTTTTGGAAGCCTGGTGAAAGTGGCACCAATCTTTATGACTGGATGAACAAATAAAATACAGTGCTTACAAGTGTAGGATATTTAGATAATGCAAGTACCTTAAGCTGGCTGTTAAATTCATCCATTTCGGCAAGTTTAGAAGCAGTTTCCTTCTCAAGGGCATCTAGTTGTTCTTTAAGTCTTTGGCATAATTCTTCCTTTTCTTGGGACTTCTTGTGCACTGAATTGACTCCTGTACCTGCATAAGGAAATACAAGCAATTTTAGAAGTGTTTCTGGGTTTTTTTTCAATTTTTCCCCCAGTTTTTAATCATTGTTATTTTCCTATCATACACAATCCAAGCCTCCTCCCTCACAAAAATTCCTTGATTTACCTTTCTATTCATATACAGCACAAGGAAGAAATATCCCCATCACTGTACTAAGGCACACAGGCATTCCATGCAATACATACAGAATAATTTGCAAGGGTTTTTTTTGTTTTTTTTTTACATCAGACCAATTCATACCAAGTTTCTCCAGACAGAGACTTCCAGTGTAATTTGAAGTAAAGAGCAATGTAAACCTGTGAGCTACACAGTCTGTATAAATGAAGTTTTAAGCAAAATCTGTGGTTTTTTGCCAAAATGTGTTTGTTTGCCTCTTATTTGGAACATGAAGGAGATAATGGAATGCAGATGAGACAATGGCACTAAACTGGGAAGATGTAGAAGTGAAGGTGTTATTAACACCTCTGTACACTTCAGTAGTGATTACAAGGGGTGAGAAATCAGCAAGGCAATCAAGAACAGAACTCATGTGTAGGCACTTACTCTGAGTGTTTCCAAGTTGAGCATTTTTTATCCTTTCATTTAACAACTGCTTTTCAGGAACCAAATAGATTAGTTTATTCTGATAATCCTGTAGATGTTGAAGAGAACATAACAATTTTTAATATTGTTTATGAATCATTAAGTAAAACTGAGAAACTTTTCAAATATAGCTTCAACTCATGTCAATGAAACAGGGATGCAAGTCATCATTACTGGATAAAGAAAAAAATTATTTCTATACTGTTAATAGAAATAATATTACAATTTAAAGCTTTTGACCCCAAACCATTACACACCTGGAAAAATATTTAACAAACATGCTAAAAGTGTAAATATTATCACAAGACCGTTTAAGTTGACTGCCCCAAGCCTAACATAAAACAGTAACAACATAAAAAGAAATTTTCCTGACGAGCAGAAGCATCACATTAAAATACAGCAGAGGAAATTTTGGTAGTCAACCAATTAGAAATACTTAATGTCTTGTTACTAAAATAGAGGGAAAAAAGATAAAAGAGCAGCAAGTTAATTAAACTTAAACACCAACTTGATCTGAACACAGGACAACATTCCTCAAAAAAAAATCTGAGTCTGGAGCCATAGAAGAATTCAAAATTAAAGAGAAGTCTCTATTATCAGTCTACAAAAGAATAGCTGAGGTTTTCACAACTGTTATTTAACTCTCAGCCCATTTTAGTACACATGATAATTGGTTTAACACCACAGACAAAACTAAAAGCCTCTGCAGTGCTGAGTCTTGCCTATTTCCTCTCTCCACTGCAATCGAACTGACTCCATATTCCTCCCTACAGGGATGCATTATCAACAGCATTAGGGAAACACAGAATATGCTAAAAGAAAACCATAAGCTTAACAAAGTTACACACCTCAAGCTGTTGCTGTAGTTGCTTGACTTCCATGATTCCTTGGTCATATTTCCTATCCAACACCTCCAGCTCAGTTTTTCGCATTTGCTTTTTGCTACGAATATCCTGCAACCTGCCTGAGATCTGCTGATGCTTGTCAGTCTGGAAAGAAAGCAGAGACAGATTACACCACATATGGCAAAAATCCCTTTGCTAAGCTTGTGGGCAGGTTAGTTCACAACCAGTTCTCTTAAAACAATCCAAAATACCTGCTTTAGGTTTGTCATCCAAATCAGAATGGAACTCCTAGTGGGCCATTAATGCAGGTATTAATATTTGTATAAATTAAAATAGTGTATTTCAGCATATGTGGTGAAACAGGAATCCTGTCTTACCAGGGCTTCTAATTCAAGATTAAGGCTCTTCTTTTTCGAGGTCAACTTGACAATTTCTTCTTGTTCCCTGTTACGCTGATTAAGAAGTTCTTGGCGACGGATTCTCTCCCATTCCAGTCGTCGCTGGCGCTCAAGCTCCTGCTTTGCTGCCTGAGGAAAAGTTGCATTACCTTAAATTACAGTGGAGATGCAGAACTCAGAGGCCATGATTTAATATAATGTGTCCTATTTCTAGACAGCACAACAGCAACACAACATAATGCCTTCTCTAAAGTGCTCTTATACACTTCAGCATCAAAAAATGCAGGAAGTGATCCTACAAGATTCTTTGTGCCACACTCCTGACTCTGGATGAAAAAAGCTCCATAATTCAGAAAGCCGTTGCAGCTTGGAATATGGCCCATAAACCAGCACATTGACAGGTACTGCTTGTAACCTCTTTTGAGTATTTCACAGAACTACATAAAATATGGAAGTGTGATGCATGCACTGAGACACCAAGTAGAAGCAAATTTGTCTCAAGTTCGGCTGTCAAAATGTTATCAATTATGAATTCAGTAGAGTCTTGTCTGGAATACAAATTTTTGCAAAAATGCAAGAAATATGCCCAAGAAAATCTCATCTGTCCTACGAAGTATCTGAAAATCTTTAACCTACACCAACATTTATAACAGACACAAATGGTGTTCTCTCTCAAGACAACTTGACATCAGCCAGGCCAAGAGACAGAACCAAAGCCAGCACTCAAACCCTGGATGCTGTATGCACATACACATTCCTTAGAGCATTAAAAAGTCATGTTAAGAAAACAACCTCCCGCCTTTCTATTTCTTTCCTCTTCTCTTCTTCCCTTTGTCTCTCCAGCTCTCGTTGTCTCTCCAGCTGCCTTTCCATTTCCAGTTGCCTCTTCCGTTCCTGCTCCTGGCGTTCCCTCTCTCTTCGCTCCTGTTCTTCCCGTTCTTTCTGAGCCTTTCTTTCAGCCTCTCTCTGCTGCTGTTCCAGCAGGACTTGTCGGCGTTTTTCCAGTTCCATATTTCCCCTCTCATAGTTGGCTTTCCTTTTGTCCTCAAATGTCACTAAAATAAGGAAAGGTCATTATTTCTGCCCTGTGCAAAACACCGCTCTCAAACAAGGACCTCAGTTATGCCACTAAAGATAGATCCTTCTTGGCAAGCTCAGGTTGTTCAGTCATGGATGATGTAAGCATCTTCCATTTGTTAAACTATTATTTTTCTGTTCAAAAATACCTCTATATTTTCCTAAGTATATTCCAACTTGGGGGGAAAAAATAAAAGAAGAAAAAGTTTTAAAACAACCACAAAAATGACTTGAATGTTACAGGAAAGCCTCTCACTCTAAAGAATGAAAGATGAAAGAATGCTAGACAGAAACACAAAAGAGCAGCTTTTATAAGCTGGGAGAAGACTGTCTGCTGTTAAAAAGATTTTCCAATGTGCAGGAAACATTAACACATGGATAAAGAGCTTAGTTTTTCAGGGTGTTCCCTGTAAGAGTTCCTGGAGTTAAAACTATCAGACATCAAAACAGGATCAAGCTCAATTATTGCACACAAGGATAAAAAGAGACACAAAAGAATGGTTTAGGCCCCCAGCAACCACCCTTCCAAAAGGAGAGGCGAGTCCTGTCTTGTAGTGTTCCTGTAACATTGTCAGTAACAGAATTTATGTTATGTTCAAATTGCTTCCATTTTGCAGAGAAGTGAACTACACCGGACTCCCTTGCTTTCAGGAGGTCCAGTAATGCCAGGAACTTCCAAATGAAAAAAAATCTGCAATAGCACAGCAGTGTCTGGCCACGAAGGGTTTATTTTCCAGAATACATTATTAATCAGCACACTTTTCCTTTCCTACAGCTAAAAATAGCCCCTGTCTCTGCCTTCTCAATTCTATTAGACATAACAGGCTGACTACATCCACTTAACAACCTTCCTACCATCCAAGTTAAAAGGGATCTAGCTCCTGAAATGAAGCCCTCCATGGATTGGATTATTTCTTCCACTTTCTAAAGATTTCATTGCCCTTCAAAAACAGCCCCATATATTAAGTTAAGAGCATGAGCCCTATTTTTTACCTGGCTGTTTTTTCTGTGGCTCCTCCTCTTGCACAGGTTGGTAAGATGGCAGAGTTCCATTTATGTTTTCAGTATATTTTCCACTCCTGGAGAGGAAAAAGACCACACCCCACCACTGTTAGAGAAGTAGCACAGTTGTGTTAAATATATTACATTTCACTGCCCTCAGTGATTACCTGAAAGAAGGTGGCACCAGCTCAAGGGGCAGAGTCAGGGGCAGTGGCTGTCCAGCTTTGGCCATGTCTGTGAGGTGCATGGCCAACACAAACTCATCAGCCTTCAGCTGCCCATCTCCATCTATATCAGCCAGGGACCTGCAGGGGTTCAACAGCAGCACCAATTAGAACCAAACATCACAATCATTCACAAATTACAGCTGAAACAAGGCACTGTGGAAAAACAATTTTAAAAACTGACAATACCCACGCAATGTTTTGGTAAAAATACTTCCAGTTAATAACACAAATAATGGATGAAGGGAGATATTATTTGGTTTAATCATGTACAGTTATTTAGATCACAGAATCATGGACTGGTTTGGGTTGGAAAGGACCTTAAAGATCATCCAGTTCCAAGCCCCTGCCATGGGCAGGGACACCTTCCACTAGCCAAGGTTGCTCCAAGCCCCATCCAACTTGGCCTTGAACACTTCCAGAGATGGGGTATCCACAGCTTCTCTGAGCAGCCTTTTCCAGGGCCTCACCATCCTAACAGTAAAGAATTTCTTCCTTATATCCAATCTTAACCTGCTTTCTTTCAGTTTGAAGCCATTCCCCCTTGTCCTGTCTATACAAGCCCTTGTAAATAGTCTCTCTTCATCTTTCTTTTCAGCTTCACTGAAACATTCTCTTCTTCAACCTGAACAAACCCAATTCTCTTACATTTCCATAAAATACTGAAAAATGGACAGGAAATGGTAAGAAGTATCTCTTGCTTTATTGCATCACAAATAGAAGAGCTGGAAAGTGTATCCAGGACTGTTCTTAACCAGTTCAAAATGCTAGAAACCACTTTTTCAATTATTTTTTGAAGCCAAAGAAAACATTGCATAAAATTACATCAAATTCTACAAGAGGAAGCTTGGCATAGAATTTTTTTTTCTCCTTGTGTATCCTTGACAGTGCAGGGAAGACAGGAGCTGGGGCAGAGTAACTCACAGTGAGTAGGAAAAGGAGCAGGAGATCATATTAGCCTAAAAAATGTTTCCCACAAACTGGGAACTGGGGGGGCTGGTGAGGTGTGTGTGAACCAGTGAAATGCAGGAAAGCAGGAGCCTCTCTCAAAGAACTATCTATAGAGACAGAATTGCTGAAATATGTCCTTAGACTGCATGTAAGCTAAATGCTTACTAAAAACACAGGTCATTAAAAAAGCAGTTTAAAAAACCCCTGTGAAAAACAACAAGGAAACAACAAAACAAACACCAAAAACCCCATCACACACACACACCACAGTGAAGAACAAAAGCAGGAGATGATGATATTTTGTTATGTTTACACAGCAGCACTATTCACATGTAACAGTGCCATTATTTCAGTCATTACCATTAACAAGCACCTAGTGGAAATATTGGTAATTTCTTAGGGCAAAACTGAAATTTGGGCTGTTATTTCTCTCTACAGGGGAACACAGAGCTCCTTGCACTGGCTGCTGATACCTCCAGGAAGGTAGGAAAGAAGGAAGGAAAATCTCCAGAAGAGCCACTGCACACCTGATTTATTCCCCCAGGCTCCAGAGAGGAGCAATACAACCCCACACTCCACGTTTATCTTCACAGCATGAAACCAAACAAGCTGAGCTTTGCTGCTGCTAAAGACACTAATGACTGTCCTGTGACAGAGGAAGAAGAAAGGGAACTCAAGAGGAGATGCTGTTGTGAGTGTGCTGTTGTGAATTCTGCTGGGCCACTCAATTTCCTGTATAACACCTGAGTTATGTCTGAAGGTGTAAACCTAAACTGCCATGTCTAGCAGAGCAGATCATTCAAGCCTTCAGACAACTCTCACCACTTTCATCAGCACAACAAAGGCAAGTCTTAACAAATGTGTAATATGCAGATATCTTTATGGAAACTGCAGTGAAATTAAAAAAAGCTGAAGGATTACTTAATTTTTAATCTTTCTCCATACTTTAAAAGTAGCAACCTAGTGCTGTTGTGAATTCTGCTGGGCCACTCAATTTCCTGTGTAACACCTGAGTTATGTCTGAAGGTGTAAACCTAAACTGCCATGTCTAGCAGAGCAGATCATTCAAGCCTTCAGACAACTCTCACCACTTTCATCAGCATAACAAAGGCAAATCTTAACAAATGTGTAATATGCAAATATCTTTATGGAAACTGCAGTAAAACTCAAAAAAGCTGAAGGGTTACTTAATTTTTAATCTTCCTCCATACTTTAAAACTAACAACCTAGATTTCAGAATCCTACTTTTGAAAGGAACAAGCCCTCAGCTCAGTGAGAGCATCCCTGGATCAGAAATTGAAGTTAGCATCTCTTCTATTATAGAGTTTAACAAACACACACAAAGAATGAAAAACTGAATTATCTCAAGGTGTCTTTTAGAAATGTAACTAGTGAACAAAATTAGTTTAACTAGTAGCTCAGTTTCTGTTTATGATTTTAGATCTGTGGTGTCTCTTTATCATTTCTTATTTAATGAAGTACTCTCTTAACACCATAAAGACATTGAATCAGTAACTAAACTCACCAAATAGTAGCCAGCTGAGTCTGTGAAAGATTTGATTGCAGAAGGGCATTCCTTGCTTGAAATCCTTCGTGGAAGTGTAAAAGATTTTCATTAAAATGAGCACTTCATTCAAAAATTCACATGAGGCAAAAAATGGGTCACAAACTGGGGCATGCTTATTTTTAATATAAATCTAATCCATTTTCATCAATTGGTTTTACTTCCAAGCTTAACAACAGGCATTATAACCTGAATACAATGAAGATGTAAGTATTCTCCTGTACCATTTTCCACTCAGAGCACCTAACAGAAAAGCTGACATGAAAAATGGGTATTTATGGTAATCCCCACAGCTGTCAGAAAAGCACAGCTGGCTGTTTCCTACATCTTGAGCTATCACCTGGAGAGCTTTCCTTGGTAGCAAAGAACCAGATACATTTCTAGGCAGGTCGAGGAAAGCTTCATCCCAAAATCGACTGAACAAGATAAAAACCATTGAGGCCCCTTCCTTAAAGAAAGAATTGTCCTCCTCTTTTGCATGCAAGGGAACTGAGGCAGAGTGCTTATTCAAAATGGTAAATCTAACAGAGACACACAAGACACACACACTGACTTTACAACTACTGACTGCTCAGCCAGCACTCTCTACTCACTGCATTACACTGAGGAATCCCATTTTATAAGAACTTTTGTAAAACTCTCCCCTTGTGTACTAACTTTGTATGAAGTCTTTTGAAGCCATCATAATGCTGTGGCCCAGCACAAATGTCACTGGAAATCAACAAGGACTCTCTTAAATTACTTTGGAAAAATTCCAAGCAATGGCTGCAGTTTTGCAGTGTCTTTCCCAAGCTGCTTTCTTTCCAAAGATAAAGCCCAAGTATCTGAGCATTGATAGATACAGGAGCACATGGCATAAAAATGATGGTGAATGTTCCCCATTTGCACAAGAAAGAGTCTCAGTCCAAAGAGTGATGCTTGAAAAATGCCTGCTGACTTTACAGAGCTGAACTCCACAGCCTTGTGGTTCTCAGGCTCCTCTAGTCACATCCCACCACTCCAGGCTTCTCCTCTTGCCTGCAACCCCAGGGTATTTGGCTCCTCCAGGTCTAACACAAAGCCCAAGTCGATGAACTGATGGTTATTTCCATTTCTTGGCTGGCTGCAACCCACTCTCTCCTGCACAGGTCTGAACACCAACATTTCAGCTTTTATTTCACATGCAAGTCAAATCCCAAGCTGGGATTCCCGTGGTGAATTGCTCAGCCTGTGATGTTCAGAGGCAGGAAACACTCCCTTGTACCCAGTCCATACCAGAAGTCAAACTTACCTGATAAGTATCCACTCATACTTTTATCAAGACTGTTAAATTTCTGTCTGTATTTTAATCTGGAGGCCTGAGGAACTGCCCAATCTGAGGACGTAATCTTTGGTGAATTCCCAGTTAGTGATGCACTAGAGGAAGAATTTGAACTGCAATATAATTTCAAAACAAAACAGAACAAAAACAAAGCAAAAAAAAAAACCAAACCAACCAACCAAATATTAAAAGAAAACCAAAAGAGAAAAAGAGATAAAGAAATAACTCTAAATCACTTGGCTTAATAAAGAGGCATTGCAACAGGAGATACATAGCATCTTCCAGTAACATGAAACAACTTCCACAAAGTTTTACCTCTGCTAACTTGCTATAAATTATTTCATCACAAATATGAAATTTTACAGTCAAAGTAGGAATATATTTGTAAGGAAACAACATCTTGAATTGAAAATCCTTTTCCTTTGGTATCACAGGCACTAATGCACGTAATTGATCCTTCTACCTCTGCAAAATAATAGTATAAGAAACCACAGGAAAACACCTCTAACTACCCCAAGAGTGTTGGGTCATTGTTTAAGTAACTTTAAGAGGTATGTAAATGAATAACCATGAGAATAAAAATGGATCTGATGAACTCATAACCAAAAGCAGCTTCTAAAGCTGTTTCAATCACCATATTCCAGCTCTGCCTCTTCTTTCTGTTAGTGACAATGACACACTAAATGGAGCTTTTCCAACTCAGTCAGTTTCTGCAGAATAGTGCTGATGGAAGGTTTATATATACCCATAAAACTTCTATCTAAACTCCCTGCATTTTCAGTGTCCCAACTCCGAAAATCAGACAAACTCAGGAGAGCTGAATCCAGCCTGCCTTGTTTAAGGTGATCCCCTGCTCTGTCAAGTAAAAAACAAAAACCTCTTTGAAGTGCTATCCAAAGCAATACAGAATACTGATAGACACAAAGCCTCTCCAGCACAATGCTGGATTGACATCCCCTGCATGGAATGACACAACATGATGGTGAAAATGCTGCCAACAATAGCACTGGAGAAGGGCTCCTTTGTACAGCACCAATAACAGAAAGCTTTCCAATAAAAAAAAAACCAACCAACCAAAAAAAAGATTATTCCAGGCACATGCCATGCCTACAAGTCACCTCACAGGACATCTGCTGACATCAGGTGTGTGAGGAGCCCAGGTCATGCACTCCACATGCCCTGAACAGGCAGCAGGGAGGTGCAAGAGCCTCTGAGTTACCTATGGAACTGAGCTGGGGCAGAGGTGCCCTCAGGACCATCTTTTGGGAGGGACCCATGGATACCCAATTGTATAGATAAGCCCATTTCCTCACTTTAGTCTATGGCAAAGCTCTTAAATCAGTGAAACAGAGCAGCTGATTATAAAGATTCATAATCTTCTACTACTTCTAATCTTCTAAATTCACACATAAATATTGATAACAAATCCTATTCTTACATGCCTGCTGATTACATGGTGCCCTCTATAATGAATGAGCACATAATACACAAACATTGCTTTTATAACCACTTAATAAGGTTTGTTTCTATTTACTAATGAGGTACATTCCCTTCTTTTTGGCACTGCTCATCTGACCTCCTCACCTACTTTGGATATTTTGTCAATTTACTGAAAATATTACTTACTGTGCATATAAAAACAAAATCTATTTTTAGACTTGATAGGTCATATTAGATAGCCTAGTTTGTAACAAATGTACTTTGAGAACAGAAATGCTCCATAAGTTTTGGAAGGTATACTATTTAAGTGTAAGATAGAACAATTTTGAATTTAACTTCCATACCTGCTAGATCCTAAATCAATTAGTGACTGTGCCTTCTGCATACTGGAACCACCAAATCCTCCTGCCATGGGGCCTAAAGAACCAGGATGAGGCAGCGCTGGAACAGGAAGAAACAAAAAATTAACCCCAGAACTGTAAAGCAACTGGGTATAAGATAATGCTTCATAATCAGCATTCACTTTGATAGAAGTAAGAAAAGCTAATCAGTGTCTTGTTATGATTAACTAGTTAGAACAGAATTAACAAACGTGAACTTTGGAAAAAAAATCTGTAGAGTTTTCTGTTGGGGGTTTTTAAACTCTCATGCAAGTGTTATCATTCCTGTCTGAAATTAGCCACAGGGAAATAAGATTCACAATTCTGAGAGCAAGTACTGGTCTGTGCTATACTTACTTGAGGAGAAAGGTATGGACAAAGGCTGCAGAAGGCTGGATGTTCCATTTGGCAACGAGGAGGTACTGACAGAAGGCACCAGGGGAGCAGAGATAACCAGAGGAGGAATGGAAGTCATGGAGGTCAGAGACATGGGAGCTAATGGTGCGATCGCAGACACAGACGTTGGCATGGACAGGTTTGGCATACTACCCATTCCTAGAGCAAAACCCAATAATTCATGGTTTAACATGGCAGAGGCTTCAGCAAGAAATTGAGTCCCTTATGTGAGGCAGAAACTACACAAAGCAACTGGTGTCTGGAATACAATGAGTTAAAATAGATGCTCATGTACAATATTTACTTTTTCTCCAAATTTAGGCAAGACAGCTCACAGGGGAAAATACATTGAAGAACAGGAATTTAAAAAGAAAAATCTTGACAAGCAAACTCATTCTCAAGGTAAGTTTAGCTAGTATCTTCACAACAGAATAAGATCTGGTTTTCTATTATTGCAGATATACATTTCCTTCAACAAGCCTGGCCCCTGAGAGAGAATTACAACCTCAAAAGCTGTGACAATCCTCCACAGGGAAAAGATGCTGCTGTTTCTGAATTAAGGCTCTTCCAAGTATCAGCCTTGGAAGAAGTCACAAGGGTGAAAAGTCCTTATTAGGGACCCAAAGGGTTTCTAGAGGCAGCTGCCTGAGGCAAATTAGGGCACTTGAATTACTGGCTGCACCTTGTGGAAGACAACAGTGCTGGTGAGATGATGGAAAGTTATAGAGGTAACTGTATGCCAACCACAGCTCCCTGTAAATGCATGCCCTTGTACTCAAACACACGAGATTTGGTGATGGGCAGACATTTAAAATCATGTATGTAATTAATATATGCATACATTTCATTTCAGCATAGAAGTGTGCACGTATTTTGTAATCCAGCTCAAGTCATTGTGGATATTTTGTGCTATAAAACAACACAGTAACAAGCATGCACTGAATCCCCAAACACCATCAGAAAAAAAAAGTCAAAGTAATTCTATTTAGTTAATCATATAACCAAAACATACAATCTGATTCACTTTGGAAAAACATGTAAAACAGCTGTTCTACCAAATCTCTGACCTTTGACTAAATTTAACTTTAAAACCCCCAGGTATAAATAGGTGACTGAGTAGGAGGAAGACAAAAAAAGACCACCAGTACAAAATGAGAGCTTGCAAGTCAGATGGCAGATGTGAGTGGCTTTCTTGTCAAAACTGAATAAATGTTTTTCTTTATCAAAAGTCTTCAAAGAATCAAATTATCAAAAATACCAAGCAAGTGACTTGGTGAATTTCCTAAATCAGAATATCCTTTTTTCTTGTTTCACACTGATTCACTAAACTTTCATGGTCAGATTAATGCTTTTACTTGGCTGCAATTAACTGTGGTTTTTTACCTCTGAACACTAAGTAATTACATATTCATAAGTACCAAAGCGAGCTGACATTAGTGGTGAAAACACTGGAGTTTGTTTCATGACAGGAGGGAGGACTGAAGGCAAGTGCTGTCCTTGCAATTTCAGCTTGATGAGTTTCATAGCTATAGAGAACTCCAGTTGATCCATTTTTCCATCCTTGTTCAGGTCCGAGAGCGTCCTTAAAACAAAATAAAATAAAATTAGAGAAGAAACAGAAATACAACATTTTTGATCAGTGAGAGGCTTTCCTGCTAGATTTATCCACTGTTTTTGAACAGGGAAACAAGAAACTTGTGGCAAAGTAAATTTTCTACTTTTGATAACATTCTTAGTTTTGAGAAATTTGAGTACCCACTTCTGCAGAGTTCAGTTTTGAGGTTGCTATATATTAAACATGTAATTTCCAAGAAAGCAGAAAGACTTTTGGGAAAGCAGAAGCTCAGTGGATACACTTGTTGCCTCTGCTGCAAGCCTCTGCTATGCTTTTCTTTATGCTACCAGCCAGAATAATTATTTTAAATTAATCCTTGGTAAGGTAAGGAATTAATGTAAGAATCTGGAACAAGATGCAGGAGGATGCAGAAACCTCCTAAAGGCACTATACACTGCTATGAAAACTTCATTAATTCACAGTGGTGAATTAACCTCCCAGTGGTGAGGTTTTTTAAGCCTGATACCCACATCATCTTCCTTTTGACAGTTCTCCAAATGAATACAACAGGAAATATATGCAACAGTGCACACCTAACCTCAAAATTTCTGGTCAGACAGAGAATACAAAATTTTATTAACATTTAAGCATACAAGGACCAAGCACAAGAATGTAAATAAAATTAGGAGGAAAAAAAAATCAGACTAAGTTAAGTTTCATTTTTTCTTTGATTCTGTTACTATTCAGTAAAGAACCCCAAGGCCCCACGGAAAAATCTCCTTGCCCCTCTTTTCTAGGCAGTGAGATGTCTTGCTTAATGGTGAGCACAGTGGTGATGCTGGTTGGACTTGGTGATCCTAGAATACTTTTCTAACCTTAACAATTCTGTGATTCTATGTATCTGAAGAAAAAACTAACTTGCATTTAATTATTTTCTTTAACACTTTTTCTTAAAGTTGCTCTTAATTATTATGAGCCTCAAATATGTGTCTTTTAGGACACATACCCCAAACTGAGCACAGGATTCTAGTGAGGATTGAGGGGTTACACAGAAGAAAACATTTCAAGTGTTGCACTCACCACATACATGCTGCAAGCAACAGCACTTTTTCCAGTTCCTGTATTACAGCATTGCTTGGTACCTCACATATCATAACTGTCCTTCTACTTTTTTTGTGACTTTAGATTTTTTTCTTGTCTTCTACTTTACATATACTTCAAGCCCTTCATATAGTTTAAAAATGCTGCACATAACATCATAAGAAAGATGTAAAAATTACTGAGTTTAAATTAATTGTTGGCGCACATATGGGCTGAAACCTTCCTCTGAATTTAATAAAATTAAAACAGTGATTCAGACAACACTTTCTACCTTGACTGCTGAAAGCCTCTGTAAAACACAACACAGCAAAGGCAGCATTTGAATACTATGCATCTCCAATCTTAGGAAAAACAAACAACAAAGAATACCTTACCATATTTGAGCAAGGATTGAAGATGGCAGACCTGATTGCAAAAAAAAGGTACGTGCTTGATCACCTGTGATAAAGAAAAAAAGACAGACTTTTATACCAGATACAGACTTCTGAAGAGCTCAGCATGCTCTTGCAGGATCAAGTTTTTGAAAGAAATCCCCATGCTGGATGCCAAGCCTTTCAGGGCTTTTTTTCCAGCTTTTAACACTGGTGACAGTGATTGTCAGACACCCATGTATTCCACAATTCCCAATCTTTGCTCTGAGAAGTGATTTCAGATAACTACAAAAACTTTAACAGGTCACAAATCATTGGCTGCCAACATCTTGAAAGATGCATGAATTAAAGAATGACTGAAAATTTAGTCCTGCCCCAATTATTTATGCAGGAAAGGATGAGAATGCTGTTTCTTTTCTTCTCTATCCCATCTAACTTGAGCCAGTATTGTATCTCTAGAAAAATTAGGAAAACACCATGTTCTAAATAATATCCTTTTCTGTCAGAGAACACCCACAATTTCAGTATTTCAGGAAGGGAACGGGAACTGCTGTGCAATCCCATACCAAGTTCCACATCAGTTGGTACACATACAAAACAGGGACAGTGGTGTTTATACCTACATCTGAGTGAATTACAGATGCTTAAAGCTAAGACTTCAGGTTACTCTTTCAGCTCTCTCTTATATTCATACACAAACTTTTATTTCAAGCGTTTGCCAAATAAAAAACAAAGCCTGCAGATGCAGGTAAGAGCCCAGGTATGGCCTAAGGGTAGTCCCTGGGACTGCAGAGTTTTCAGCTGGAGGCAAACACCAACCTTCCAGTGCTGTTTGGCCAAAGCAGGAGTTGGGTGCCACTTAGCCAGAAGATGTGCATGTTCCAAACAGAAAACTTTCCACTCCCTCTTCAGTCCTTTCCAGTCCCATAAGAGGAAAAGCAGGGCCAGTGGAGCAACTAGACAGGGCATCACTGGATAGCTGGGCAGGTAGGAGCCATCAGGGCTGGTCTTTAGTGCCCACCCACCCACAGAGAACGGGGCATTCTTAAATCAAGACATCTTTGTCAATGAAATTGGGTCTTTCTTGATATCAGAAGCAGATTTTAAATTTAAAACCTGCAAATTCTGATGTGCATAGCAACATGACCCAGTTGTTTCAGAGGAGATGTAGCTGAATGCAACTGGAACTGACAGCAGGTCGCTGCAAAATGCCATCAGTCCACCCAATCCCTGCTGAAGGCCCAAAGGCCCACATTTCAAGCATTTGCCAACAAGGACAAGCTGTCAGCATCCCTCTCCCTGCCTCCTCCTCCCAAACAAAGATATCTAACAGCACAGCATTCTCTCCTCAGACTGAGGAGAGCCACAAGTGCTCCCTGGCAGCCTCCAATCTGAGCATGGATGTCACCTGATATTCTCTGGTTTCTGAAACTAGACAGAAAGGCAGCACACAGCTGGTGGCTGCAGCAGTGACAGGGTTAAACAGAACAGCATTCCCGTGCCAGACTTCAGAGGAAAGCCTGTTAAGTTTACTAATAACCTGTGGCTGTTTGCCTGAAGAATATGGCTATTAGTCACACAACAAAGGGCTAGAAATAGGATGCAGTTGTCAAACTGTTCTACAGAGATAGGTATGTGTACACAGAAGTTAATGTGTAATGCAGAGCCTCAGACCAACCTGTAATGTAACCTCCCGTGGGTTTAAGGCTATCAAACTGCTTGTCATGCTTGGCCCGCTCTTCGGAGGTGATGGCCCATATGTTTGGCCCTCCTGGAAAAAAAAAAAAAATCCAAAACAAATCAACAAAAAACCAGTGAACAGCCAAATGGACTGAAAATTTTCAAAAATAAAGCACGTCAGTAGTAAAATAAAAGCTTGGCTTTCTCAAGAGACGAAGTTAGACGTGGACACACCCAGCTCCTACCAGTTTGGCAAGGATGTTATGTAACACAAACCTGCTTCCCAGATGTGCAAGCCCAGCTGAGACAATCCCCCAGCCAGACTGCTTCACCCTGGGCTTTCAAACAAGCTCTGTCACCCTTCAAAGCTGGTGCAGAGCAGCTTCCTGTCACTGCTGATTGTTTGCAGCCCAGGCAGGATGTGTCTCACCATCCCCTGTGTGAGCCAAACACTTCCCTGGCTCACTGATGCACAAATGGCATTCAGTGTCACCCGGTTCTCATGCACAGGGTTAACCCACTCTAGGTGCCAAAAAGGCTTACACTTGTCCTGACAACACTCTAAAAGCAAAATCGGGACTGCTAACAAAAATAAAATATTACAGCCAGAGAATAGGAATGAGAAGTTACAGGGAATATCTGTATTTACACAGTTGTCCTGCTAATACCAGGCAAAACCAGATGGACTTTGAGAAATGCTGCAACCTGCTGCATAAAGGTCAGGGTGTGCATCCTTTGCAGGAAAAGCAGCTTGCCAGAAATAATTTGGTTTGTTTTTTAAGTAGAAGGAAGTTTCAGTCGGGAAGTTCTTGAAAAATATTTAATTTTTCAAATCAATGAATGCAAGAATTAGCAAAATTCTGAATGGAACCACTCAAAACAGCATTAAAAGGTTATTACATGAAAAACACTTCTAAAATTACATGCTGCTGAGTATTACTACTTCCAGAGAACCGTTAATCTGTTTAAGTGTTTGCATAGCTCACTAGAAGACAGTCAAAGGAATAAATAATTATTCTAATAAGATATTAATAACTTGCTTTAAAAGCCACAGCACTTGGGAAAAAATGTTAGCATAAAAGGCTTCCTCTTCCTACATAAACTTTATTTCAAAGCTTTGAATCTCCAAAATTTCAAGAGGTTTTTGCACTGTTTTTCAATGTATAACAGCAAAGTGAAGGGACTGTGAGCTGATATACTTGCCAATACAGACACAGTAATGATGGTAATCATCTCTCATCTGTGTTTATCTACATAAATACATTTTCTAAAAAATGCTTAATTTTTCCTCTTAAGAAGGTCCTGTTAAAACTGTATTTCTCCTTGCACGTGTACAGATTTAATTCTTTACCCTTGCTCCCTTAGTAGAGAAATAAAATAGTTTAAAAGACCAAAACAAAACAGAAACTCACTGGGGAGATGTATGACAGAAAATATGTGAGGGCATCAGGATACAACCTCTACACACTTGAATTTGGAGTTTTGCTTCTCTCTCTTCAGGATATACTGATTTATTTTTAGTGTGGCCTCACAGAAAGAGTCTTTCTGCAGGCTACATGTGAAATTGCACTTCAAGAACACTCCCCCTTTTTTCTTCTGATTAAATAAGCATAAATAAATCTAGATTAGATACTGGTAATAAAGTGAAGTAAATCTGAATCAGATGCCTAGAAGTCAACGGGCACTGTAAGACACTAATGAGGACAACTTACACCCTATGGCAAAAATTAGAGCAGCACTTAGATTTCTTTAAAGTGCTAATTTTAAGATAAAAATGTGAAGCACATAAGATGTGGTTATGATTATACAAATTATCTCAACTAGATGAAAAACTGCTCCTAAAGCTGCCAGCAGCAACTTCAGAGAAGTTGACAATTTTTTTTCATTTTTGGAAAACAAAATATTAACCATATTACAATTTCCTTCTGTTAAATACTCCTCTTTGAACATCTTTTAAAGCAGGTAGCTGCAAATCCTCAGCTTTTTAAAATCAACGACAGAACCATTAAGACAACCATAATATATTCACATGGCCAGTGGCTACAAAGTGATAAAAACACAGTAACAATTTCTTGACTGGAGTTATGACCATCACCATAGCCCCTCTAGAGAATCCAATTTACATTGTAAGGCAACTTTTGTTTATATATGCACAGTTTCTTACTTGTATGTCACAGATTAGGCAAGAAGATGGCAATAATTCTTTAAAATCTCACATATTTCTGTATTCAAAGAGGTGTTTTACTATCTGGTAAATTATATTTCCTCTCCAACTATGAAATTCAGCCTTCTACACAGCGTTGTCTCAAATGTGCTAAAACCTTGCACGTCAGCAAATCCCCAAATTCACACCTCTAGCTGGATGATGATTAAAATTTCATTCAACAAGTGATTCAAGATCCACATTCACCCTTCATCCTCATTTTTGCCTGCCTTAACACACCCAAAAACATTGCTATTTTTCGCACACTTGATATTTTGCACACTTTTACCTCTGGATCTACATCTTGAAGGTCCTTTCTGTTCCATGTCTGTGATTCTATGATTTAGTCCAACACCCCTGCAGGGAGCAGGAATGTCTTCAACTATCCCAGGCTGCTCCAAGCCCCATCCAACCTGGCCTGGAACATCCCAGGGACGGGCAGCCACAGCTGTCTCTGGGCAACCTGTGCCAGGGCCCCATCACCCTCACAGAATAATTCTACCTTACATCTATTTGAAATCTACAATTTTTAAAATTTAAAACCACTACCGCTTCTCCTTCTCAACAGGTGCTGCTAGAGTGTTTGTCCCCACCTTTCTTAGAGACCCCCTTTAAGTACTGAAAAGCCACAGAAAGGTCTCTCTGGAGCCTTCTCCAGGATGAACAACCCCAAGTTTCTTGCAAGTATAAATTTCATTTAAAAAAAGAAATCTTTGACAAGAACCACATCATTATAGCAACAAGTGCTTCTACAGCCTTCCACAGTCCTAGTGAGTCAGTGCAAGCAGCTGTCATGTAATAGTGATAATTACAAACACCCATTACCAAAAGCACATTGTGGGAACATTTCAGGGAACTGAATATATACCCTGAAAACACCAACCTGCTAATAATTTATTTTCAACAGTAAAAAAAAATTCAGATTCTTCCTTTCCCTAAGGACAGAGACTGAGAGTCTTATTTTTTCTGGTGATTAATTCCATAAAGATATGTTCTCTGCTGGTTTTTTTATAGGCATGGAAGAAAATGTAGTAAGTCTTAAAATCCAATGTATAAAAACATAGATTTTACAATATATAAATATTCATAGCAGGAATTAAGATCTAAAGAACAGCACACTTTTAAGTCAGCACAGCACACCCCTCCCAGTGAAATGCTAGTGCTTGTCTATAACTGAACAAAGGTCCAGAAAATTAAGTTTTATCCTAACATCACTTGAGAGAGTGCCTGCCTTCTGCAGCCTGAACTAGAACAGGTCATTGTTTTCTGAGTAGAGGTTAATAACTGTTGGACAATGGAAGTATTTGTGTAAAATAAAAAAAACTTTAAAACCCATTGCTTCTGGTAGGGATTCACAACGAATGCAGTCAAACCCCACCCACACTTTTTATTTAAAGGATTCACTGGTTTTTCCCAGCTCCCACCCCATATACCACAGAAACAAGATAAGGAGCACAGCACAAGAGGGAAGGCTAAAGCACTGTGAATGCTTGTATTTAGCTTAACCAGGTGCTCACACCTCCATACCAGCCCATCTGAAATAAACACTTTCAACAAAGGGACTCACAAGGTCTTGGCAATTCCACAAAACACATCACGGCACCATTCTCCAAAGTAATTGTTGTGTTTACCTATATAGTACAACCAAGACCATCACAAAAACACAGACAAAAATAGTCTGAAACTCGGTTCTCCTGTGCCATCACCATCAAATCATGCTACAAAAATCATGCTACAATCCTCACAAATATTGTGACTGCTTCCCAAAACTACCACAAGTGGTAAAAATGGACACTCAGTGCAACTGCTGAGGAAAGTTGCACTGCCTGGTTTACACACAACCACACCCTGGGCATGCAGAACTGTGATGAAGGCAAGACACTCCTTTCCTGGGAAAGGCAAAACTGCAGGAAGAGTCAAACATCTGCCATCCAAGATGTATCATCTAAACTTATCTGGCTTAGCTCAGCCATTTTTTGCACTAACATGCCTTCAGTTCTAGGGTTGAGAAAGATCTTGCCTGTAAATGAGACCAATGAATTTTGCACAGAGAAATTGCTGTTCTTCCATCCACATGGCCCCAGTCCTCACTCATGACAAGTCAAGCATGAATCACAAACCAAACTGCAGGTGTCTGCTCTTCACAGCCCTCTCTGACCACAGCATGGGCAGGAGACAGAAATCTCCTTGATGGAGCAGTGCTGAAGCTTTGGCTGTCAGAGCAGCAGTGAGCTACAATACTTTTACAGATCAGTTCCCCATCAGAAATCAAAATACAGTTACTACTACATGCTCCCATGAGAGGCTTTGCTGCTGACAATGAATAGTACATTACTTTTCTGACTCAGCTTAAATTTCCTGGACATTTTTGTGATCTAAATAATTTTTCCCAACGGCAGCTAATAAAATTTTGGAGGAGAAAAACAGAACAATCTCTCTGACAAAAAGATATCTCATTAATTCATTATTCTTTAAAATAGGTTACTTTAGAATCTTACAACTTCATACATGAAGCCAACACTGTATTTGACTACCCTGCATTTTCAGGAAACAAAACTCAAGAAATGCTGAACTTGAGAGATTTTCCCCACAAAGACTTTCCCTGGAACAGAGTAACTACTGTCTTCACCTGCTCTTTTTGCTTATGAAAAACCCCAAGTCTAACTTAGAAAGAATTCTGGAAGACAGAGGCCAAATTTTCTTTCTTTCCTAGAGAAGGCTGGTACTTTCAAAGAAGACTGAATAAATGTCAGCAGTGGCAATTTTTCATGATATCCAATACTGTAAACCTGGACTTCACATCCAGATATGTCTCCACAGGTTCCCTATTCCAAAACAGAAAACCAACACTGAAAGGTCCTTTACTTACCCACTCCAAAACTCCACAACACATCCAAGAGTTCAATGTCACATGTGGAGTCTGCCCATGTAGAAAGTCCACGTGGGATGACAAAGACCCAAACACCCAAAGCTAAACATGCTTTGAACTTCACTCTCAAGACTTCTCTGAAGAGGACAAAATACAGACTGACCTCACTTCCATGTAACAGGTATTTCTGTAATTCCATGTGGCAGCACTCACAGTTTTCTATTGTTGGAAACAAGTGACTATGGTGTTGATTAGACATCTTCAATTTCTTTAAATTAATTTTAAATAAAAGACACCTCTTTAGTGAGCATAGGAAGGTCTGCTTATGGCAGGATCACAGCATTTCATGGCAGGAAAGCTCCAGAAATGTCTTTGCAACACTGCATCAGACAGATAACCTTCTGAACAAAATAAAGGACTTGCTTTGATGGGCTGCCAACATCAAAAGGAAAACAAACACCATTCTTTCCTTAAAACGGTAAATCACCATTGAAAAAGAGGGGAGAAAGGAAAGTGCAGTCCTAGAAGAAAAGTAAATAGACTTGAAAATGCTCTGTAAGGCCTCTGCCACTGGTTAGTACTGCCCGTGGGCAAAGTGAGAACAGCAGAATTACTGATAAGGAAAAACCATAAGACATTTCTCACATTCTCCAGAATGTCTTTGTTTCTCACCCACAGGCATTGCTTGTTTTTTTCTAATAAAAACTATGCTCCTGCAACCTACAAAGTTAATTAAATCCACAGAGTTAATAATAAACCTAAATTGAAAGAGCATTCTTTGTACATATAAGTCATGAGGATTATACCACCACCTCTGTAACCATCAAAAAAACTAGCATGAAGCTTCATAATGACCTTAAATAAATATTTATCCCTATGTTTAAAGACAGGGAAATTTCAGCACAGACAAGCAGCAACGTGCCTCAAGCTGCATAAAAAGGAGTTTTCCTTAATGGAACCAGCAATCACATTACATTCTCCTATTAGGAGCCTCCAGAGAGTTGTCTGGTCTAGGACATATTGGGATAAATCTAATCATTCCAGTCTTTCTGTGTTTGCAGATAAGTTTACCACAGAAGTATTTATCACAGATTGGATTTAACAATCCCAATTGAGGTGTTGAATCAGACTTCTAATTTTCCTCTGTGGTGAGTAAACACTCCAGAATGTTTTACCATTAGGCTGGATTTGAAATTCTTTATCAGTGTTATTGCTATTTTCAATATTTGCTTCCCTCCTTTGCTGTTGATTCTATATATCAAACACTGGAGAAAAATGACTAATAATCAGCATTAATCCTTATTTAGGTGTGCTAATGTACTATGAACTACTACTGTGGAGGCTTTGGGTCCATCCCAAAGCATCACCTGCTTTTCCTTGAGGATTGCACCTGCTATTCCCAGCTTCCACAATCTCAGGCCATGGCAGGAGCCACACGCAATCTCCTTTCACAATACATACATTAATCCCCAGTTACTCATCCTACCAGAAATGCTCCATGGAGGCTCTTATTTTTACTTTTTTATTACATTATGTTTAAGCAACACCAAGGCAGCTGCCAGAGGAAAAGGGTATCTATTTCTGTGCTTAACTGTAACTTCAGCAACTTCTTTTTTCGTGCACATAGTTAAAAGGAAAAACTTGTAGCTAAAGCATGTTAAACACAGGGAAACATGATCCTCCTTCAATCTTCTAATTTCACTAAATTTACAAGAATTTCTCTTGGCCCACTGAAGCCAAGAGAATTTTTAAAGATTTTCAAGCATCTCTGGCATGTTATCAAAAAATAGCTGGTACCTGCAGGTTGTTAAATAGTGTCAGGCAGGTACAAGGCTACAAGATTTGGCCAAGAAAAGTTTGTTTGATTGAAGAACAAACTTAAAGAAATGTGGACAAAGCATCAGCAGCCACATTGCATTTTAGAGTACAATTCATATTCTTTACATTATGTACAGAATTTCCAGCTATTTGGTATAGTGGGAACTCTCAGATTAAGCAGTTCACTGAAATCAAATATTGAGCTTGTGTAAACTATCCACTTGCTCCTGTGAGATGTGGTGCAGAATTCTGCCTGGTGATCTTGTCACTGGCTGCCCCCAGTCTGATACACAAAATCCATCCATAAAGGAGGAACATTAGAACACAGAACACTCTGTGTCATGCAGTGATCTCAATGTAGAAACATAATCCATGCTCTTAGAAGGAGTATAACCCCTGAAACAATTTAGAGATACATAATAGTGTAATCCATGCTAACAGTATAGATCCAATTATTTTCTGAACTCTACAGCACACTTGGCTATTCCAAAGCACTTAAACTATCAGTTTATAAAAGCAGGATAGTATTTCTATACTTTATAAATTATCACAGAATCTTTTAGCTCATTAAGGCTATCCATTTTCAGATTACCATTTTAATTAAATTATTGCCAGTTCCACNCTGAAAAAACCCCAAACACACAAAAAATTGGGTTTAAAGCTTTGGTAAAGCTCCACTAATGTAAAAGTGCATCAGGAAATGTGCACTAGAAATGTGTATAAACTTGATAGTGTTCTGAACTGCAAATTAACATGCTACATTTCACACTAGTTTTCTGTAAAGTTTTTGACAATTCTTTCAGTGTTTTTCAAGTTTTAATGAAGCAAGCTTCCTACATCTCATCAAAAAGTCACTGTAGTATGCAATGTTGATAAACTCATGTTTTATTCTTAAAAGTTAATTAACTTTGCCTTTCTTTACATGAAGAAGTTGGCACACAGAGTTCAGCTTAACTTAGGCCTTTGCCAGATCTAGATTCAATGCCAGCAATTAATATAAAATTATTTTCTGCCTAATTCTGGAGAAACAATGACAGTGAAACCAGCTGTAGTTGCTGAGTTACACTGATGCAGCACATTAAATAAGCCCATTCTTCTATCCAATGACAGCTCTGTCTGTGCCCACAATCACAGAACCACAGAATCATTTAGGCTGGAAAATACCTTTAAGATCATGGACTCCAGCCATCCACCCAGTACTGCCAAGCCCACCACTACACCATGGCCCTCAGTGCCACATTTATACATCTTTTAAATGCCTGCAGGAATGATGACTCCAGCACTGCCCTGGGCAGCCTGTCTAATGCTTGCCAACCCTTTCAGGAAAGAAATTTTTTCCAATATTCAGTCTAAATCTGGTACAATTTGAAGCCATTTTGCCTTGTCCTGTCATTTGTTACTTCTGAAAAGAGCCTGATCCCCCCTGGCTGTCCCCTCCTGTCAGGAGTTGTGCAGAGCCAGAAGGTGCCCCCTGAGCCTCCTTCTCTCCAGGCTGAGCCCCCCCAGCTGCTCCAGCCCCTTCCCCAGCTCCGTCCCTTCCCTGGACACGCTCCAGCCCCTCAATGTCCTTCCTGAACTGAGGGCCCAGAACTGGACACAGGATTTGAGCCACATCCTCTCCAGTGCCCAGCACATGGGAATGTTCATTTTCCTAAACCTGCCAATTCATGCTTGTGGATGGATTTTAGAAATGGAAAGAAGAGAAGAAAAAAGTCACACCAACAAGAGTTTTTCCAAGGGAAGGTATGAAAAGGTCAAGTAAGCAATATTATCATGGCATAATATGATCATACTTGGCTAAATTCTCCAGCTTTAAGCCCTGCCTCCATTTGCTTTTAAGGTGAGCAAACTTCCAGCTGACAAAATCTATGGCCTTCCTTCCTAGCCTGACACAGAAGTTGGAAGAGATGCTTACCCTTCAGTTAAGGACAAGTCAGGAGCTTTTTCTATTAAACTTGTCAACCTGTATTGTAAAAGCCTTCCATGAGAAAAATAAAAATTTTTAGTCACCATGTTTGTGGAAAAAGATCACCAGAGCCTAGACAAAACATTTCTAATCCTGGAAACTGATGTTTTATGCTGCTGCTGCTGCTCACCAGCACCAAAACAACCCCATGACTTAATTAAAAATTTACAAAAGAACAATTTGTTTAATTATTGTCTAGCAAATCTCTGTGGAGTGCAGCAAAACTAATAAGATTCAGGTGAATTTCCATCTGTGGCAGCCAATAAATCTTTCTGCACCAGGAGAAATGCAGGCAGTAAAATACCAGGGAAGAGGATGCAAAGTGAACCTTGAAATTAGGTGCAGTAAAGGAAATTATTCTCCCATGAAGATATACACTGACAAAATCAGAGCAGAATTCTGTTTCAGGAGTATGTAGTTCTCATCACTATCTGGCCATTAGAATTAAAAACCACATTTCGTGGTTTTCAGAGTTGAGGAGGAATTCTGGGACCAGAAGGAAGGCTGTTGGGTTATGTTTGCAATGGAGAACTGGGATACAGGCTTGAAAGAGAAGAGGAAAACAGACAAAAAAAAATCCCCAAAAAATTACACAGGAAGGGTGGGAGAGAAGAAAAAATGATAAGGCATTTCCTGAATGATCTTGGAATAAAATAAAAATAAGAGATAATTCAGGAAACAAAACACAGTAACAGTCCTTCCAGCAGAGACTGAATATTCTCCAGCTGAGATCCCAGCACAGAGACAGTGTGAGCCAAGCATGTGGTGCTGCTGCTCCAGGAGGTCTCCTCAGCCCCAGTGCAGCTCCTGGACCAGAGGTAATGCCTCATTACCAGAAGGAAAATCCACCTATCCCTAATCATTTAAGGAATTCAAGACCTTTTGTCATCCACAGCTTCCTACAGCTTTCATTGTTTATTTGACACAGTGCAAAGTGCTCTGTATGATTGAGATCTGCCAATGATACTTTCACCTTATACTGGTTATTCCTTGTGTTATCAGAGAGTAATTACCATTCCCTTGCCTGAAAAATAATGGATGGCCTTGGGAAGGTGACATCTACTGTTTCCACCATCTCCACCCTTTCATTTCCAAGCTGAAATGCCCCAGTAAATTGAATTAATCCATATATGGAAGCTGTTCTGTATCTTTAATCATTCTTGTTACCTTCCTCTTTGTAACTTCTAGTCCTGGCAGAAAGAAAAAAATGGAGGGAAAACTGGAAGGAAACACAAAGGAAACAGAAGCAAGAATAAGAGAGTTTGCTCAAACAGTACTCCTTAGAAGGTTAAATCACTAATTAGCAGAAGCTGCTAACTATATCCAGTACACATACAATATCACCTTCCTAGCATGCATAGAGGTTTGATTCAAAATACATTAAATTAAAAACTGTTTAATTTATGTTCATACAACCATTGTTGTATGAACAGTTTATATCATAGTCCCTAATCCTGCCTTGCCAGGGGCTCATAGGGACATTTACAAGCTAGAATTTGGAACAGAATTCTTCCCTGGGTATTATAGTTATTACAGTTTCTCAGTTGCCAGAAACCACCAATTTAGCAAGCTTCTTGTGCCAAAAAAGACCCCAAAGGGAAAGAAAAAAAAAACCAAGGCAACAACCTTTAATAGCCATGGCACAGATCTTTCCTCCTAAAGTTTTGATTCCATGTACTGTTTCCAAAACATCTTAAAGACAGCGAGTCCGAAAAATGAGTTGTTCACTGTGTGAATCAAATTACCAAACAAACCCATTTTCTTCTGCTAGCCTTAAACTCAATCATTTCACTAGGTATCATGTTGCTTTTCAGCTCCAAAAAAAATACAGTGAATATTCCTTCCCTCATTAGCATTTTCTATACTGTTATGGCTTTAGAGGTTTTTAGCTGTCTCTAAACTAAACTAAACAACTCTCATCCATTTAGTCTCGCTTAGCACAGGAGCCACAACCTCTCTGTGGCCACCTTTTTTCACAGGTATCCTTACTTGGTGTTTAATCCCAGATCCTTTTGTGTAACAGATTCTGGCAGCTACAGAGTGGATCATTTCCAGAAAAGGGATCTTAGCAAATGTTATCTTCAGGCCAGGTTAAAAAGGACTGTCTGTGTATTTCTTAATCCAATCTGAATACAGAGAACATGAGAAATAAGAGGAGAGACTCTGCTGGCCTTCCAACCCGCATCATCTCCACCAGAAACAGTTTATACACTAACTCACACCTGTGCATTTTATTTCCCTAAGCCTGAAGATTTCCTGTGAAACACAGAGCCAGGGAAGCACTATTATTTGTTGCACAACAAATTTCACTTGTAGCTGGTAAGAAAATACAAATGTACCCTTTTCAGTAGAGCTATACAAGTATCAACACACATTGCAATAGGTGCAGAGCTCCACAGCAGTGAAACCAGGACTTTTCAGGAAAGATCTGTTTCCTAAAGAAACAACTGTGCTGCAGAGATCACGGTTCCATACTACATCAGGGTTATGAGAAGAAATGCAGGAAAAAAATGTCGGTGCATAATTTAAAATATACCACCTCTTATTTATATTTACTTAAAAAAAAACTTTTAATCAAATTACTTCAGCAAGAGGAAGTAAAAGAGCAGTAAAAGTTTTTGGTATTAATTTAATCTTACCTGTTCTTGAGACTCGCATACAGAGAACTTCACATCCAACTAAAGCACAGATGTTTTTAGCTTATTAAAATATCTTCTCTGAAGACAGCCAGTATGAATGCTAGTCCCATGGACACTGACATTCTTTCAGCTTTCCAGAGTTTCACCCCTTCCAGCTCTCTCAGTGATGATTTAAAGCTACTGTCCCATTGTCGGAAAAACAACAGATGTCCAAAAGAACTGATGCAGTACACTGGAAAGCCTGGACACACAAGATTCCTAATTAAAGTAATAGGGCATTATATAAATATATTTGACAGACCACAATGCCTGAAAAATGTGTTTGTTCTTGCCATTGTAATTAGTGGGCTAAACCTGAACTCATTCTGCCAATACTGATTAGTATCATCCATGGCCTGTTCAAAGTGATGATCACAGATGATTTGGAATTCAGTCGGTGCTCAGATGGTGCCACTTCACACAGTGCTCATCAATCCTAAATTGCAACAACCACATGAAGTGGCTTATCAGAGTAATGTATTTCACAGACTTGGGAGTGAAACCTTCAAGGAAATGAACATTTTAACAGTCAAAGCACTTTGAAACTTGGCCATGTGTTACATTTATGTTTCTGAGTCTTTTCAGCTAAACCTTCAGCCTTCTGCTCCATTTTGGGAAAGTGTATGTAGATCTTCTTGTGTTTCTTGTTTAGGGTTTTATATGCTTTGAAGAAAAAGCACCAGGAAGTCTCTCTGACATCTAAAATGAATAAAGCAGCTTGCACTATAGTATTAGTATTCCACATAAAAACCATCCTGGGTTTCCCACCCAGTGCAAACTTACCTTATAAAAGCTAACACATGATACTAACAAAATTAAATACTATCAAGACAAAGCTTAGAGTAAGTTAACAGCTCAAGATCTAACATTAAGCTTCATTATTATCAATTTTTCCTTACATTTTAGGAGCACCAGATTGGAAGGGATTTCCAAGGTCACCATATGCAGACTGCTGCTTCTCCAAGAAACTCTAATACATTAATTCCTTCCTAAAATGCAAGTTCTGCCTTAAGGCAATCAGATTTCCTCCTTGACCATGGTCCAGAATGTCACTGCTGACAGAACCATTCCCATTTCCAGACCAACTGCATCAACAACTGGTTCATCTCTATTTACCCTTGTGCTAACACTGTACTCAAAGACAAGTTAGTTTCCTTCCTTAATGTTGTCCTTCCTAGTAAGAAAAAATAAAGAGCAAATTTATTTACTAAATAGGAAATGCAATGAAATTGAAATTAAAACCCAAAACAAAACAGTAAACTTTTATCTGGGGATGTTAACAAGGCAATCCTTTCATTCTTTCTCAGCACTTCATTAATTAAACTGAAGCCCAGCTCTGTATCTATTTCACATCCTGGGTTTTTTCTCCCTCTTAAGCAGATAACCCAAATTCTACCCTCTAACCCACAACATGTCTCACCAGTGCCTGAAGCAATAGCACACAGCACTCCTTATTTCATCCACCACATTTTAGGATGCATTTCCTTTCCCTCAAATCACGTAATTACTACGTGATCCTCTAACACATCCGGTTGTCTCCCTCGTTAGTCACAGCCAACTGCTGAGTTCCCAGCACACAGCAAAAATTGTTCTAGCCCATAATGGTATGGCTAAAAAGCTATTTGAAGTCAGCACAGCAGAAATGTGATGAAATTTAACCAATGATATGCAGCCCATACTGTATAATTCTGGCTGGAAAATTACTCTAAAGTTTGTCATCTTCCAACTTAACCAGTATACGTTTTCTTTTTACTGATGATATTGCCATAAATAACCATTAAGACTGGCATCATGATAAAATCCATGAAGAATAACATGACTACAACATTCTGGTCTAAAACTTGCATTCTGTTTCCCTTTTACCCTCTTTTCATTTATTTCTGTAATGAAATCCAACCATGGGATCTGTTACATGTTTTCTACAAAACTCAGGCATTGAAGAAGGCACAAAGTGCAACCTTCCCTCGTTAAAACCTATTTCCATTTATTCAATTTAATATATACCTCCATGTCTAACTATTTTTTCCTTCTAAGATTTCCTCTTACATCTTCCATGTAAATCATATTATCCTCACAATGAAAAATAAATAAGACACCTTGTATTCTGAAACCCTACAGCACTATTTCTGCCGTACAAGATTAAAGAAAACATATAATAAGGCAGACACACTGGAATTCTAATTTTTTTCAGGGTGTGATACTGGAAGATAAACACCCCTCTGACTGGAGCATATGAATTTTGCTCCCTATCAACTGACACCACTGCCCACACTGAATGGAAATTTTAATTAATAAAGACAGAAAATATTTGCTCTTGTCTTATAATTTCTTTCCCTTTCCTACTTTTAGATGGGAGAACAAGTTCTGATACTTGTTTTGCAAGGTCTAATTCAGCTTTGTATCTTTATCTACACTTGTTGATATTCAAGTCTACAGTTTCCATATCTACAGTGCACACAAGGTGAAGAGTCAGGTTGCACTCAAGCAGCTTTTAATTGAACTCTGATGACCAGGGTTGCTCCTAATTCAAAAAAATTCACACTGCAAAGCCTGAGACTTGACTTTTCTAAAGAGAAGGTACAGCAGAACCTGTTGCTGAGTGTTTTACCCTTGACACCAGGGAACCAGGGCCTAACAGAACCCCTTCATGTCTTTTTTAGTCTCCAACACACCTAAGTGTGAAGACACAAAATTCTGTTCACAGCAGCACAAAATCCAGTTTCACTTATGAAGGTTTAAAAGCACGTGAAATGAGTTACAACTATTACCTTCTACACCTCAGTTTATCAGAGGTTTTCCTGCTGAACCACAGAAAATTTATATCGAAAGGAAACAGGTGGTAGAAGGGAAGAGAAATGGCAAATAAAAACATAAACAAAAAAAGCACTGCCCAAAAATTCCAATGGTAGTTAGGTAAACAATGTGAAAGATACTGATCAGCAAATACTGCTTTCCTTGTTCCAGGTGGTCCCTTAAGATTAAATCTCCCCAAACTAAGATCCATCAGCATGGATATCAAACCCTGAACAAATCCAGCCTACAGAAGAAAGGAGAGTTGGAAAAGAAACATCTTGCAACTCCTCTCCAGCTGGAAAGGACACATCCCATGACAGCCAAGGTTACTTATTGCATTGACTACGGCAGCAATCACTGAGACAAATTAGATGGAAGTACATTTTAACCTATTAAAGCCTTTATCCTTTTAAGTGTCTTTTGCAGTTAGTATATTAACTCTTTCTTTAGAAACACAGTTGCTGAAGTTGTTATTTAGTGTAACTAAGTGCTATTTCCGAAAGCTTTTGCAAGACTCAGGATGCTTGCTTCCTAAGCAAGCTTTGTCCAGATGGAGAACTGTTCGTAAGAAGAATCAACTACCACAAACTGGGTTTGTATTACCATTTTCACAGGAATAATGACCAATATTCAAGCAGTTACAGGATAGAACTAAAGTCTCAGTAGGGTATCCTCAATCTTGTTTGCTCACTGGGAAGAAGGATATGCCTGGAGTGGCTCTTTGGTAGAACTGGACTCCGCATAGATAAATGTCTCTTATCCATCTGGTGCTGTATAATAAATGTGTTGCTCAGCCTTGCCTGTTCATATAAAATGTCACCATAACCTTTACATTTTGCATGGGATATAAATTTGTAAAAACTGGCGAGTCTGCCCTGAGTTCCAGCAAAACCAACACCCACTCTTTAGTCCTGCTTTTCCTCTTTAAACTTCAGCTTGTTAGTAAGGCACCCACAAAGGTGACCTTGGACAGCAATGGAGAGTCAAAGGGAGTTCCTTTCTGGGCATTGTGTCCTTTCATGACTTTAAAGAAAGGTCTATCAACAGCAGGTGCCCCTAGAGCACACGACATTTACACGTGGCCACAGAAGAACATGCCAGCTCCCAGCACAGCCTGGCCACCAGCCACATGCTGAGGGCTCAGGATCCTGCTCGGCCAAGGTACATTCTGAAGGTGCCTCAGTGAAGCTGAATCTCTCCACTGGAACTTAACACACAGCTCAGCTCCCCTTCCTTCTCAGGATCCTGTGCAGAGTTGCTTTCTCTGCTTAGGCTGGTAAATAAAGTGTTGTAGCATCTCCCACTTGTGTTTGTTTGAGGCTGAGTATTGTGCTTTGAGCCCTGCAGCTCTCAGACTGTGTCACAATCACACACTTGTACACACATCTGCTCCATGCCATCCACTTGCTTTTCTGTAACACTGAACACCAAAAATAACCCAGAAACGGAAACTACTTCATGCATTACACTGCTCATGAACTAAAAGCTAATTATATTGTACCTTGGTAAGAATAAGAGTTTCTTTCCCACAGAAGGAATCCACTACTTCCCCCAGCAGCATACAAAAGGGAAGGGTCAGTGCTGTGCTAACACAAAGGTGAGGCAGGCAGCCAGTGCTCCCAGTCTGCAGCAGTGCCTAATGGCTTGGTTGCCTCACACATAACCTCATTCTTCATCTCATGCTTCAAGTCACTGCCAAGGTCTAACAACATAATTAGAGGTTTCCTGCAATGAGTGGCGAATGCAGGTGAGCTACTTTGAATGCAACCACTACAGCTAAGTGGTAAGTAGCAGGGAAGAGAAATAAAGATTAGAGAACAACTTCAGCAGGTAAGGTTGCTCAGTATTTACCTAGAAATGACATTAAAACTATTGTTTAAAACACCTGACTTGTTTGAAATTTCACCAGTTCCGATAAGAAATACGACTGCAAGATTACACACAGGTGACACAGTCATCCAAACTACTCTGTGAGGAGCAACAGTTTAATTATTGCCTGGTGTCTCTCTTCCTCATGCTCTCTATCTTACTATGCCTTCCAACACAGTAAAATTCTGAGAGGGGAAAGGCAGCATCCTCTGACACCATTCCTTTTCAGAGTGGCAAACAGTACTGCCCAAGGGATTTCAGATCAAGGATCACTCTCCCAAACTGAGGCTTCTGAGAGCAGTGTATGTGCTCAGCACTGACAGCACACTTGCAATCCTTCAACAGAACCAAGGAATAAAAAGCCAAAACTAAAAGACATCAAATAACTTATACATACATCAACCACAGAGACATCCAAGAACATAAAGCTGTATCTTCTCCAAAGAGAGCTTCTGACTGTTTATTTTAAATTGAGAAGCAAAAATCATGTGGCAATAATAAAAAAAAAAATCCATTATGTCCAATTAAGTGAAAAAAAAATCTAGTCTATAGGATTTCCCTGAGTATTTATTGACTCCTTTTACTTGTCTTTTATTTTAAGGTCTGTGAAACAAAGTCTGGAAAAAACTGCAGCTGACTGTATTAAAAAAAGTGTTGATTACACAGATTTAATTTCTTTTACAAAATGTCTTACACTTACTTATGAAACGGGTTTGTAAAACAGAGGTTTAATTTGAAATCTGAATGTTGTTCTGGGGGAAAAAAAAACAATGCAAAAACCCTTTCCCAATTTATCACAGTGACGATTTTCTAAATTAGTTAAAAACCTCCCAGTCCTGCAGTAACCTTCAGAGATATGAGATAAATATTCATTCCTGTATCTACTTATCTATTTTTATCAGGAGAAATACTCCTCACCAGGAGTATCTTAAGTACAAAACATTGTTTCTATACTTGTATTTTCATTTTGACCAGCTCTGTAAATAACAACATGAAAAATATCAAATTCCTTTGCAGGTCTTTGCAAATTGTGCCTTCACAAATTAGTCTTCTCTAAAAATAAAAGCTCCATCTCATATACACATGCAGGAACAATTTTAAGGTTCCAATTCTCATATGTCTTTGAAAGGAAATCACCAAGAGACAAATTCAAAAGTTTCTGTAGTGGAAAGAGCACAATGAAGAGGAGATTTTTCTCTTTTTTTTTTTTGAGAAGAGCTGATTGTTTTCATCGATGTCACAAACTGCTTGACACATTCAAATATTTTGTTTAAAATAAATAGTGTAATGGACTATAATGGAACACATTTTGTGCTGAATTACCTAACAGAAAAGGTATGCAAGTTTAATCAACTATTACTTAGCATGTTCCCTGCTTGAAGTCAGGCAGTGCTCCCACTACAACTCACACATTCCTCAGCCCTGTAAATGATCCGAGGTTGCCAGCCACTCCAGGCGGCTCCGTAGCCCAAATGACACTGCAGTGATGCTGTTCCCCCGCCAGCCTCGCAGCACCGCCTCCGGCTACGGACAGCGATCTGCGGCAAAGCGACCCAAGCGCTGCTGCGGGCACCAAAAAACACAAACAAACAACAAATCCCAAACCTCCCGCCCCTACCTGAGCAACCCGGAGCTACTCACCATTCACGGCTGCGGGAAACTGAGCCATCATGGTCCCGACTGCGCCCTGCTAGCCCTCAGCCATCTGCAACATGAAAACATCGTGCCATTAATAATGCAACAAGGGCAGAGCCGAGCGGGGCGCGTCCGTCCCGGCCCCGCTTCCGACAGCGAACAATGCCCGGCCCGGGGCTGCGGCTGAACCAGCGGCATCCACACCGGGGAGGGGGTGGCGGGATTGCTTTTTTTGGCTTTTTTTTTTCCTTGTAATAGGGTATGCAGTGCAGTCCGGAAACCTTGTGGCAGTTCTTAAAGGAAAACAGTACCAAGTGCTCGGAGTGATGTACACAAACAGCTCCCGGCTCGCCGGGACATACGGCTGAGTCCCAGCACATCCCTGCCAGCTCTCCCCGGTAAATATTTAGTGTTTCATATTTAAAAAAAAAAAAAAAAAAAAAAAAAAAAAAAAAAAAAAAAAAAAAAGTTCAGTGCTCAGCTCCATAAGCTGCTGCTGAGCAAAGTGGAAAACCAATTATTATTCAAATTCATCCACTCTAACACTCCACACACTATTAACAAAGAAAACACTCTTACATGATGTATTCTGAAGAAAGGGCTTGTCCCAATAAAAATCTGTCATCAGCCAGTTTTGCAGAAGCAACACAGTGAAGATATTCCTTCTCCTGAGCTACTGCATAAACACTCAAAAGCAGCATTCAAATGTGGTCTCAACAGAATTCACTTTCGTAAGAAATATCAGAGTACTAAGATTTTCTTTTTCTAGGACATGTTCTTTCAACAGTACCTGTATAAAGAATTCTTTAGAATTGAAACACAGTCATTAATAATTATCTGAGGGAAAATTTCACTGCTTTACAAATCTAGAACTAAGACAATTAAGTGAACTTGTGCTTTGGATGAGATAATTTCACTTAAATACTGAAATTTATACATCATTATTGTTGTGCTCTCTGTGGAGAAACTATTGTACAGGATGAAGCTAGAAAAAGGAAATATTTATTTTCATTAAAAAAACTCCATGAATCACATCTTGCTCACCCCTTTTTCAGACACCAAACCTCCTACCCACACACACACATAAACCCCCCTTCACCTCTCGATACAGCCATGTATTTTATACTAAGTACAGAAATAGCACATCCCCCATATTCCCTTCCTGCAAAGAAACTCCTGCACATCTCACACAAAAGTCACACAACTGGAAAGCATCTAGCTCCACCTGAGGACAGGAAAGCATTTTTTGTGTCTATTGCACATTTCTTCAATAAAATTTAAAATGTCTGGAATCAATTGTTAACAGTTCTTTCTCTATATGCAATTCACATCATCATTATTATACATACACACATTTGTACACAATACATTGTGTATTATACATACACATGTACACATATGTACTTAGAGAAAGTAAATGGAGGGGTTGGTGAGTCCAAATGATCTCTCACAATGACACAAGGTATCAGCCACAGAAAGATGAAAAAAGGAAACATGGACCTGTTCCAAGACATGGACCTACCAAGAGACACTTGAGATCTATAAAGAGCCTTCCTGAAAAACGCTGCCAATGTTGTCAAACATTTCTACAGCACATTTCTCTGCAAAAGCTGTTCTGTCAGGGAGGTCTAAAACAGAACCTGAAACCATGACACAGAAGCAGGATGCTGGAGAACACCCCCAGAATCAGCAGACTTGTACCTGCATGTGACTTGTTCCAGATTTAATCTTACTGGTTGAGGGATATTTGATCTTTCCTCCAACTCACTTTATTATTTTTATTTCAGGTGGCTTTTAGTGGGGTTTTTTGTTTGTTTGTTTGCTTTTTTTAATGAGTAATCACAAAAACATCAAACATCCCAAGCTGGGAGGGACACAAAAGGACCACTGAGTCCAACTTCAGACTCCACGCAAGACACCCTAAAAGCTAACCCATGTATCTAAAGAGCACTGGCCAAACTGGAGCCATGACCCCTTCCCTGGGGAGCTTCTTGTGTATGATTGCCCCCTCCGTGGAGAATTGTTCTTATAACCAATGTCAATGAGCTCTGATAGGGCTTTGAGCCATTCCCTCATGTCCTGTCACCAGAAGAGACCAGAGCTTCCCTTGCTGCTCCCACCATGAGGAAGATGTAGTCAGCAGTGTGGTCACCCCCTCAGTCTTTTCTCCAAATGGGACAAACCTCCCATCCTCAGCTGTTCCTTAAAAGTCTTGTCCTCTAGTCCTTTCACCATCCTTGTTTCCCTCCTTTGGACATATTCTGGTATTTTTATATCCTTCTTACACTGTGGGGCCAAAAACCAGACACAGTACTCGATGTGAGGCCTCACAATACAAGTCAGATAATTATCAGACAATACAGGTCTTGATAGTAAACTGATTAACTCTTAAAGCCCCAAATCTTAAGATATACATTTAAAATACTTCATACAACTCAGTTATAAAGTTGCATTTTGCCTTGGTTTTGCTGAAATGGCTTATGTAGATTGAGCTTTCAAAACCCTCTGCTGCTGAGCACATGAGTGGGAGAAGTAACCCAGGCAGCTTCATGCACACTAAATAGGAAAACCCCTTCTCCTCATTTTAATGTCCCTAGAGTCACAATTATACCACATTTTAAAACCAATTTCAACTGAAAATTTTTGAGGACTTTGATGTCACTTTTGCTTGGTGAAGGTCATTCCTATTTATAAAGGCCCTGCATCTACGGAGGACACATGGACACGTGTTGCTGGTTCATTTTTATTAGCAAAAATAATGAGCATCCCTGCCCAAATTATCAAGACAGGATTTCTCAGTGTACCTGAAAATTCTCCAAGTTTCCCAAGTCTGAGCTGAACCAGCCTGGCAAATCTGTGCTGGGCATTTCTGTACAGATGAACCAACACCCAAGGTCCAAAAACAAGAGGGAATTGCCCAATGGGTCTGTACTGAGAGTACACTGTGATGTGATTAAACCATGATTTAGCTCTGTTGTCTCACTATTATGTCTATATGCAGATCTTGTTGTATTTTAAATAAACACTAAAGTTCAAGGGAACCAAACCCTCTTATAGTAACCCTTACAAACAGAGAAAACGATGACCTTACAGAAGCAACCAAAAATCATAAATGGGACTTTTACAGGATTTTGTATCTCACCAGATTTGGGAAAACAATCTTATCCCTTTGAACAGATCCAAGTCATTCAGACACCAGGACTACACCAAGCACAGATACTTCTATGGTGACAGGTTCTCAATTGTACCAAGAAGTAAAAAGAGGAAGAATAAAAGTATTGCTGCAGTATAGTTCCCCTCAATTTTTTTTAAAGAAGGAGGAAACAGTCCAGTGAATTTGAAATCTACACACATTTTTGAAAGTCTGTGAAAACAATCCTTCCCAAAGACTGGAGCTTGCCCTCAACCAGTATTCTCTCTTCTGCATTTCTCCAGCACATCCCAAAGGCTTGGAGATTATGCATATGTCAAAGCTAAAAGCAGATTATTTTCACAAATTGCAAATAAAGCTGCTGTAGTCACCATCTATAAAGACTACAAAGGTGTAAAAGCACCTTAAGCCTTTAGGACACAAGCGTGAACCACTTGTTTACCAAGGGGAATCACAGCAAAATAGTCTCACTTTAAGACAAACTTACACTTTTTTAGATAGATTCTGATAACTTTTAATCATTAATAGAGGTGAAAGCTGTACATTTCCAAGGACCCTTTTTACACAATGTCATGTAGAAATGTTCACTGAAGAAAGAAAATTTAAAAATCAAGAAAATATTATAACCAGTGTCCCAAAGAGGTTATATAGATGAAATCATGGACATTGCCACCAGAGCATTTCACAGAAAACGGTTTCTGCAAAATGCTCTAGAAGATGTGCTTGGTGAACTCAGCCATCAGTTTTAAGAAACTGTGGCAGACAGCACAAAATCCATGGTGTAACAACAGGATCAAACATCCTTATGAACACTGTAGATGACATTAAGTCCTGCTGCCATTTAGGGTGAAAACAGGAAAACTTGGATCTTACATTTAAATAGCAGAACAGCAAGTTCTTGTAAACAAGCCATTTGACTAGCCCCAATCTTTTTGTGAATTGTTTTCACAAACTGACCTGCCAGACTGCAACTTCTGTTCCCTCTCTCAGTGTAAATTATAGTTTATATAAGTGGAGAAAAGAAGCGAGGAGACTGCAAGAAGCAGGGAGCACATAGGACCATGCTGAAAGCATTAAAAAACATTAGAGCTGGGCAGACTGCAGGGCAAAGGAAAAAAGCTTTTTTGTTTTCCATATCATAGGCATATTGCCATTTTATGAAGGGCAGCCTTACCACAGTCTTTGTTAATATTTATACTTGAATCAATTTTTTTATCAAAACATTTCTCTGAAAAACCACAGCCACATAGTTTTAGTAGGAATGAAGGTCTGGTGCACCGGGCTCTGTCTGGAAGAAAGCAAAAACCATGGAAGCAGCAGGTGAGGTCACATGATTACTCTTTTCCTTCTCTCCATGGCAGGAGGAAGATATATTGCAAGATTTTGCTGCAAGAGCCAATAAGCAAGGACAGAGACAGCAGCACAGTTACCTGATTTACTCTTTGCAATACCTGTAGATCTGGACAACACAAAGACAACTCATCATATTTGCAAAGCAGTGACCCTGTAACAGCCCATGTAGTTGTTTCCTGCCTTTTCTTTTTGGAGTACTCTCTTAAAAATGAGAGAATAAGAAGCATTAGTAAGGCATTATGAAGCAGCACAGAATAGAACTTCTCTTTGTTCAAGACATACTGGTATGAGAGTTTACTGATTAAAAAAAAAAAAAAAAGGCATCTCAACATTGTGGCAGGCCAAGCATTTATCTCTTTTATACAGTACAGTTATACACAGCCACATGGCCTTTTCAAAATGCACTGTGGCCAGCTTACAGAGTCCACCCACTCTGATAACAGATGAATGACAAAATGAAGGAGTTGCCTGTGGGTAGCACATTGCTGGCTCTTCCTGCTCCTCCTGCTACTGTAGATAACAGTACTGAGCGCCTTAGTTAATATTTTGATATTTAAAAAAAAAAAAAGCGTTAAACATTTTACTTCTTAACCCTATGGCATGAAGCCCCTCGCATTGTGAAAGAGAAGCTTCCTACCCAATACTGAGCACATTCAGAGGGGGCAGCAAGGCTGGTGAGGGGCTTGGAATACAAACCCTGTGAGGAACGACTGAGGGAGCTGGGGGTGTTTAGCCTGGAGAAAAGGGGTGACCTTATCACTCTCTACAACTCCCTGAAAGGCGGCTTTGGTCAGGTCTCTTTCTCCAGGCAGCACTGACAGAACCAGAGGACACAGTCTTCAGCTGCGCCAGGGGAAATACAGGTTGGATATTAAGAAAAAGCTTTTTGCTCAAAGAGTGATCGAGTACTGGAATGTCCTGCCTGAGGAGGTGGTGGAGTCACCATCCCTGGATGTGGTTAAAAAAAGACTGGATGTGGCACTCAGTGCTGTGGTTTAGAGGTGCAAGGGCACGGGTTGGACTCTGTATTAAAGGTCTCTTCCAACCTAGTGACTCTGTGATCCACACAGAACACAAAAAGTATTTTTCTGACAAATACCCTTCTGCCCACCTTGCCTAATAGGCTTTCTAAACATACTGACCATCCAAAATACCAGGATCTCTGTTTCTGTTTAAAAAACAGAATTGTGTGGTCTCTATTGCTGGGTTTACTCTGTTTCTTACACAGCTGCTCAGCTGTGAAAGCACCCATTCAAGACACAGTTCAGCTCTCTCCTCTGTTTCTGGAGATGAAAACTGATCTTTCCTTCCTCCTTTCTAGGAGAACATTTCTCCCATTTTATTTTTAATTCTCTACATTAAGGCAGAGACCTGCAAGTCCATCTCTGTTTGTCCATGCCCCTCCAGCTTCAAATCTTCCTTGCAAGGAAGAAATTATTCTGAGAGAGAGAATGAGAATCCCACTTCAGGAAGCTCACTATTTAATTCCCTGGCCCTTCTCCCAGGAGACACAAACTTCCTCAGGAAAAGAAGGGAATTGAACCCAGCTCTGTCACACCCTGGAAGAACACATTCACTCACCTGATCCCAGACAGATATCACCAACTCTGCTTGCTTTGCTTAAAAAGGAAATGAAAAAAAAAAGCAAGAAGCAGAGGGTAGACTATTTATAACTTTTTTTTTAAAGGCTCTGAGCTTCTACCTTCGAGAAGCAACTCCAGGCAGCATATTGTAACCTTTCCAGAGAGCTGAGTGTGATAGGCTTGCTCTTCAAGGGGTGGTAACTTAAAATACTCTTTTTTTTTTCCCTTCCTACTTTTTAATTCACATGACTCCCCACTCCATATGCCTTTTTTTTTTAGATTCTGTTTTAAAACACATCAATTCTCACATGTAATCATTTGCAAGCTTCATGCAAGCACCCTTAAATGCTGTTTGGTGAGATCCACACACCTTGAAACCAGCAGTTCTCCACTTTCACACTGGAACTCCTAATTTATATCAATGTGGACTTGGGCAAGATATAAGTATTTGATGAGTTGTCTTCATTGTTTTCTTACTTCAACCATGACTGGAAACATGACAGCATATTACTTTTAAGGTTATTCATTTAAAGTCTTGCCACCTTAGAAAGGTGAAAGAAAATTAGAAAATTTTGAGGCCACTCCTGTATTTCCATCAGGAACACAAGCAAAATACTAACAGAGAAAAAAAAACTAACAGAAGAATTCTTAATGTTATTTTCTTCTTATGATAGAAGAGATGCTACTTAACTTGCTGCTCAGCTTTCAGACACAACAGTGCAAAATATACAGAACATCTAATGGGCTGCTATAGCAAAGCATAAAACAAAAGATACATGAGCACTCTTCTGTGCTCAGCAGAGAACAATCTTTGACTATCTGTAAAAATAATGAGAGTAAAACATTCAGTGAGACTAGATTTACAGTTTAGGTATCTGCTCTCAGGCTGGACAGGTGCACAAAACTATGGCAGGTTTAACTTCTCAAAATTGAATGAGATGACAAGCAGAGAGGAGAAAGGCCACAAGAAGCCTTTAAAGCACAGAAATGCTGTATGAATCAAAAAACAAGGAAACCTTGTGGGAGAAGAAGCCAAGATTAGCATATGGCAGTCAAAACAGGAAAAAATAACTAGGTAGGAATATTTCAGCAGGATAATGGATGGGTAAAAATGCATTCACCAAAGTGACACAGAAAAGTGTGGGTGTAATGGAGACCCCACCCAGCACAGGGACTCAGGGACCAGCACACTGGTTCTGAGCTGGACCCAGGACAGGCAGTGTGGCCACAGCACCTCCCAGCTGAAAACTCCTGCTTCTGACCCCACTCCCATACAGAGGTCACATCCACGCTTGTATTATCAACAACAGTCCTTCAAACCCTCCAGTTGAAATGTGGTCTCTAAAACCTTTAGCACAGAGCTCTAGAGCATACACTAATAATGTTTTGACCACCAAATTGAATTTCATGATCTTAGGGAATCAATTATCAACCATGTTAAACAAACATCTCAATATCATGTAAAATCCCAAGGGTGTCCTACCTTAAAGTCATAAGAGTGTAATGGAAAAAGCCAGGAAGTTTTAGCTTTTAATTAGTAAAATTCTTGACCTCTGAAAGATAAGACTAAAGTATTATTTAAATGTGCTCTGCTTTTTTGATACATTTATTAGTATAGCCATAATAGGTAATTTCTTTCCACATTCCAATTGCAATATTTTTAGAAACAAAGAAGAGTTAACTCCCATTTCCTGTTCTTCCCTTACTTCATGTGTATGCTGTTGAATCACTAACTGCAGACCCTGCTCATGACTGATGCCACAGCATTTCACAAGCTCCACCTGCATCAGCCTTGAACATTTTCACTAATAGAATAGCTCAGAATTATTATCTGCTACTTCTGAAGCAAAAACATCCCATATCAAAGTGTCTCAAGTCAAACTGGCTGCTCTCAAAATCACTGTTCCAAAGAAGCTGTGACTTTTCTGGATCAACCACACCTTTTCAACTATGTCTAACTGCCAAAATGTTTAAAAATAGTTCTCAGGTACTTGTCCTTTATTAGGTAATTCCAATGCTTTGTGCTGCTACTGTCATCATGTTACATCATTTGAATTTCATGTGTTGTTCAGAAAATAGGAGTTACACAACACTGTGCTCACCTATATTAATGTCCAATCCATTATTTTAACTCTAGGATCCACGTAGCCAACGTGACCAGGTTCTGTTCCTATACTGACAAAGCTCTAAATATCCTCAATTTGAAGAAAAATGACATCGCACCAGCTCCATTTTTACTTTATAATTTTTATGTGACCTAATCCTAACCTTTAAAACATTTGGTGCTAATGGCACAATACCAGAAAAACGAGTTACTACAGTCCCTGTATCATCTTGCAAAGGTCAACAAAACAATGTATATGTAGAAGTAAGAAGAACAAATAACTCCTCATGAAATAGTCTACTATTTGTTTTCTAAAGACTTATCCTCAAATAAATCTGAGAAAAAAAACCACCCAAAACCAAACAAAACCCCCCATCCTGATAGACAAGTGAATAAATGAAAGCAGTAGCATTACAGTAACCAAGCAACCAGGATGCCTGAATTTTTCACTTGCCTTTCTCAGAGCATGAGACAGGACTAAACTACTTTGATGAACCCCATCACCCAGCATGAACCAAGCTTAACACAAGGGTGTCCTTTGCAAGGATCTTAACTGAATATAATATTCATAAAAAGCAGGCAACCAGACAGAGAAGGCACAACCAAATTTAGTACCCTCATGGAAAAGAAAGGCTGCTGTATGTTTGAGTACCTATATTAGACACCAGAACATGAACATGGCTGAAAGCTGCTCTAAATATGATGACCACAAGAAAAAATTCAACACAGGCCCACATCTGATCAAACTCAGACAGCTAATGCCACAGAAAACAAGGCTTCACTGCTCACAGCTGGCTTAAAATTTTGCTTACATTGGTCTGTCACTGGAAGGAACTCGAACTTACACATAGACATAAATCTCCCAGTTCTATACTGATCAGGATTCAGACACACAATACCAGAGGGAATTCAGCTACCTGCAATATTTGCAACTAAGCATTCGAAAATTTCAGGATCACTTAAAACAGCTGCTCAGCCCTTCCAGAAATCCAACCAGGCACTCTAACATGAGTGTTTCCCTTCAAAATAGTCTGATTTGTCATCTATCACCAACCAGGGCACACAAGAAAAATGCAATTTTAAAAGGTGAAGCTAAAGAGTGATAGAATGTTTTTTAAAGTTAACAGGAATACAGTAACTACCCTATTTCACCCCATATCTAGGCTCAACCTCTGAACCTCAAAGTATGCTTTGTGTTAAGTGTTTTACTGACAAGTGATAGTGCTTGAAATAGGTCAGTCAGTCATAAAATGAAGATAATTCTCCAATTAGCACAACCCTCTCTTTGCTATCTTTATAACTACCAATCATCACTTAAGACAAAAAAGCCTAAGAAGGGTTACTGACTTTCCCAATCATTCAACCACATTAAATGAACCTTCCAGTCCAAGCAACACCCCAAACTCTCTGTCAGCCAACTACCGCTCTCATGATTTTCACAGGACTGTCTACATCAAGTTTCACCCCAAAACTTAAAAACATGACAGGACCCATCATCCAATATCCTTTACCAAGAGATTTAACAGTGTTTAAAAAGGCAAAGAGAACAGCTCTGGACTTTAAAAGAAAAATCTCATTAAATTACTTTTTCGCATATTTTGCATGCTGATCAAATTAAATCTTTTGAGGCAACAGCAGATAACCTGTTAGTTAAAAGACTGCAAGTAAATTATCTCTCAGACCAGAGACATCTGTCTCAATTTGTGACAGGAACTAATCTGGACTACACTGCCTTTCAGGAACTAATCCCACAATATTTTCCTGACAGATTCCTATTTTCAAAGGCTGTGAAGGTTTGTGATAACACCCCAAGCAAAGCATGCACATCACCTTTCACTTTTCAAATGCTGACTCATTTTCCTCACCAGCTTCCTGATTTCAATGAAGAAATACTATCATCTACAGACTTATCTTCATTTTTCATAGCTGCTACTTTCCTATGGCATGAAATTAATCCACTTTTCAACATTGAAGACTACAACAGAAATACCTGTAAGAAACTTTACTGTTAGTACTGCTGTGGTACAAATCACTGTAATACCTGAGTCTCAATAAATAAAGCCTTCTCAAAAACAGCTCAAAATCACCCACGCGTCACTTCCACTTTAATCTATCTCATTCTGTCTACAAGAATGGTTAAAAAAAATAAGTACCCCTAAAGCTTTGGTGCTTTGACCAGCACCTATGGTAGGTAACCCCGTAATTTTTATGACTAGCACAAACAGACCATAGGTACCCCATTTTGTTATTTTAAGTGCTAAGGGAACATCATCCTCTTTGTTTCTATTACAGTGACAGCTACAACTCAGCCAGGGATATGTCCTGTACCCCAGATCTTGTACAGATGGAAGAGAAAAAAGTAAATGCTATTCCCTCAGGATAGTAATTAAAAGGATAAGCATATTCACTTGATCTAATTTAGGCATCCGAGTTAGGAGGCTAATCTAACAAAAAATTCTGTTCAACAGAAAGCATGGAGCAGCCTAAATCCATGTCTGCAGGCATCACGCAGTTCTCTTCACATCATAGGGAGCCCAGAGTCCGAATTAGGGTTTCTGTAAATACTCAGAGGCACGGTGGTGTGAATGCCCCTCCCAGATGAGTCAGAATAAAAAAACACACACAAACAAAACAGGGGAGGTAGAATGGAAACAAGGTAACAAAAATGAACCAGGTTTGGTAGCATAACGAAGCCCGGGAAGTTATTTATCCAAGTAGTTCCCAGCGCTCATTACCTCCACATGTCAGCGTGGCATCAGCGGATATAGACATTTGTAACAAGCAAATTTCAGACGAATGATTGAAAGTTCTTGAGAGCAAGCAGCAATCTGTGTGCCACCGATGTTACCCACACCACGTTCTGCTTCACACACCCCCGGAGCCTTCCCGTGCACGCTCCGCCGTGGGAGCTGCGGCCACCACAGGCCAGCACCAACAGCAAACCAGTTCAAAAAGCATCATTTTCCCAAAAGAGCGATGCACACGGTAAGGCAGCCCGGACACAAGGGCAAAGAAGCTTGAGACTTCTTATTCCCATGTTTTAGATGGGGAATTTCCGAGTGATGTTTAAGAGAACCGCTGCAAGAATAACTTCAAAGAACGCAGGCAGTATCTTAAAGCACGATCTAGTTTCGAGTTCTTCAGTGTGACAGATGTCAAAGCTCCAGGTGCCCTGAAAACCATTTACTATATTCAAAATGGTATCTTAACGTTTAGGGAACCGAATCACGTACCTCAGCCTCATTTTATTACCTGAATTACGACATGCCGCGGTGAGAAGTCAAGACCGAGAAAAACCAGTCTATTTACATACAGAACAGTTCGCAAACTTTAACTGCAGAAACCAGCTCGGTTTCTCCAAACTGCGCGTTTTCACAGTAAACTAGACGGAACAAAATCACCATCACCACAAGGAACTGGGCTCTACAAACGCGTCCGAGTCACCTCACCTCGGCAGGGCGCTCCCCTGGGCGCTCTCTGGGCACGGGCACCGGGATCTCTCCGCTCGCAGCGCTCTGAGGGAGCGCGGGCGAGCAGCGGCAGCGCCGGCAGTGGGAGCCACCTCCGATNGCCGGGCCGCGGCCCCTGCGCCTCCCGCGGCGCTCGGCCCCACAACATGGCGGCGGGGGCGGGGGAGGAAGCGGGGGCGGGCGCTGCCCGAGGCCGGGCTCCGCCGCCGCCGGGACGGGGCTCTCGGAGCCCCGTGGAGGCGTCGCTGTGTCCTGGGGTGCAGCCCCCGGGTCTGGGCCGGGGCTCAACAAACAGTGCCGCGGTCCGGGGATGTCGGCACCGAGCCTGTCGGTGTCTTTGCTATACGGTAACAGCTACAGCTTAAAGACCTGACTGACAGAGCATTTACCCCGTCCTTGCTCACCTCTGTCTCACTCGATTCCAACCTCTGCCTCCTCATCTCCTCCATAGCCTACCTTTGCTTCGCTTTCCGGCTGTATCCTAGTCCTATCTCTACTGGAAGCTGAAAAGCCGTGGCCTCTGTTCTGCACAGGCAAAGCTCCCAGGTTAGAATAATTCTTCTACCTTGGAGCAGGTAGCAGCACCCTTGGTGCTTTTCCATGGGAAGCGTGTCCCGCTGGGACCCCCACACCGGCAGCTCCATTGGGCTCACGCCAGGCACTGCTCGGGTTTCAGGGGTTTAATCTTTCCAAAAATTAAAGAATCCTGTAGGAAGGCAACACATCGAAAATGCCATAATTTTTAACCACCAAACGTTTTCCTTCTCCAGCGAGGGGATCTCGCCGTGCACAGACGATTACAGTGCCTTTCTGCTATGCTTTTGCTGGGTACATAATTACCTATCACCTTCGTACAGCCCAGAGTTTTCCACTGACTCATTCTTCTGGGTTCCTAATGAGCCTTTCCAGTTTGTTACACCTTTTATCGTTCAGGGTGATTCCAGAGTAGTCACGTTCCTGTGCCATGCAGTGGCTGTGGCCACGTCCCAGCACTTAGCACGGGCAGTATTTGTGTTCACACACCCGATGTCTGCATTTGCTGTTGCAGCTGCCACATTGCACTGCAGCATTCACGCATTTACCCCTTGTGACCTCCTCAGCCCTCATCTGATTCACTGCTTTTGAAGATACAGCATTCTCTTCCCTCACATGCTGCCCAAAAACGTGCTTTGTATTTTTATCCTATGAACAGACAGCAACCTCGGCTTTGATGCACAGATATTTGCTGTGTAGGTGGATTAAAACACGTGTTATTCAAGGCGCCCAGGTGGCCTCGGGCTGTTTTGAAGTCATCTGCAGATTTAATGTGAAGTGCTTCATATAATTACAAATAATTATTTGGGATAACAAAGCAGCCCTGGGTCAAGAACAGGCTTCTCTGAAGCCCAATTAAAAAGCCTCTCATCTGACATTTTTCACTTGAATTACTTTGTAACACCTCTTAAAACGCAGCCTTTAATCTGTTTAGTACACATTATAGCGATACAGCAGTTCTAAATGTGACTTTTTTGTGTTGGCAGCACTTCCAGCCTGCTCTGGACTGAAGACAAGTGCTTGCATCAGGCATAACAGTTTACAGGTTAATAAAGACCATTGTGGAGAGGATTAAGCTAACAATAAACCAGATGAACATGTTTCTTGTCATCAGACAAAATCGATCAGGTTACTGATTACAGTAGTTAAGGATTGGGAAGGTCAGTGTAAAAATCTGTGAAGGAAAGTCTCTAAGAACAGGTTAGACAGATATTGGAAGAGTTTGGTAAATATAGTTGATTGTGCCTTGAACATTGAACTAGGTGACTTTTCAAAGAACCTCAAGGTTCCTTTCTTCTGAAATTGATATTACTGTCACGTCCAACAAGTAAATGAGCTTGGGCCATGTCTGTGCTTAACCACTGGCTTAGAGGTGACAAAGTACATAAAGCAGGAATTGCATAAAGGATGTTGGGATATTTGATTCTGTAAATATGACAAATGGGGTCAAATATGGGACAAATGGGGTTAAATATGGTCAAATGGGTCAAATATACCCATCTGCTTTATTAATGTGAGATCTCTATAGGAAAGCAGCAGTGTACCTCAGTTGAGGTAACTACACACCTTGCCTAATACCTCCTTTGAGACAAAATTGAAGGCAGGAAAATCACAGAATGGTAGCATAGTTTGGGTTGGAAAGGACATTTAAGGGTCATCTAGTCCAAACCCCCTGCAATAAGCAGGGATATATTCAACTACATCAGGTTGCTCTGAGCTCTGTCTCATTTGGTCTTGAATGTTTGCAGAGATGGAGCATCAACAACCTCCCTGACAGTGTTTAATCCCCTTCATTGTAAAAAAATTCTTCCTTTTATCTAATCTAAATTGACCCTCTTTCAGTTTAAAACCATTGCCCCTTCTCCTGCTGAAACAGGCCCACTGAAAATAACTCTTCCCATCTCTCTCACAGACCCCTTTAAGTACAGAAAGGCCACAATAAGGTCTCCCTGGAGCCTTTCTTCTCCAGGCTGAACAATTCCAACTTGTTCAGCCTTGCTTCATACCAGAGATGCTCCAGCCCTCTGAGCATCTTCATGGTCCAAACGACCCACTCTAACAGGACCACACCTTTCTTGTGCTAAACACCCCAGAGCTGGACACCCAGTGGGGTCTTAGAATCACCTCTTTTGACCTTTTGCCTGGGGAGGGAGGAGTTGTAGGGAATTAAAAATTCAGCTGACTCCCTAGCAAGATAACCTGGTATAAAAAATTAGCACATCAAAGCTTTATGTGTTCTGATTCTGCACAAATTCAATGCATCTATGTTATCACAATGAACTGGAGCTGATCAGAGATACTAGAAGAATAAATATCTGTAAGATTAATTAACTATCAGGAAGAGGAGGAGGACTCACAACCTGTAGTGCTGACTCATTTGAATGCAGCAGCCCCTCAAGTCACTTATTTGGAAATGGAATATGTAGACATACAATGTTTAGTGTCAGCTATAAAAAAATGCATCCTTGAAGTAAATCTGAACTCTTACTCAATCTAAGGGTCTTACAGAGATGTTTTATTAGTAATATGAGGCACAAACTAGTATTACATCTTTGAAATGGAGAATAAAATTCGTTTCCACTCAGAGTTTGATTACTGCTTGAAGCAGGTTCGAAAGAAAAATACTACTTTTATGAAGGTGGAGTTTCTACAGGCAGATACTGCCTTCGGGCATTTCAGGGTTTGGAAAGAGTGCTTTTTACAAGCTTCAACATGTGGTTTTGGGAGCTGAAGTCAAATTCCAGGTGAAATAAAAGTCCCTTCTGGTGACAGTACACTTCTAGCAATGAGTAGACAGTGGCAAAGAAACTTAAAACTGGAGGAATTAATTAGTTTGTTTCAAAAAGCCATTAAAGTACGAGAAATTGCTTAATAATAGCTGATAATAGAAAAGGGAGCTGAAAGGAGAAGTAACCAATGGTATGATAAGACAGAGGCTTGTTCCAGACATAGGGGCAGGCTTGCAGCACAACAGCTACTCAGAGGAGACCAATTAAGATGAAAAGTGTGGGAGGAGCAGAAAAGCAGTAGGATTTACTATAAGCAATGTTTCATCCTCTAGGATTGTTATGGTATCATTTATTACCTGGGTTTCTAGTCGGAGGTGTTCCTGCCTGTGGCAGGGAGATTGGAGCTAGATGATCTTTAAGGTCAAACTCAAGCCATCCTATGATTCTATGATCTCCTTGTCATGTCTGAGCCAAAAACAACACATAATAGAAAAATTTAACAAGACATAATGAAGATGGAGAAACTGCTACTATTACTAGCAACTCAATTTTCACATTGAGGCTTTACTTTTTGATCATTATCTGTACTCTGTCCTCAGTTTTCCTGTTACAAGCAATTTTCCTATATTTAGAGTAATAAGGAAATATCTCCACTGACAGCAAAAAAGATCATAAATAAAATTGCTTAGCCTGAACTGAGTGGCAAAAGGTAACATGACTTCTTCTCTGCTCTTAGTTTATTCCATAGTATTGCTTATTTTCTCTGCTCTGCTGCAGGAAAACACACCAGAAGTGAATGCTTTATTCTCTCTGTCCAAGCCCTCTGACCAGGCAGTGTCTAAGCTTGATGACAGACATCCTCCTGCAAATGTATGTTTAAAATACATAAAGTTAAACCAGAACCAAATGAACACCAGAAATCAGTTACTGCAAGAATAAACCATGCTTTGTGCACAGTTACTGGTCAGAGGTCGAGGGACGTAAAGTGACAACTATTTCTGAGTGGTTGAAAAGCAATAATTGCTCAATAGTGACCTGCACACATTCCTCCTGTAATGACCTGTTTAATTTTGCTTCCTAATGAGTGGCATTTCCTCATCTGGAGAGTCCAGCTTGTTGTCCCAGCTATAAAGAACTACTTAGGAACAGCCACACCTACCTGATGAGTGACAACTCTGACCCCTTTGCTAGATTCAACTCTTATTATTCACGCTAAATTTTTTTTTACACCTCCTCTTTTTTCTCTCCAGGGAACACAGAAGCAATGAGCCCTCACTCAGTGCTGCTGGAGGTTTCATATTTACAGCAGTGCCAACTGCTTTCTTCCTTTTGAGTAAATGCTAGATACTGTCTTTTAACCCACATCTTTATTTAAAAATGGAGGCATAAAACAAAATGGGATAAATAAAAGAACAGGTTAATATTTACTTTCCACACCAAACAGAACAAGATTTTCTTTCTGGTGCATTTCTGATATTGATTCTGAATAGCAATTTATCAAAAAGGTGTAGAAAGTACAAAGCACACACTGCATCAAAAATAGAACTTCTAGAGATGTTGGTTTGGTTTCTGAACCAGAAGCCCACACAGGTTTTAAAATAACAAATGGCTACTGTGTTAATTTTGCAGGGTTTTCTATTACTTCATAGCTGTATAAAATAAAATATTCATGTCCCAACTTTGTTCCCTGCCAAGCCCTGATATTATTTAGTAGTGGATGGGGAGCTGGGCTGTGTTTGTTCAGCGTGGCAAAGGCTTCTTTGCCTACCGCACTGAAATTATTTTGAGATTTACAGAACATCTCTGTAACCATAGAGAAAGCAGCTTTCCAGACAGGCCAGACCATGTTGTGAAGGCAGGCAGCGCTGACTCATGCAGACTGAATTATGGCAAATAAAACTTTGCCAACTGCTGAGCAGACACAAGGGTTTTACTTGCTATCCTAGCTGCAGTGCAGGCAGGCAGAAGCACTCAAGCACACAGGAATGTCACAAGTGCCAAGTGCTGACAATAGCACAGTAATGGGGTTAAGCGAGGTTATTTGTTGCAATTTTACAATCCTTATGCCACAATTAGTAAATAACACCTCGGTAAGACAGAGATGCAGGTTCATTTCAGATGCATTTGTTTCTCCACGCTCATTTTGATGCGAGCCAAGAAGCCACTCTGATCCAAATAGGCTGGCATCCCTGCTGCATTTGCTACAAACGTGGGGCTTTCCCCTCCCAAATCTTTCAGCTTTAGGTGCTAAAAATCTGTTATTTCATACATACCGTTGGGTTCTGAGGACCAGTACTACTTTTGAGTAGTGTGTCTCTTGTGTACTGAATTTTGTGAGGCTGTCTGGAATTATAAGTTGCTTTTAAGGGATGAATGACATAAATAATGTGAAAATTTGAAATAAATCTTCTCAGATTTCAGAATGTTTTTGTGAGCTGCTGTGAAAAGGAAATTTTTTCAGATTTACGGGTTTCTGAAAAGATGTAGGCATGCTATAAAACAAGTACATACTATGATAAAGATAGGCAAAACAGTGTAAAACAGTAAAGTGAATTTATGACTAATAAGATAATTAATAAAAACAGGGATTCATTGAAAGGGCAAAGAGTTCACAGTGGTTTTAAGCTGGCTTATCGAAGTCTACACAAAAGCTCTGTGTTGATGGAACACAGAAGTTTCCCCTGCGTGTGGCTCTTGCCTGCCTGGTGTAACATGAGAATTTGAGGTGCTGCTGCCCCCATCTGCCTGACATCCTGCTGGACTTTTCCATGAAAAACAGAAGCAAAGGCAGATTCTTCCAGGAGCTGCAAGGAATAACGTTGTGCTGTACCTCAAATCAGTGACAAAATTGTTGCATTCAGAGTGTTGGATCTAATTTTGCAGTCTTTCCCCAAAACAGAGTTGACCTCTTAGGTTTAGGGTTTTGTTTTGCAGTCGAAAGTTGTTTTTGACCAGAGGTAAGTCTGTCAGAGCAAGTCACTTTGTAACTTACATTGACATTAAAGTTTAACAGAGTTCAAGCCAGAGCTGAAATTAATGGAGTGTGAAAAGAGATCATACTATCAGCCATTAATGCTTCACTTGAATTTTCATGCAAGGTTTGTCATGCTTTTATCCTGCTTCTTGTTTTGGAAATGGAGAGCTATAACAATTTGCTGATCTACTTCACTGATCTACTCCGAGTCTTTCTGAAAATTTGTTTGCCAGAGGAATTTTGACTGCAGAGTCACTAAAACACTTAAGAGCAAATGATTCTAATATTTGTGACCAATAAATCCTCACCTATCTGTTAACTTTAACCTTCATGGCTAAATAGTTTAAGGCGAAATTATCCTTTTTTCATGTGTCAGCACTGTCAGAAAAAAGGGCTTTTACTGCCTGAGAAGATAAATCCACCAGCACTTGGCACTGGCAGTCCCTCCAAGAAATACTGCGCTGTGTTGCTGCAGCTGAATTTGCTTTTCCTCTTCTGAGCTGGGATCCTCGTGGAGTGGATGCCACTGCCTAGATGAGTATCTTGGCCCTTAGTGAGCGTATTAACGAGAGGGACAACTGCAAACGTGGCAGCTTCAACATGCTGGAAAGACAAAGAGTACAGGAGTTGTGTCCCATGTTCCTGCCATGCTGAGGTCCTGGGCCATTTTGTCTTACAAGGAGCCAGCTCAGTTCTGCCTGAGTAGTGCTCACTAGACTGACAGGATTTAAAATCAGATGAAAGAGAAGAAACACTTTAATACAGAGCCACAGCCAGGGAAGGAAGCTCTGTCATTATTGTAAAGATGTTAAAGGTTCCTGGTAAAATGCCCATCTTTGGTTGGCATGATGAAGTTTTCATCAATACTGGAGTGGTAAACGAGGAACAGGAACTTACAGGCATTATTCCAGGTAAATCTATATCCGCAAACTCTGCTTTGCCCGGATTGCAATGGAACAACTCAATACACCTGTGCATCCCCAGACTATTGTTGACTTCACTCTTCAGTCAGAGAAACTACCCAGGGGAAGCCCATATCAATTCCACAGCAATAAGGCAGCTTTGAATCAGAGCCTGAAATAAGTCAATTTAAACACAAATCCATGGACAGGTTTAATTTCAGCATTTGCATAAGTATTTTATTTTTCCACCAGACCCCCACCCTTTTTCAGTGCAGAAAATGAATAATGCTGTAAGGTGAATTGTGCTTCCTGAATTGTTAAAGTTTTTATAATCTTCCTTATTCATGAAGTAGCCTTGGGTTTTAATTAATAACCATTCAGAAGCAATGCTGAATAAAAATAGATTTTAGTTGATTTTCTCTTGGGTTTTTATGTTATTCTTACTGTAATTGGTGCTTCACAAATGCAGCTTTTTCTTCACAAGATTCCTGAGGCAAGTTAATATTAGTATCTTCATCTTACAGATGAAGACCAGAAAGGTTGAGCAATTTGAGCAAGAACATTTCAAACATTTGCTATTCTTGGATACTTCTCTTGGGACACAAAGGCTTACTTGAAGGACTTGCTCTGCCTGGTTTCACGGTTTCATTTGGAGTGGGCTGTACTTTCTTTCCCCAGAGCACATCACACACAGCTCAAGTCAGCACAGCAGAAATCAAAGGCTGGTACAGCTACAGTGCAACTCCTTTCCAAGCAAACCAATTTGTCACCACTTGTCACATTCCCACCTTCCTTCTGTTCCCAGCCATATGGTCCCCTCTCCTTCCACCAACACTCACACCTGCCCGACTCCTTCTGTGATCTCAGCCTGAGAAAAGGGAGAAAAATGTGTGATTACTTTTTGAAACGAGCTACAGAGTCAGTCTTGCATTTATAATAATCAGAGAATCCTAGAATGGCTTGGCTTAGGAAGGACCTTCAAGATCATCTAATTCCAGCACCCCTTCCATGGGCAGGGACACCTTCCACTAGATAGATTGCTCAGAGCTCCCTCCAATCTGGCCTTATAAACTGTATTTATTTGTTTTTAGTGTATGTTATTACTAACTCTAAAATAGCTATTTTATTTATGTGTCATTAGCAATTACATTTCAATTTACTATTAATTTACATAATATATAGCAATCACAAAAGTTTATAAATATTCATTACTAATTATCGCCATATAAATTACACATAACATTTGCATATTGAAACAATATATTATCATATATTATTTATAAATTATATTTTATAATACCAGAACTCCATAAGCTTTCCATGGTACTGCGGAGGAGGGGAGCACCCACCCAGCACGGCAGCCCCTGCACAGAGAGGCTCACGGCTTGTCAAACGAGTTACATTTTTAGGCATTAATGAATCACCAAAAAACGCCATTCACTTTTTCCACGCCTTCCCCTTCTCCCGCTCCGTCCCTCCCAAGCTCCCGCCCACCGCGGCCGGGGCGCGCCGGGGTCACCGCGCGTGCGCGCCGGGTCCCACGTTGGGCTCGCGCCGGTGCCCGGGAACGATTCCCGGAGCGATTCCGGGAGCGATTCCCGGAGCGATTCCCGGANCGGGGCCGCAGCGGGGCCGGGCCGCGCCGGGAAGGAGCTGCTGAGCTTCGGCGGCGAGGAGGAGCGGGAAGGTGAGGAGGGATCGTGCGTGTGTGTGTGTGTGTGTATGAGGAGCAATGTCCATAAACTAAAACACAAAAAGTTCCACCTCAACACCAGAAAGAACTTTTTTTCGTCAAGGGTGGCAGAACACTGGGACAGCTGCCGAGGGGGGGCGTGGAGTCTCCCTCTCTGGAGACATTCCAAACCCACCTGGACACATTCCTGTCTCACCTGTTCCAGGTGACCCTGCCCTGGCACGGGGGTTGGCCAGGGTGATGTCCAGAGGTCCCTTTCAACCCTAACAATTCTGCGATTCTGTGGAAAGTACTTCACCAGTTATTTATGTCCACATTCTTTTGGCTGGAAAGCATCTGAAATCTTACAGCTGGAGAAAACCATAGAGAACAAGTACTGTGTGGTTCCATGACTAGTTAATGATGAACCCGCTCAAATAAATGAAACTTTAGTGTTAAATTGACACTTCTGGGCTGTTACTGTTGTGGTTGATGAGAAGACACGGCCACATTGGTGGGGGCAAGCTACAGAGCTACCCTGCATTTCAGCAGTGCACTGTTGCTGTGTACAGGAGGCTGAGCTGCACGGTTTTTAACTAAGAGGTGCTCGATCATGAATGATAAAGCCACAGTAATACTTAGAATTAATCCAGCCAGAACTGAAAGACTGAACATAGCCCTTAGTGACATGGTCTTGTTGACATGTTGGTGTTTGGTCATAGGTTTTACTCAGTGATCTCAGAGGCCCTTTCCAGTCTGATTGATTCTGTGATTCAGAAATGATGCTGTGCACACATAGAGCTTACATGCACTCTTGTATGTTGTACATATATATATATATATATATGTGTATGTTGTTTGCTTTATTAATGTTACTCAGAATGACTGTGTTTTATCTGGTAGGTGAAGAGTTTTTTAAAGTTAAAAAGCCATCCTTCAATGAAGTAACCTTTAGAATTAAAAAGAAGGAAAGCTTACTGCCTGCACAGACAGAAGCTGAAGAAAGCAAAAGTAAGTACTTTTTCTTGTTAAATATTTTATGAAATATGTGAAGGGCGATGTAAAAATACTGCTGTTGGATGTTTTTTACTTGTTAATTGAACCCAGAATTATAATGTTGGTTTACAGGTTAATAATTGTATTCGTGTTTGTGCTGAAATTTTTGTAATACAAATTGTAATTTGTAATACAAAGACAAATTGTGTAATTGTATTTGTATTTGTGCTGAAATGATTTTCAGTTTGACCTTGTTCATAGGTTATTAGAACTTGGAGGCTGTTCTTGGGAACCATGTACTACATCAAAGTTAACAAAGTTTTGTGAAGTTTATACCTCAACGTCATATCTTTCAAACTATGGGCCAGATACCCACTGCTTTTAGCTGTCAGATTGCAGTTTGATCTGAGTACTGGCATTGAGGGAAAATGTGAGCTTAGTAGCATTTTGTTTGATAAAACTTAATGTAAAGTGTGTGCTCTTACAGCATTTAAATGTTTTAATTGAATGCAGTCAATAGCCTCGATTATTCTGGTAGTACCCCTAGTTTAATTGAAATACACTCAGTTGCCCAGAGAGGCTGTGGATGCCCCATCCCTGGAAGTGTTCAAGGCCAGGCTGGATGGGGCTGTGAGCACCTGGTCTAGTGCAAAGTGTCCCTGCCCATGGCAGGGGAATTGGAGCTAGATGATCTTTAAGGTACCTTCCAACCCAAACCATTCTGTGGTAAGTTTGCTGTTGGAATATTTGGAGTTTGTGTGTTTTAGAAATAAATGTGTCCAAAAGTTCTCTTTATGTATTCCCCTTTTGACGCCTCTGTCAATTCACAGGTATACCATATTTGCTAATGTTAGATAAAAGTAAATTAGATTGAGATTGAGCAATAATTCCCTTAGAGATTGTGATTCAGCTGAGATGGTAAAGTTTCTTACTGATTTCTTATAAAAGCATATCATGTTCTTATAAAAGGTGGTACATTTTGTTATTCAGTAGTCTGATGATTTACTGAAAGTGTCATGGCAGATGAAGAGAAATCAATATTTTTTAAGAGTTTGATAATAACTGGAGAAGAGACAGGTATAAATGTTTGTAATTTGACTAAGAGCTCCCTCATTGTTAATGCTTTAAAAAAGTGCTTTCTAAATGCAGTTTTTCAAGTCAAGAATCCAAATACACTATGAACAATCAGAATATTAATTAGTTGTTATCTGAGAGCTGATCTCATTGCTTTTGTGCATGTAAATACACTCTGTGTCTCAGAGGAACTCATAGTCTTTCTATGGGAAGCATCATCAAAGATGCTTTTATTCAATACAAGAATTGGCTTGTGAGTGACTGCCTTGAAATGTTACAGTTTAACATGTTTTGATGAGAACAGGTGGAGATAGACAAGTGACCAGTCTTTGCTGCAGCAAGGTGTAAGTAATTTCTGGTAACCAGTTATGGCACATCATATTCCAGCAGCTGAAACTGAAATAATGGATCATACTTTTTTCCCCTATAATGAAGAAATCTGTCAGTTGGAGCCTGGAGTTGGCAATACAAAAGATACTCATGAAGAGGAGGATGACAATGAGGATGAAACTTATTCTTCACTGAATGAGGACTACAACAGCTCAAACTCTGAAAATGAATCCAGCTCTCCCCAGAGGAGGAAGGATCGATCACCAGGTTAGTTCCTTGGCTTTTTTTTTTTTAAGGAAGCTATTTTAGAACATTTTGTGTTTGAAGTACATGACGAGTTAGGTGAGATGAATTCCACACAGCTTAAACCACCTAAGGTAGGAGCATCTGTTTATCCTGAATCAGAGCTACCCTTCTGGAAGAATAGTGGTTCTCCCATATTTTTTGTTGCATGAATTTGTTGTTTTTCTGTGCTAATTTTGGGAATGGAGCAGAAATTACGAGCACTGGTTATAGAAGAAAGGCATCAGAAAATTCCTCTTTATTGATGCACAATTCCCTTCATGAGATGAAAATAAAACCTCACTTTGAGGCTGAGAGCCACTTTTTCATCTCCTTATATTCTACATGGTAACCATAGTAGAAAACCATCTTGTGTTCTGTATCCAGAGTTGTACAGTGGTGCTGAACAGTTGTGATGGTTGGCATTAGATACAGAGTGCTGCTTTCAGTCTTTTCCTTAGAAGTTCTCTCTCTTTGATGCAGGCAATATCCCCAGTGCAGCTGACATTGAGGCTGCTCGAAGGAAGCGTCACTTGGCCAGGACAAAGGCTGATTATCTTCCCCTGGATGTTTCAAACAGTCCTCAGGTCCCTCAGACAAGAGGAGGCAGTGATTTGGAGAGTGAAGATGAGTCTGAAACAAAGAATCTCGATTTTGCTCCTAAAATGAGAACTCTCAGGCAGAGGATGACTGAAGACATGGGTGAGTTTGTGGTGTTTCTCCCAGAGGCTTTGTTTTAGTCTCTGGAGCCACATGAGACTTGTCCAGTAAGGAGTGAGGCTTTGCTCCTCAGGGCTCTTGGAAAAAAGCTGTACAGTTGGTACTTGAGGTTTATATGGGTCACAAACCTGGTTTAGGTCTCACTTGTGGTGGTGCAGGATACTTTGAGAAATGTCTACAAAATTATTTTTGGCCTTGTTGACTGCAAAAAAATGGCCTTGTAAGAGGCACATTTACTTTGAATAAAGTTACTGTAAGTCCTGCCTCCTGCTTCTGGTCTGGTCTTCTAAGTGCTCTTCCTGCACTGACATTATAAATTTGAAAAATGAAAAACAAACAAACCAGCATTCCAGCCCTTCAGAAGTAAACAAACCTACTGCATGCAAAACATAACTGGCTTTTACATTGTTTTTATTCTCTTAGAGCTGCCTATAGTGTTGTTTATGAAGCACAGGTTTACTTTAGTGTTTGAATAAGGGCTATAAGGAATGCATAACTGTGAGCAGAATCTGCCATTCAAATTAATGCTATGAGATGTTTTTGCATCTGTAGTTGAGTGTATGTTCTGGAATGGTCAAGGGTTTGTTGGGTGTAATGTCACAGTCTGTACTTATACTCTTGTTTACATGTATTATGCACAGCTTTGCTTTGAGACAAAAACAAGATGTTTGTGTGCCTCCTACTGCAGTAGTAGTTGTCTGAGAAACAGTTGGGGAAATTAATGTTAGTGTGAATTCTACAAATCCCAGTAGCCTTTTCCTAGCATTCCTTGCCTTTCAGTTTTGCAGTCCTCCATCTGCAGGTTTTTCATCTGCTGTTTTTTGTATGTATCACTTCTCAGTATTGGTTGGGAAGACTCATTGTTGCTTTAGAGGGAGGAGAACACGAGAGGGGAAAAAATAAAGGGTGTAGTTACTTTTAATAACACTTGTTTTAACTTCCAGTGTCTCTGGGTGATGGATCAAGTGATGATGATGCCAGCTGGGAAGAACAGCAAATAAAGAAAGCTGTTAAACTCTCTCAGGTGACACATGCTTTCCTAACCATTAGAAGTTGCTTTTTGTTTATAGGCTAGAGAGCTTATCTGAAGTACTGTTGTATCTCTGTCCTGCCCTCTCATTAGGGAGGATTTTAGGAAGTTATTCCCTGATTCTTCAGGAAAGATTATTAGAAATATGGGAAAATGATACTGAAAATCTGTAATCTGGCTGTTGAGAAGCAGTGTGGTGGTATCAGCCCCAGAGGGCAGATACCTGTTGTGATAAGAGATCACAAGAAGCAGAGAAGAAAATTCTGAACTTTTCCTGAACTGAATTCTGATTTTTTTGCTGCTGTACAAGGGATCCTGAAAGCAAGACTATACAAATAATACACATTGCAACGTTGCAAAGCAAAAATTATTCTTCTGTTCTGCTAAATTTTTGTTGAGTGGCAATCTGAGAGCTCTCTTCACAGTTCAGCAGAATGCTGTCTTTTTCCTAGTAAGTAATTGGCAAAAATAAACTATATTCTGATGTGCTGGAAGTTTTGGTTCTGGCTTGGATCACTTACTCTGGATCAGACTAGGAGTATCTGAATAACCAGTTCTTTATTGAAGTCAGAAGTGACAGTTGTAGAAATTTTTCCAATTTGGGGAGTAGAGGAATGGGAGAAAGTTACATCTTTCTGAGACTGGTGTTCAAATCCAGTATGATCTTAAGTCCTCATACTCCACTTGCTTATGGAAAAGTTAATTCTACTTTTCAGGAAACAGCAGCAATTTATAGCCTTGTTAGTTATGGACTTAATGCTTGAATCGATTGGGTTTTGTCTAGGTTTTTTTGTGATTGCAGTATGTATCTTTGTATCAGATGTCTAGTATTCAAATGTCTTGTTGATCTGTAGAGTTGCAAAGGGAGAGATTGTTTAAATGGTGTATTAAAAATTGACAATTCTTGTAGGAAATCTGTGATGATGCTTCTGTGCGTAAATATCAACCAGCCAAGCCCAAGTTTGATACCTCTGTTTCTCTACCACCTGTGAATTTGGAAATTGTGAAGAAACGACTGACTGAAAGGTAACTCCTTAACTTCCGAGTTGTCTGAGTTTTTGTCACAGAATGAGACAGCAGCTTTGAAGTCTTATTCTTTTTTCCAGAGCATTGAGCTTTTTTTTTGGGTTGTTTTCACGTGTAATGATGTCTAACGGAGTACCACAAATTTTTTACTTTATGTGGCAGTGCTTTGTTTCAGAGGAGCATTTGGACTTTCCAAGAGTGTTTCTGTCAACTTGAACTTTAGAAAGTAAATTCATTTATTTGGCAGCAGCTTTTTATGCTTACATAAGTAAGCATACATGGCAGTTCTTGATACAAGCCTTGGCTCGATGTTACATTTGCCCAGCAAGCAGAACTTCACTGGGGGCAGGTGGAACTGGTACTCCCACCCCTCCTTTGGTAGTTCTTATACCACCTGCAAAAATAGCCCAGTATTTCCTAAAGCAGTCCAAGTTCTCTACAGCCTGTTCAGAACGTGCCTGGATCTTTTTCTTCAGTTGTGTGCCAGGCTGTGACTTCTCTTGAGCAGCTCAGCTGCTGTGTGGGCAGCTGAACTGTCCTGGGTTGGACATGGGATCTCCTAGAGGGTGTGTGGGAAGGACAGCTGGGATCAGGCATCCCAAGGTAAGCCATCCCCTGTCATTCCTCCCAGCACTGGGAAGCAGCTGTTCAGATAAGTTTAGACAAGTAACTTGATACAAGTGAAACAAAATTGTGCTGTGAACTTGCACCGAGCTCTCTCTGTGTAATCTTTGCTTTGTACAGACCATCGCTGCTGCATTTGTTTAGAGAAGTGAAACCAAGTTGGACTAAATATTTTTGTGGAATTGTATGCTTTCTTAGCTTTAATCACCTGAAGGGAATTGAGCTAACTGAAGCAGGAATTTATGTGCAGAATCAAATAAGAAAACATAAGAATACAGCTGTCAAGAGTGGGAAACTTGTCTGGAAAGCAGCAGGAAGGGAAGGGGACCCTGTTTGGTGTGGGTACAAACCTGATTTGTTTGTAGGTGTTTTTAATGTATTAAGTGCTGAAATAGGTTAATATTTTTTCTTTTTAATTTGTAGGACAGTAGAACACAATGGCATAGTTCAGCTATTTTCTTTGGGAAGTGTTCAGTTCAGGGAGGTGAAATAAATTGTGGTCTGTGCCTTGATTCTGTTATAGGCTTGCTCAAACTGCGCAAGCACTTGGGATATGTAAGGAGGGAAGGGGTAAAAAACAGAGGAAGCAGAGTTGTAATACAGGTAAATGTTTGTGTGCTACCTGTCTAGAGACACTGTAGACAAAAGGTTTTAGTGTTTATCACACAATAGTAAGAGTTCTCAGTTGGTTTGTATTTAATAGTGAGCACATTGTGAATGCTTGCAGGTACTTCTGTCCATGCAACTTCTATTAGCTTGTATGGACATTCTGATGTGAGCTGTAATTTTTGCCAGATTACATTGGGTAGAACCTATTTAATAACATGATACCATGTAATTTTGGCTTTTATGTTTTTGGGAAGTGTGATGTATTGAGGAGTCCATGTAAAATATCTGTGGTGCTTTCAAAACCAGCACCACATAAATGACATTTGGGTCGCCAAAGCATGATATTTGTCCATACCCTGTGCTTTTGTAAATGTTGGCATGGGTAAATCTTTCAGTGCTGCTCAGGTCAAATGCAAGTGCTATTATTAGCACAGGCAAAGATTTTGTGTGTGATTATAATGGGAAAAATGTTTCGGAATGCATCAGCTGTTAAACTGGCAATAGTTCTGATTGCCTGGGTTTCTCTCTTACAGGATAACATCCTTACAGGATGTGCACCGTGCCCACCAGAGGGAATATGAAAAATATATGGAGGATATCGAGAGCTCAAAGATGTCTGTCCAGGAGTTGGAGAAGTCTTCAGATGCAGCTCTGAATTACAAATTCTACAGGGCCATGAAAACATATGTCGAAAACTTGATAAACTGTTTGAATGAAAAAGTATGTATATTTTCCTCTTTTTTTTTAAGATGATAAAGGTGTATTCTGTCAGTGAAAAATGAGAGATACCACCCAGCTGTATCAGAAATCAAACTTAAGTTTAATTTAATTTTGTGTTACTTTGTAGTTGTGAATTTCTTCAGGTAACTCTAAAGAGAAGAAATGTTAGTTAGTGAATACATTTTCTTCAATGGCTAGTGCCTCAAAAGCAAACTGCAGTAAAACAAGGGACACCAGTAGTGTCCTGGTGAACCCTTTTGTATGAAGTCTTAGTCCTTGATGTGTAACTGGCACGCAGTTTGTGTTTTCAGCCTGAAAAACTCTCATGACCAGGAGCTTACTTCTCAGTCTATGATATTTCTGTTCTAATTTCACAGCTATACAAAAAAAGCCATGGAAATTTATTTTTTGTTCATTCTTGTGAGATTTAAATCAATTGCAAGCCTGATTAGTGTTTGCTGTATTGCAGCTGAAGGACATTAATGAGCTGGAATGGGCTGTACACGCCCTTCTTCAGCAACGAGCCGTGAGAGTGTCGAAGCGAAGGCAAGAGGAGCTGAAAAATGAATCTGCTTATATTCAGCATCTGACAAGTTAGTACAAAGTTCCAATTTTCAGTGAGAAAATAACTTCAGTCTTTGAGCAGAAATACAGTTAATTTTTGGGTTAAGATTTTATTTTTCACCTTTGATCTCCTTTCCCCTTCCCATTGTCAGTAGATGCGTTCTACTGCACCTCATTTGAAATTCTTACCTCAGTAATACCCATGATACTGTTTTTCTCTGGTTTAATTTCTCTGAATATGACATGGCCGAGTACCTTGTCAATTTTTAGTTGTTCAGTTTCCCGTCAATATTTAAAAATAAAAATGGGAGTCAGTTTTTCAGTAGGTCTCAAGTTGGAAGAAGCTTGCTTATTATTGAATTCTATGAATATCTGAAAAAGCTGAGTGTGTAATTGGCAACATCATTTTTACCTGAGGGTAAATGTAAAGCTATATGTGTGCCCAGATTGCACATGCAGATTGGAGATTTCAAACCAGGAGGTGACACCCATGTGGCAGAGCATGAAGAGACAAGCTACTCTGTAGGGGTTTTATCTAAAAGAAAACTGTATTTCAGTCACAGTAGGAAAAATCAGTACACTTTTCTCAGCTCATATTCTCTTTCCACATCAAGGTATTGTTTGTATGCTGTGTGAATCTCTGGCTTCTGCTATTTAAAAAACCCAAACAAACCAGACCTCCAAAACCAAACCCTTTAAAACTGTTCAGGCAAAGCTGAGAGCAATATGCTTGGAGCTGCTGGGAACAGATGGAGGCCAGATGCACTGGATCCTGGTAAATACTAAATCATATGGGTTCAGTCTTCTCACTTCAGGGGATAAACTGCTGATGAGAGAAAGTAGCAGCCTGGATGGTTTTGTAAAATGGGGTGAAAAACTGACAGCAGCTGTAAGGAGAAAAGGGTAATTCCATAGTAAGAATTGCTATTAAAACAATTTTAATATTAAAATTACAGCTTATTACAAATGAGACTGCACTTGCATGTTTAGTAGCACAAGGCATTGTTTTTTATGTTCCTGGTTGTATTTAATACAGTAGAAAGTCTGGTTTTTCTTACATGGTAGTACTTCAGTAGTAGTACACCCTATGTCTTTGGCATGTTTTGTGTATCAGCCACTTATTAGTGCTACAAGGAATTTACTCTGACTTTGGGTATTGTTAGAGTTTTTTTTGGGTTTGTTCTTTTGTTGGCTATTTTCCAAATTAAAAAAAAATCCAACTTAACAATGGAAGGAGATTATTTGTTTCCTGTTTGAAAATAAAACAGGAACTTTAAAAATGTACCACTTTATTTTTGGCTGTTTCTGTCTTACAGGTGGGAAGGACAAACCAACAAAAGGTGGAATGGAAGGTGATGAGAAGACACAGGTTCTGGAAGTGTGTGAGCACCGAAGGTAACTCTTACATAGAGATGCTCTTAACTCTGATAAATGTGCTGTGCACTGACTTCCTGTCATTCCTGCAGTCATGAATATAAAACTGTAGGATTACTAAATGAGATTACGCTAAAAATATTTCAGTATTTGCTTTCCAAAACTTGAAGCACATGGAAACCATCTATATGTTAATGTCATTCTCTTCATATTGATTTGAACCTGAATGCTAATAGAGCTGGATATTTTAAATTAAAAAGTCTTAAGTGAGACAAAACTATGAGGAGAGCTTTTTTCCTTCCTATTTTAATTAATAATATTACTAACTTTTACAGAAATATATTTTGGTATTACTGTATAAATAGCAAAATTGGGCAAAATTGTTTCTGCTGGAGAGGTGGTGGTGAGTGAAGCAAATCAGCCTCTAGCCCCAGGTCTGCTATCAGTGTAGGTCAGACAGATGCTACATTTTGAATGTTACCGTGTTCAGAGATTGGTACCGATTTTTTTTTTATATTATTAGGAGCTCTGAAGGTTTTATAGTTGCAGTGGTACCTCAAGTCATAACTATACTTTGAAGCAGCAAGTACCTTGAAATTTTACTGGATGAAAAGTGGTATAATAATAACAACAACTTCCTCTCAAAGCAGTTAAAAGTAATGCTAATTGATGTGAATAACTGTTTAAAAGTATTTTTGCAATATCCATATAATTTATCATTTTCCTGTGGTAGAAATTGATTTTGCAGCCTGTTTTTCTTGATGGCACAGCAATAGTTTTTAGAACCCCACTGGCACATGGGTGCTATCACCTTTCTCCTGTAGGTTGTTGAACAAGTGATCCAAGACTGACAGGACAGTAAACACACACTAAACTGTCAGAAGGATCCAGTTCAACACCAGATGCTCAGTGTTGCAGGTGGGATGAGTTGTTAGCCTCATCAGTGGTGATGGGGTGAAGGGAAGGTTATTGCATGGCTCGTGGGGGAGGTCAGAGATGTTGCTCTAAGCTCTTGGGTGTCAGTTCCCAAATCCCCTCATTTTTCCACAGTTCAGGAGTCCTTTTGGTTCTGTAGTTGCTGTTGCTCCCCCATTGCCTCTCCTTAGGCTGTTGTTCTCACTACTTGCTTTAAGTACATTTTTTGAAGTTGGACTATTTTCTTTAAGCTTTCTCCTGCACACATAGGAGAGGGTAACTCATCTGAGTTTATTCCAAAATGCAGGACTTGCAGGAGGCAAGCGAGGGAGCAGTCAGGAGAAGGAGATCACCACGAGGGCTTGTCGAGTGATGAGGAGCTGACTCCCACAGAGGTGGACGAATTCCAGAAGAGCAAAGGTTGGTGACAGTCCTAATGTGATTTCCCAGAACAAGATCTCTTGTTGATATTTTCTTTAATGATTTTTTTTTACGGAAATGTAGAGGAATACTTCATTTGAGTTCCATGTTTTTATTTGCATGCTGTAGAAAAAATGCACCCAGGCAGTTTTGACTGACGACTTGGGAAGAATGAACAAATGGTTGTAGATGTCTTGTGGTGTCAGTTATGTGGTGGCAGCACCATACATGGCTTTTTAACCTAGAGGTTAGCTCTGTCAGATCATGCCAAAGCTGATCTGGCAGTACTCAGTGCACTGCTGCAACATGTTTTGTACAGTCAATTTATTTCCTGAAGCTGGAGTGTGAATTAAAGGTTGGTGTTTTAATTATCATGAGTGAATGGATGAAGAGGAGGAAGGAGAGGTATAATAGCTTTTCTTCACATAACAGCAGAAGGTTTTCATGCCTGAAATCTTATCATTCTGGAACAAAGTTTGAAACATAGTGGTTATATAAATCTGTGAAATAGATCATGAAGAAACTTGTCTTTCCTTGGTCTTCTGATACTATTTCTTTCTAAAACTGGGTTTTTGTGGGAGCTGTTTTTTTAAACCATTTCAATGTCAGGTGTGTCAAAGATAAATAACAAATGCAATTCTCATAAAAATATCTCTTATGTCCTATAGATGCATAAACTCTTCAGCTTATGCCTCAATAAGTTCTGTGATTGTTTCTTTTTATTCCCAATGAATATTATCCATAGATAACGTTTTAGAGGATAGTAGGAAAATCTTTGAAGATGTACATGCAGATTTTTGTGACATCAGAAAAATCCTGTTGAAATTCCAGGAATGGAAAGAGAAGTTTCCTGACTCTTACTGTGATGCTTACATCAGTTTCTGCCTGCCTAAGCTATTAAATCCATTGATCAGGGTTGAGTTAATAAGTTGGAATCCTCTTGAGGTGAGTGCATCAGTTGACATTTTTGTTAAAAATTGTATGTGTGTGTGTATGATGTATTAATATGAAAAGTGATTTTTTTTCTATACACAGTGCATTAGAAATTAAGAAAGCTACTGTGTTGTCTCAAAAACTGAAGCATGTTGTCAAATCTCCTTAACTTTCCCCTTTCCTTTTACCTCCAGTCCCTTTTGCCACTCGTCCTGTGAAAACAGTTCTTCTCCTGGGTTCTTTAAAGACACTTGAATAATCCCACCCATTAAATTGTAGCTTTAAATCTAGTTTTGCTGTTTTGGCCCATTCAAAGATGAGGGTGGATCTGAAATTAAGTGGGAATTTCAGGTGTTGCTGGATAGAGCTTTTCTCTTAATGCTGACCAGCTGAACAACTAACAGGAGTTGTCTTTCAGCAGAATTTGACAGAGTTGGAAGAGATGCCCTGGTTCAGAGCTATAGAAGAATTCAGTGATGCAGAGAATGTATCTGAATCAAAAAGACATGATGATCATGATGAAGAAGTTTTGCCTAGAGTGATTGAAAAAACTATTCTTCCCAAAATTACAGGTATGATAAGATTGTATTGAAAACATTCACTGCAGCTATGCAATCAAACCTTAAATAAAAATTATAATATCAAATAATCTTAGTGATATCACAGTGCTCCAAGATGTAATGATTGTGTAGTTCCAGAGTGGGTCTGAGGTGGCCTCTTCAAAATTACTGTGAGAGGCTGAGCTTTTTGAATGTTTACTTCTGTTACATTGTAATGGCTTGAAACTAGGGCAGATAAGTAACTTTCATATTATGAATGAAATAAATTCGGGTTTTTTTCAGCATTTGTGAAGAGTGTGTGGGATCCTTTATCTACTTCACAGACAAAGAACCTTGTACAGCTTTGCAATAACATCTTTGGAAAACAAATCCTTTCCAAAACTGAGTCCAGCCGAGCAAGAGAGGTAAAAGCTGTGGTACCGAGAAAAAGGAGTTTCACCCACTGTGTACTTTTGTGTGTGCTCCTGTGGGCACTGAGAACATCCTCCTGAAGTTGTTTGGTTCTGATTACTTTGTTGTTTTGTCACTTTATATTAAGATGATTTAGCAGTTAAACTTCCAGCTCTCTTATTCTCTCCTTGTGGAAGATGATGAGGCAGAAATTAGCTACTTTCATAGAAAAATTCTGCCTGTATCTATCCAGAATCTGTAGGTCTAATCTTTCTTCACTGCAATAACGATGATTTGCATTTAATTACCTTTCCAAGTAGGAGCTTTATATGCTAGTATGCTTCAGTGATCCATCCCTTAAGCTTTTATTTATAAAGCAGGCCTAGAATTTAAAAAATTGAGAATCCCCAAAGGTTGATTAATTGGTGAGGAGGAAAACTACTATGTAATCCTAGCAATCCTTAAATGATTACTTTTATATACACAGTAACTCTAGGAAGCCCTTCTTAGCCTGACTCTGGGTTTGTTCTGATGTAAATCAGGAGGTTTATCTAGTGAAAACGGGATGGATTAAGTGGTGAAATGGGATGGATGTTTGGGCCCTGAGTATGTAAAGAAATATTTCAAAGAAAATGTTTATGCCTTCCAAATTTTGCTGTTTTGAAACCACGGCTTAAAAGTCAAGTGATACAACTGATCTTAGCAAGTACTTAAAATAAATAAATAGTCTTTAAAGAAAGGTAGGTGGCAATCTCTGGCACCTGAAAACACGTTGCTCAAAAATGCATACTATTCTAGCTATTTTTTACATAGAACTTAACATCTTTTAATGGAAAGCCCATGTGTATAATTACTTTGGTTTTAATCTGTTCAGTTTTCCTGCTGCCTTGCAGATTTAATGTGCAAAAAAAGGCCTCCCTTAGGGATATAGCAAAACCCTCTAGGCTAAGCCTATAGATAATTACAGCTGTGATTTGTCTGCTGTTTCTGTTTTTTATTCAGGGTCTCAATGTGTTTTATATTCAAATTGCAGCTGCACTTATGTCTAAGATACCAGACCTCTGGGTGAACTAAATAACCTTTGAGGTTGTTACAAATGGAATATGAAGTCTTTCTTCCGAGGACACGTTAATAATTCTTTTTTAATAGGATTTGATGAACACGGTTGTCCTAAGAATGAAGAAGTCTGTAGAGGAAGATGTCTTTATTCCTCTGTATCCTAAAAGGTAAGCTAACCCTGTGACTCCTCAGTTTGTATTTTTTTTGTTCTTCTGCCTTTCTCCCCTACAAATGTGGATGAAATACTGTAGAAATTCATGTCTGAGAGATCAGATATCTGTTTATCTTTTAAATCACGCAAAAAATAATCTTTATTTTAACTTTTTCTTCCTGTGACCAGCACAGTGGAAAACAAGTCATCACTACGTTCAAAATTTCAAGAAAGACGGTTTTGGTCAGCTGTTAAGGTAGAGAAAATCACAAACACAGCCTTACACCACACTCAAAAATGACAATTGTAAGGACTTATACTGAGAGAGGCAACGGAAAAAACCCTTAGTGCCTAATAATACTGACATGAACTACAAAAAAATCTGCCTGATGCCACAAACTGTAATATCATCATGTCATGAGGGACTATGTGTAGTCTTGTCCTGAGCAGTTGATGTAACTTTGTCACTTCTGCCTTTGATTATCTGACAGTTTGCTTAGTTGCCTTCTGTACTTAGCAAATGGTTAAACCTCCTAGAAGGGTAAAATGTTCTTCCCACCTTGGGAGGTCATGTATACACATATACAGGTGTATCTATACATACATACAGATGCACTTGTAAAATTATTTAGGTTACTTAATCTATGCAGTTTATTAGTGGCTAACTGACCAGAAGTTTGGAGAGTGTAAATCCTAGAGTTTGAGGACTTGAATTGGATGCACATATTACCTTTTTATGTTTTCTTTTCATGAAACTTGTAACAGTTTCAGCACACTTACAGCCAGCAGCTCTACAGATTGTTTGTTTATTCATTGCTGCAGCTGCTCTCCAATGTTGTTCTTTGGGATGGGATTGTCCAGGAAGACAAGGTCCGTGATTTGGGACTGAGCAAGTTGCTGAATCGTTACCTTCTCCTGAACATCCTCAACACACCACTAGGGCCGGATAATATCGAAAAGTGTAATAAGGTAAAAGATCATGTTCACTGGAAGAGGGTGTATGCTAAAAAAGCCTTTTGTTTTTCATGAAGAGGGGTCAAAACTGAAGATGGAATATGTAAAAAAAAAAAAAAAAAGAAAATTTAAACATTTAAAATTTGATTTTAATTTTTTCTTTTAACAACCTTGCTGCATAACAGCATTTTAGAGCAAATACCAGTCTGTAGGTTCTTACGCATAACTACTTAGAGAGCTAATCAATGTTGGTTTGACGGAAAAAGCACACTAACAATGACTGAACATGACAGAAGGTTCCTGTCAGAAATGGTGTGACTTGGTTATATTGAAATGCTTATTAAACTTTTTCCAAATATTGTGTAAACAGGTGGTTGCATGCCTCCCAGAAAGATGGTTCCAAGATCTCAAGGGTGGATCAACTCTCCCTGAATTACTGAATTTCAGCCAGCACTTGCTGCAATGCGCCCGTGCACTTCACAAGGACACACACAGGTAATTTGACACTTTTAAGTATGCTCATGTCATATATATATATATATATATATATATATATATATGTATATATATATAAAAAAAGAAAAGATGGACTCTAATGTGAAGGATCACTTGGGCAGTCCTCGTTTACTGTGAGAGTTTGAGGTGGTTGACGTTGGGTGCTGTTAATGATCAGAGTAGCCAAGGTCAGGAAACAAAAATGATACTTTAGACAAGTTAATAAAAGTGCTATTTTCTTTTTTTTTTAATTCTTAAATAGTGATGAAACAAAAGATTTTCTTCTTCTGCTGGTGAAGATTGGAGCTTTGCATATTGTAGAAGACTTCATTGAAGAGCATAAACTTGAACACCTTAAAGGAATGATTGAGAAATAGAAACCTTTGAAGGAATGTTTACATTACTGAAAGGAGTCTGGTATTGACACTAAACTGGTTCTAATATGAAATTTAATTAGTGGATCCTGCCTACTCAGAGGTAGTGGTAATCACTGTCTTGGTGTTAAATACATGAGGCGTTTTTTCAAAATGTCTTTTACTGCCATCTGCTCCTAGATTAGGGAGTATTTAGAAGTTGCAGTTGGCAAAGCAATGGTTCAGGCATTCTAAAGTGTGTGACAGTGCTTTTTTGCTGTATCCTTCTTGGAAGGAATCCTGCAAACAAAGTGCCTGTGAACTTCATCACTGCTAGCCAGTAGACAATTTGACAAATTATTTTCAGTATTAATTGCTGAATAGCACTCTGACTCAGCAGTCACTGAGCTCTTCCAACTTGTGCTCCACAGTGATTTTTAGTAGGGTTATTGTTAAGCTATTCCTAGTGAGAAGGAATTAATGATGCCCCTGATACAGAAACAAGGGGGGGGGGTCAGTGTGCAGGTAAGGAATCAGGATTTTCATCAGACATTGTGATGATGAGAAGAGCAGAACAACTTCAGTTACTTTCTAGTAATTGGAGTTCTAGAAATCTCCCTTTGCTTCCCAGTAAGCTCTACAGAACTTTACTTCTTCATATCCTTATTAGGATATTGTATTATTTCTAATGTTTTATAATTTTGTATATTTGCAGTAAATATTGTTACAGAATAACAGGGATGTTTCATTGTAAAAACTGTAGTGCATCACAGAATCTGTATGTTTGTGACTATTTCTCCAAAATCTTCTGAGAATAGAATTTAACTCCTGTAGACTTAATCCTTATGCCTTCTTTTTATATTTTTTTAAGTTAAAAATATATTTTTGTAAAATACTTTAATTGTAAATAGGTTTGATCAGTATTACAAATGAAAGATTACAAATAATTTTGGTTTTTTTTTTTTTTGAAAATAAAATATTTTACTGTGGTAATGACTCTTACAGTTCAATTCTTTAACATGTGACAAAAATGTTAAATTGTATGAAAAAAGCCCCTCCAGCTCCACTAACCTACAGTAGCTTCAGGATTTATGTTGCAAATACCACTTTCTAATAAATCAATTTCTACTGTTTTTCCTCTCAGAGTGCCAACAAAAATGCAACTGCTGATCAGCAATCACCACAAACTCATGATCTCATTGCTTTTCTCTTGTTCTGCTTTGCCTCATCCCAGCTTGTCTCCAGCATGAGCCTTGTGCTATGACAAAAATGTAATTGATGTTCTATCACAGTTTAGCTCTGTAGATGTTTGTTTCTGGAAAAAAGATTCCTTGTAATGACTTGGAAGCATTGGGAGGGCAGTGGACACATGAGCCACAGAAATTTGTTCACACTGAAATCAGCAAAGCTCAACTTTATTGTTTGCTTTGCCCATGTATATACAAAACTTGGCAACTGATCATCCATACAGTAAACTAAAAGTATTCATTTTCTCAGGAATTCTGGACTGCAAAAAAACATTATTATTTTCCAAGTTCTTCACTCAGTTCTTTACGAATCTTTTCCTCTATTTTTGAAGTATCATATTCTCTCAGCATGTCAAACTCCAGCCATGGCTGGCTCCACTTCTGTGCTGCTTGCATTTTACGTTCTGGTAGCTCAAACTTTATTCCTTTTATGTTGTATTTGGGTCTTTCCCATCGTTTTGACCATGGTTTAGGTTTCATTCGTACCTGCAGCTAGAGTGAAAGATTAGAAAATTTTAAAAACCCCAAAACAATAAAAAGGTATTAAGGAATTAGATTTTTGATTGTGATATTAGCAAAAGGTGATAACTGCTGCTCTAACAGGAGGAAAGAGAAAACTGACCAATTTATCAGTGTGTTTAGTAACTGCTACTTTATGATTGTTACCATAGTATCTTGTAAAACTTTTTAATTAACACTGTCTTGATTTATCACTGAGTCCTTAACTGAAACATAAATTGAAGCTAACTCATCTTCTGTACTTTTGGTCCTTACTAAGAAAAAATAAAAGTAGCATGAGAGGGAAAGGGAGGAATTATCATACTGAGTTTCTACACAACACTCTGGCAGGGTCTGATGGTTTCTAGATCTTTCCTGAGATGCAGATTTTAGGTGACTCTCCCATCTTTCTTACCTTGTTTCCTGACACCACTCCTGAATCAGTAACTACATTAACAAAAACGTTCCTGTAAGAAAAGCTTTCCCTTCTGCACAGTTCTACAGAGGAATGTGGAGGCTGCTCCTCTTTGTGTGTCTTCAAAATTAACTCCAGAGGATGGTAGGTGTTTACATTCTCATCAATCTTTCATTATAGAAATTGCACAAAGACTTCCCTGATTTTCCCTACTTTTCTCACTCTAGTAACTGATGTAGCAAAGAGCTGCTACAGCCTGCCAGGATAACAGTCACAAATGGAACTGTAAATAATCCTGTGCTTCCCCTCTGAAAGACGTGGCTCGTACCTTGTTCACAGGAATTTCCTCGTGGTCCATCCGAGGTGCAGGCTTCATGTTGACATCGAAAGTGCTGTACTCAGGGAGGGCATCCCTCAGGTACATCAGGTTCTCATCCAGCCTCTTCTCCAGCCTCAGCACCTCGATCGCCTGGATGCGAGGACTGTACAGTTCGTAACAGATTTCAACCCCTTAGAGACAGAAAGCCTGGTTTAATGAACCAAATTCAGGAGAAATACTGACACCCAAGCAGAATTGCTTCAGTTACACATTCCTGTCGCATTGCAAACTGCTTTTTAGCCCTCAGAGCACTACAGTGCTGTGTGCACTTGAGATTGTACTCGTGCACTGTGTCTGCAAAGACATTTCTTTGTAAATCAAATCTTTGATATCTATGGCATAAGAGACTTGAACGGCTCCAATTTAAGTACAATGAGCTTGGGTTTTAAACTTTATTTCCTTTTGGTTACAATGGCTGTTATTTATGCATCTCAGTGTAGGTGTAGTGTGTATGAAGAGACACCCACCCCTTTCATATTTGCCATCAGAACTCCACTATTTGTACTGCCCCTGATTTTGTCATAATCCAGAATATGAACCTGTGATAAAACTCATCTGATCTGTTGTTTATTAAAACAGTTCACACCTACATCCCTAGCTCATGAAAACACACAGTGCTCAAACTGGGCTGGTATTTACGTGGGATCAGACAGCCCAGGCTCAGACATAAGCACAACCACCACAGATTGTCTAAAATTTACTGTGCAGTTCCATGTCTTCAGGTGCAGAGCACATCAACATTTCTGTGTACAGTTTTAAACTTGCACAGTACTCCAACAGGCAGACTCATACTTTCACTTCAATCTGCTGTTTTCCTCCCCACAGACTAAATTTCTCCAACATAACACATTTTTTGCTGAGCACTTGCAGCATGATTACCACAGCTGAAACCCCACCTTGATCTTCTATGACATTCCGAAGGACAAAGGTAGCACCGAGTCCTTTCCCTCCCCTCTGGATGCAGATCCCAACAAACCGGTTGGATTTGTCACTGGTGTGGGGATTCGCAGTTGTCACAGCGAGTACACTGCCTGCCAAAAAAATGGATTAAAATAAACAGCCTATCCCAGTTAATATGTACCAAAATGTGGGAAGAATCAGGCAAAGTACATCTATTCAGGTGCATTTTGAAAATACTTTTGCTTTCCATCAAAACTGCCAGAAACAGAAAAAACTGCTAACGTGAACTGAATTAATGTAGGTTGAAGTGATACTGCAGGTTAACTGCAAACTTTCTTCACCTTTATTTTTTTGCTCTTCCTTATCCAAATCAAATATAATTAATTGAATGTATTTTTTTTTCTTTAGCTCTACTGGTATACCACATGCTCAAGTGCCAGGATTGAAAAAAACCCACGTAAGGAACACATTAGGATTACTCTTTTAATGAATCAGAATGTAAATATGAGATTAAAATACGAAGTATTACGTATAGAAACACATCTTAGTTGATCAAACACACCTGAGACTTTTTGTTTTATGCTAGTCTACATATGACCACACTTCCTAACACCCCACACAATGCAAACTACTGTCCAAATTATTAAAGTTTTGACACTGACCAACATAGAATTCTGGGATGTTGAACACTTTTCTTCTCTGTATCATATCCTTTCTTTCTATATAGTATTTAAGAGGATCTGTTCTCCCTCTGGGAGGTATAAATTCAGGGCTCAGGAACCTGTAAGAAAAGCCAAACTTTTAGAAGTATGAAACAAAAGCATTTGCATAAAAAATATGAGATAATTACAAGTATTTGGCCTAAGAATTACCAGCTGTTGCCTTTTCAGAGGTACGAACTGCAGTCTATGAAGTCGCCAATTTTATTTAATTATTGTTTTTTGTTATCTAAAAGGAATTTTTGTGGGGTTTTGATGTTAGTTTTGGGTTTTTATGTGGCTTTTTTGTTGGATTTTTTTCCCAAGCCAGTGATACATGTTGGTCTCAGAGGAGCTGGCTGAAAGATGACAGTTCAATTAGTGCTGCCACAGCTTAGAAACAGGTTGTTTCATGGTTTAATTGTAATCCTCATGACAGAACACTTACTATTTGTTGACTTTAATAACAGATATGGAATAATCTATTATAGTTTTCACAAACTGATTCTACAGGACACACCACATAAATGTCCTTCTGTGTTACAGAACTTAAATGGAAGGGTAAAACTATTTTTTGCCACAAAAAAATTAAACCATGCCAAAGAATTTCCTCATGGCCTGGACCTCAGTTATCTAACTGCTGAGTTGAGTGATCACTTCCTGACATGGACTGGCTTGAGCTGAGAACCATTTCCAACAGATATCTGCATGTGCTCACTCTGGTTTGGATGGCAAAACCACCTGGCCTAGAGTGGATGGATGAAGGTGGACTCAATCCAGTTGCACAGATGCATCTTAAAAGTCCTGATCTGGCCAGGAGAGAAGTGCCCAACAGAGAAGAGGACAAATGCAAACCAAACCTACTCATGATCCTCCAAGTGAGACTTTTGGAGGGGGCAGATGAACAATACAGTACCACCACTCCTTCCAGACACAGCACTGCAGTTTGAACCACTGGGTCATTTAAAGCAGTGCAAATTGGGTTTAAAACCCAGGGAAGTTGTGGATGCCCCAATCCTGGAAGTGTTCATGAACAGGCTGGATGGGACTTGGAGGAAGCAGGTCTAGTGGGGGTGTCCCTGCCCATGGCAGGGGGGCTGGAATGAGATGATCTTTAGGTCCCTTCCAAACCATTCTGTGATTCCAATGAAATGGGTTGAGGTGACATCAGAAATAGCCAGAATGAGACATCTCATGAAGGCTACCAGAGACATCAGGTCCATGTCACAACCAGTGATGCAGGTGCTCACAACCAGCCCTGAGTCAAAGGCAGACACAGGACCTGTGTCCCTGTCACCCTGGCACACTAAAGAGATGCCTTTAACACATAATCTCCCACATTAATCCCAAATTTGCAAAAGTATTTACTGCTCTACATTTTTTTTCATGTTTCACTGCTTTCAGAAACTCCAGAAACAGTATTTTAAGGCGTTTTGAACATATTCCAACACAAGCGATCTTGGCTAGAATTGTACAAAACGTGTTGGGGCTTCTTTTTGTGTAGCAACGCCTTTATTCTTTAAGGAAGCGCTCACAGTGCCCAGCCCGAGCACAGCCCCGGTGAGCAGCGGGACACCCTCACCTGCTCTGCTCCTTCTGCGTCTTCCTGTCGATAATCACGGGCTTCGGAGGCGGCTGGAATTTCGGTGGCTTTCCATCGCTGCTCACTCGATAGCCCGACAAAGAAAAACACCCTGTAAAATACAAAACAACGCTTAAAACACCCGTGATTTCAAGTCTAACCCCCCCCACCCCACCACAGCAGGACACGGCACCACAACCCGCCCGCCAGGCCAGAAGGGCAGGAGCCTCCTCCCCCCGGCTCTGTGGGCCAGGGAGGGCGGGGGGAGGCTCGGGGTGCCCGGGGCTGAGGGCGAGGGCCCGCGCGGTGCTCACGGCCGGGCAGGGCGATGGCGGCGCCCCTCGGCACCAGCCTCCCACAGGCGGCCGCCATAGCGGCTGCGGCGCTACGGCGAGCGCGGGGGGACAGAGCGCGGCGGGACGGAGCGCGGAGGCGGTGCCGCCTCACGGGGCGGCGCTAAACTGGAACAGTTTGGGTTGGATACTGGGAAGAAATTCCGCCATGTGGGGGTGGTGAGGCGCTGCAACAGACTGACCAGGTTCAGAGAAGAACCTGGAAGTGTTCAAGGCCGGGTTGGATGGGGCTGGTTTAGTGAGCGGTGTCCCTGTCCCTCTGCAGGGGCTGAAGGGATATTAAGAACCTTCCCAACCCAACACGTTCTGTGATTTAAGGATGAGGGGAAACAAAGTGGCCCCTTTCACTTCCATCCCTCTGTATCATTATTTTAAAGGGTTAAGATTTTAGCTAAGGATTAGAACCGATTTATATTAAAGTTAGATACAACAATGATAGGTTAATGACTATTAGATACTTAAGCTAAAGCTAATTGTTATATTATGAGCTTATTTGTAGAGGGAAGTGGAACAAGTGAACCATGGTAAGAACATACTGAAACCAGTAAAACAATGCCCAGCACCTGGGCTCTGTGTTAATCCATCACCAAGCAGGGGGCCTTGGATCGTGCCAGAGGATCACAGAGACCTGACCAAGACCTTCCTGACTTCATCCCTGCACCACTGACCCAATTCCAGACCACCGACCCAATTCAAGAGAAGAACTGCGTGAAGGACTAATAACTCATTTTAATACAAAGCGGGGATGGGAGGTGCTGGGGTTATGCATATTGGGTATTATTTTGGGAAATAAATCGAAACAAAGAACCTCGTACGGTGCGGTCAC
>VWZP01004011.1:635004-714287 GCA_013396995.1 Dicaeum eximium | reverse complement strand
ACTGCTGAGTTGAGTGATCACTTCCTGACATGGACTGGCTTGAGCTGAGAACCATTTCCAACAGATATCTGCATGTGCTCACTCTGGTTTGGATGGCAAAACCACCTGGCCTAGAGTGGATGGATGAAGGTGGACTCAATCCAGTTGCACAGATGCATCTTAAAAGTCCTGATCTGGCCAGGAGAGAAGTGCCCAACAGAGAAGAGGACAAATGCAAACCAAACCTACTCATGATCCTCCAAGTGAGACTTTTGGAGGGGGCAGATGAACAATACAGTACCACCACTCTCCTTCCAGACACAGCACTGCAGTTTGAACCACTGGGTCATTTAAAGCAGTGCAAATTTGGTTTAAAACCCAGGGAAGTTGTGGATGCCCCAATCCTGGAAGTGTTCATGAACAGGCTGGATGGGACTTGGAGCAAGCAGGTCTAGTGGGGGTGTCCCTGCCCATGGCAGGGGGGCTGGAATGAGATCATCTTTAGGTCCCTTCCAAACCATTCTGTGATTCCAATGAAATGGGTTGAGGTGACATCAGAAATAGCCAGAATGAGACATCTCATGAAGGCTACCAGAGACATCAGGTCCATGTCACAACCAGTGATGCAGGTGCTCACAACCAGCCCTGAGTCAAAGGCAGACACAGGACCTGTGTCCCTGTCACCCTGGCACACTAAAGAGATGCCTTTAACACATAATCTCCCACATTAATCCCAAATTTGCAAAAGTATTTACTGCTCTACATTTTTTTTCATGTTTCACTGCTTTCAGAAACTCCAGAAACAGTATTTTAAGGCGTTTTGAACATATTCCAACACAAGCGATCTTGGCTAGAATTGTACAAAACGTGTTGGGGCTTCTTTTTGTGTAGCAACGCCTTTATTCTTTAAGGAAGCGCTCACAGTGCCCAGCCCGAGCACAGCCCCGGTGAGCAGCGGGACACCCTCACCTGCTCTGCTCCTTCTGCGTCTTCCTGTCGATAATCACGGGCTTCGGAGGCGGCTGGAATTTCGGTGGCTTTCCATCGCTGCTCACTCGATAGCCCGACAAAGAAAAACACCCTGTAAAATACAAAACAACGCTTAAAACACCCGTGATTTCAAGTCTAACCCCCCCCACCCCACCACAGCAGGACACGGCACCACAACCCGCCCGCCAGGCCAGAAGGGCAGGAGCCTCCTCCCCCCGGCTCTGTGGGCCAGGGAGGGCGGGGGGAGGCTCGGGGTGCCCGGGGCTGAGGGCGAGGGCCCGCGCGGTGCTCACGGCCGGGCAGGGCGATGGCGGCGCCCCTCGGCACCAGCCTCCCACAGGCGGCCGCCATAGCGGCTGCGGCGCTACGGCGAGCGCGGGGGGACAGAGCGCGGCGGGACGGAGCGCGGAGGCGGTGCCGCCTCACGGGGCGGCGCTAAACTGGAACAGTTTGGGTTGGATACTGGGAAGAAATTCCGCCATGTGGGGGTGGTGAGGCGCTGCAACAGACTGACCAGGTTCAGAGAAGAACCTGGAAGTGTTCAAGGCCGGGTTGGATGGGGCTGGTTTAGTGAGCGGTGTCCCTGTCCCTCTGCAGGGGCTGAAGGGATATTAAGAACCTTCCCAACCCAACACGTTCTGTGATTTAAGGATGAGGGGAAACAAAGTGGCCCCTTTCACTTCCATCCCTCTGTATCATTATTTTAAAGGGTTAAGATTTTAGCTAAGGATTAGAACCGATTTATATTAAAGTTAGATACAACAATGATAGGTTAATGACTATTAGATACTTAAGCTAAAGCTAATTGTTATATTATGAGCTTATTTGTAGAGGGAAGTGGAACAAGTGAACCATGGTAAGAACATACTGAAACCAGTAAAACAATGCCCAGCACCTGGGCTCTGTGTTAATCCATCACCAAGCAGGGGGCCTTGGATCGTGCCAGAGGATCACAGAGACCTGACCAAGACCTTCCTGACTTCATCCCTGCACCACTGACCCAATTCCAGACCACCGACCCAATTCAAGAGAAGAACTGCGTGAAGGACTAATAACTCATTTTAATACAAAGCGGGGATGGGAGGTGCTGGGGTTATGCATATTGGGTATTATTTTGGGAAATAAATCGAAACAAAGAACCTCGTACGGTGCGGTCACGCCTTTCAGAGACTACTCCGTGCCAATAAATACACACCACTGTCTAACTTTAATTAGTTAGAGAGTTTCTGCCCGTGAACCTCAGTTTTTCACAGCTCACCTCAGGGTGGTTTCGGGTGTGGCAGGAGTTCCGCGGCCCTGGAGCCGGGACGGGCAGGGCTGTGCTGGGATGCGGAGCTGGAGCTGCCGGTGCATCCCCTGGGACCATCGGCGGTGGAGCACAGCACAGGGACACTCGCAGGGACACTCACAGGGACACTCGCAGGGACACTCACAGGGACACTCACAGGGACACTCGCAGGGACACTCACAGGGACACTCGCAGCCGCTCCTTGGACATCGCAGGGATGCACCGCAGTTTATGGATTCTGGCTGTGCCACAGGAAAGTGGCAGTATGTTTTCCAGAAACACACTTCTGTGTGTCTTCATGATAAAAATACTCAAGTGAAAACTTCTTTCGAGGCCATTGTTATCTCCGTCCATAATTCAGAATATCCCGCAGTCCAGTGCTTTTCACCAAGATTAGTTTAGAAATTATTATATGCAAAAGTACTGTTGAGGTACTTTTAATATGTTTGTGTCAGTCAGGTTTCCTTGGCCATCAGTCTGGATTCAATTAGTGCCTACAGAGGCAGGAGGAAGGTGAATTTTAAATGCAGGTCTATAAATAACACCCCACTGTTTAAACTTTGCATAGATTCACTTCAAAATACCCTTGACCTCATGAACTAATTAGATCCATCATGTTGCCTGTGATGTTCTCCCAACCCTTTTTATTGGTTGCAGGTGACTGCCCAAGCCCCCACATTAACAAGAGTAATTTCCTACTCTGTGATCTGGTGCCTTGTTTCTTAACTGTGCTTCAGTAGACGAGGTGTGCAGAAGACAAGTCACAGTTTCCTGTAATCTGTTGATTAACAGTGAGTTAATAAGCAGGACATGGATGGGACAGAAGAGGGCACTCTGACCCTTAAAATACAAAAAAATCTCCACCAGCACTGAGCACATTACTCCTTTTCAAGTTTAATCTTTTTTTTTTTAATGTTCTTATCCTTTATGTAAGCACTATTAAGAAGGTATAATTATATTTTCAGGGGGTGAGGAATTATCATGTAGGGGTAATTCCAATAACTTAATGGTGATCAAGGACATAACAAAATAGCTGTGGAGAGATGTGTGGGCTGTGACTTGGAAAACTGCAGATCTGTAGCTCACAACTGTCTTTAAAGAAGAGAATTGGATGTTTCAGTGCCAGGGAGCCACTTTTAACTCCCTGACTGACTGCTGTGGATTGCAGGCTAACAAAACCATTTTGATGGGCTGGAACTGGCCTGAGCTCAGGGCAACTTCTCTTCCCTTGAGGTGCCCTACAGGGCCCAGAAACTTGCTCCTGTGTATTTCCCAATTCCTGTGTGGGTTCTTGAGGCACCTGGCATCAAAACACTGGACCATGTGTTGTTGGGTCTCTTTTTCCAGGAACAACTTTCTTGAGTTTGACATACAGGGGCAAGACACCTTGAGTTTCTTCATTCTGTCACATCAGAGCAGGAGAAGGGCTGCCTCCCTACTCTTCTTGCCTATATATTAAAAATTTTTGAAAATATGGATCACTTTACAATCCCTGGAATAGGGTGAGGCTCAGAAATGAAAGGCATCACTGTTCTCAGGTGATATAACAAAGGAGGGCAATGAAGATGGTGAAGGGCCTTGGGGGAAGCCATATGAGGAGTGGCTGAGGACACTTGTCTTGTGCAGCCTGGGGAAGAGGAGACTGAGGGGAGACCTCATTGCAGGTACAGCTTCCTGGTGAGAAGAAAGGAGAGGCAGAGAATGAGCTCTGTGGTGACCAGTGACAAGACCTGAGGGAATGGCCTGAAGTTGTGTCAGGGAGGGTTTAGGTTGGATTTTAGAAAAAGGTTCTGCCCCCAGAGAGTGGCTGGGCACTGGAACAGGCTCCCCAGGGAAGTGGTCACAGCACCAAGACAGAGTTCAAGAAGTGTTTGGACAATGTTCTAAGGCACATGGTAGACTTGATAATCCTTGAGGGTCCCTTCCAACTCAGCTTATTCTGTGATTAAACAGACTTTGGTACTCCTCTGAATTCATTCTGACTGAGTTGAACATATTCCTAGTCCCTCTTGTCTAATCCTAGAGAAGCTCACTTATGGTTCCTTACTGCTCAAATCTGAGTTTCTTTGGGAAGAAAAGCAGGACAGGTAGAAAATAGTGGTTTTAGCCTGATCCTCTCTCATCTGTGGAAGTAGGATGTGGCCAGGATCTTCCATTGAATGCCATCCTTCATGTCAGTGTTTTTGAAGTCCCCTCCCTTATTTCAACACCCTTCTTGAGGTATTTGTTTCAAAACTGAACACAACAGTTCAGCAGTGCTCAGTCACCCCAAACACCCTCAGGTATCCAGCTGGACAAGCTGCCACCTCCAGCCTCTTTCAAACCCAAATCTCTTTTGACATCAGCAGTTCAGTGTCTTCCTCCCTTGACGTCTCCTTGCAGATGTGTCAATAAAGTCAACAGATTCTCTCCCAGGTCAGGAGTACAACTGATCCCTCTTTGCACTTCCTTACTAAAGATTTCACTGAATGATGTTCCTGCTCATTAGAGGAAAAAACACCAATATTTAAGGAGGGAGGAGACCTTGAGTTTTGCTGCCCACATTCTTTGTCACTCTGAGCCATTCATTTTTGATTTCTGTGCTTTAACTCAGCTTTGTTGTAACAAAGCCTGAAGAACAGACCTTCTCAGACCAGATGCTGCATTTGGGAGGTAAGGGAGGGGTGCACATTTCTGGTGTGGAGATGCCCAACAGATTGTACTGGCCTGAGCTGACCTGCTTACCTGGATTTAACTTGCTCGTGTCTCCAGGAATGCAGTGCTTCAGTCCCAGCACCACCAGGATCAGGGCTCTCAGTATCACCTTCAAAACAGTCTGCACTGCTGTCTGAAATCCCAGAGCTTTCTGCTGAACACCTGAAGCCACATTGCAGCAGCCCCAACACAGCTGTCTGTGGCCTGTCAGAGGGTGGGAAGAAGGGAGTGAATTTTCATGTTGCCCAAGGGAACATGGACATCTTTTTATAGGAAACACAGCAAAAAGTGGTTAATGCCTGCTATTATTATTACTGTGTCTCTAAACAAACAGAGGTATCTGCAAAGGTAAGCTGCTCTGGAGCTCTGGTTTGTTGTCCATTTAGAGTTGGGAAGATGCAGCTGGATATCCCCAGATTAGAAAAGAAATGGGACTTGAATCCTTCAGGCTCTCTTGCAAACTTCTATCAGCAGAGACACAAGGCTATGCCTGGGTTCCTCTGTGTACTGTTTATCCCAGGTACTAAAGCAGCACTATAAACTACTCTGGAAATGTTTGATTATAGTGGATTTTATTAGAACCTTTAAACAATCTGATGTCAGTTCTAGTCTTTCTGGAAGCTTCCCTTTAATGAGACATGAGTTGTTGGTTAACTTAGGGTGAGCTGACCTAGCTGAAAATAATCAGAGAAATCCCAAAATGTTGCTTAAAATGACCTCAGGTGCCAGACCCCTCTGGATAGAGCAGCTGCTCATTAAGGTAGCCATCAAGCACCCACAACTACATTTTTTACCTTACTGTAGAGCAAGCAAAGAGGAGAGGGGGAGCTGTTCTTCAGACACAGCATCCCAGCACTGAGCTCAGGAAAGCGATGGACTGGAAAATCTTCAGTTCTGTCAGAACAACCCCAGGCCTCAGTTGTTTTGGAGCGTGCATCCTGCTGGAGCCACACACAGCTAACCCTGCCAGGCCAGTGCATGTTCTCCCCTCTGTGCAGTGCTGGGAAAGTGTTCACATCTGCTCCTCTGAGCCTGAGGCTTCCAGAGGGCCTCTGGCAGTGCCTCTGGATGTGCCTCTTCCGTGGCACATCACCCTTCATGCACACCTATGCTCTTCCATTTCCTTTTCCCTTTGTTGCATCCCAGCCCTGGAGGGAAAATTGTTACTGTATAACCTGTATGGGAGAAGAAAATAGCCGTGTGCCAGTGATTTCTGTCAGGGCACAGGGATGTATGAAATGTGAACTGGTCTGTTGGAAGCTTTGCCAGTGCCTCAGTAGATACTGGCTCTGTGCTCAGAGTCAGAAGTGTCTGTAAATTCCTCTTGGAATCTATGATGCTTTCAGATCATTGAGATTTTGAGCTGTGTGGCTTTGTAGTTTTTCATGGGTCTTTTGCTCTTGATTATGTCCCCACTCCTGTTGATTATGCCCCCACTCAGATGTCAGTTTTCTCTGGGATGTGTGGCACCCTTACGGGTTATGGAAGGGACAACAACACTGGCTGATATCAGCATTTATAAAACAACTTGATTCTCCTAATTTTCTGATTTAGTAAGAACATTTAAAGAGGAATTGTGTCTAATATGGAAGCCAATGTTTAAATTAATCCAATAATCCAATAATCTGTGTAGTAGACAAGTATATAATTGCTTTAGAGGTTAAAAGAATGAGATGTTACGAGTTTGGACAGTTACAAAGAGTGTGTGACAAAGTAAGATTAAGTTCAGTAAATGATGCCAGAGGTCTTTTCCTTAGGCAGTAAATTCTTGGGTTTTCTTGAGTCCTGTATGGGTCCAGATGCCAAAGGGTGTCTTTGCCTTCAAACTTCTGTAGTCTGAGTGATGGAGGCTGACTTCTGGAGCCATTTTACAGAAAGTTGACCCAGAAACACCTTGAAACAAATAACTCATTGACGAGTCCAGGCAGCTCCTTCAGTACCTATCTCAAATTGGAACACATGTCTTGGGTTGGGAGCATCTACCTCGTTCCAGAAATTGGAGGTCCTGTCCTTCAAAACCAGTCTGAAATACCTTGAGAAGCTAAAGAGACCACTGATATCCCCCTCCTGTTTCCTGAGATGCTAAAAAAACCCCAATTTTTGGGGATTGGAAGTGGAATATAAGAGATATTGGAAAATGGATTATAAAAGAAATCCCATTCATCTTGAAAGGCAAGTGTAATCTAAAGACTGATGGGTGAACTCCCAGGTACCTTTACATTTCATAGAGTCAATATTTGTTCTTTCTCCATTTATAACCCCATTAGTCTCTCTAAGTGCGCAGGAGATTTCCGGGGAGACCATTTGTTTTTCTTGATTAATGCATTAATGCTGGTGGTTTGTCATAGTAAATTATATCTACTATCTCAATCTCCATATGCAGGAGGAAAAGCAAGTACAAAATTTATGATCAAATTGCTCAAAGTTGTGGCTTCTCATTATTTTTAACAAAACTAATCAACTTCTGCTCTTCATTATCGTGCGGCTAGTGACCCACCTGAAGAGAAAATGCCTCTTATACCCTTTGTTTTGCAAAAGCCCTTTAGAAATCATAACATTATTTTCAACTGCACTGGCTCAGCTGTGTGCAGTACTATTGTGTGAAATAGGTCGGAGAGAGAGCTGCAGCTTTGTCTTTTGTCTCACTTTGCTTCCCTCTGGACTCACAGCAGGGCTTTCACCTGAAAACTGGGCTTTACAAGCTTTGAGTCTCTGCCTCTCCCACCACAGAAGCAGCAGCAGCTCTGGACACTGGTTTCCTAAACCAGCTGAAGAAGCTGTCAGCTCTCCCAGTTATTCACAGCACCATTTGTGGCAATCTTCTTTGGGTGAAAACCAAACTGCCTCAAATCAGAGTCCTTTTAATGGACAAAGCTGCTTTTCCTCTCCTGTCAGAAGGTTCATTTTACAGAAGGAGCACTAGGTGGAGATGAGCTGGTGTGCTGTGTCGGGATAGATTCAGTGAACTGAAAAAAAATTGTTTTACCTTTCACTGTGGGAAAGGAAAAGGGAATTTGGTTTGTTATGCATGTCCAAGGTGGAGTTAGCAAGTGAAGCAAGAAATTACCAGCAGTATAGTAATAAATAGAAGAGGTTCTCCATGGACAGCAATACCTGAGACTGAGAGTGACCAAAGAAGGGCTGTGCATGAAACATCACCCAGGGAATAAGTGCAGGACAGGGCAGAGCCCAGCACCAGAATGTTGGGCAGGGTAAGGCTGGGAGGGTGATGGTGGCTTGTCAGTCTTCACAAGGGGATAGTCCAGCAAAAATGGAGAAGGTTTTGGAATCTAAGTAGGCTCTAGTCTCTTTTTGCCTCTGCTGATTTTCTGAGGTGTTTCTGAGGCAAGTTACTTGTGTTAGAAAAGCCATTTTTTATACTTATTTTATGTAGTGTCTGGATGCACACAACCACTAAGCTCTGCCCATACACACACAGCTCTGCACATAACACTGCTGTCAGTCCAGGCAATGCCCAGCCTGCTGAACTCTGACATTTGCAAATTTCTTGTAAAAAAGCTGTAAAAACCTGTAAAGTTTCCTTCCTTCCTCTGTATCCTTTGTAGCTGGTCTGGTGAGTAGTGTTACCACATTAGGTGTCAGTGATGTGTGAACAGGGTGACCAGAGACAATGACTGCAGCCATATTTCAGTTTGAGCTTTCTGCAGTGGGAAGCATCTCTTGCCCTAGAACCAAGTTAACTGCAGTTCCCTAATGAGAGTGCTGTGGCTACAGAGTGTGGAGATTTGACTGTCTTGGACTTCAGTGCCCTTGTAAATTCCTTGGGTTGTTTCAGATGACATAGTCCAGTCCTGTCTGCACTGCCCAGCACACCTGGACTTTGTCACTGGATAGTCTCTTGGGACCACTGTGAAAAAAATACCTGGTGATGTTATTGGCCTGAGTACTAAAGTGCATGTGAAAGCATATGGTTACTCCTGAAACAGCCCTCTCAAATGGAAAAGATTCAAAAGAAGAAAGGAAAATGTATGTTTAAGTACATGTGAAAGGAGAACACAAACCTGTTCTTCTTGCAAATGGTAGGTGTTGTCCATTGTTGAATTTGCATTGATGCCAGTGAAATTACACTTGGGACTAATTTTCCCCATTCAGCCTGAAAAGCATTTCCTCTGAATCCCTTTGATTTTTTACCAGTTTGTGATCTGTGAGCCAGAGGGATTTTTGTGTAATTTGCTGTCAGTGCAAAACCAAGGGAAATATCCTCTGCTCCACGGCAGTGATGAATCTGAGGCAAAAGCCTGATCTGCCTGAGTTATGTTGGAACCAGGGAAGCCAAAAAGGTTTTGTATTGGCTTCTCCACATCTAACTTAAGCACGGTCTATGCTGAATGCTCCTGAAGGAATGGTCTCTCCTACTGATCACTGGAAATAGGTGGGAGCACAGACTCAGAGCAGCCTGGGCTGTAGCTGTGCTGGAGGCTGAAGCCTGCAGGATGCCCTGTCATTCCTGGGCAGCCCTAATCAGGCTTGCCAGGGTAGCAGAGGGAGAAGATGCTGTAGCACTGGCAGACAGTCTGCTCTGGGGTTATTTTTTCAGTTCTCAGCCCATGCCACTGTGTCTTCACCAAGGATATTACAAACTCCTGAAACACTGTTGGGTCTCTTAGAACATATAATTTGGTTGTGGTCATGCTATCAAACTCCAAACCACAATTCCTTCCTGCCTATTGGGAATGGCCAAAGTTCCTGCCAACTCCCAAGCCACGCTCAGAAATGTTCTGGATGTCAGGTGGCTTGGATCAAAAGTGAACCAAGGACTAGTCCAAAATGTGAGTGCTAGTGCCTGTGTTCAGACCCTTATGTGGTTCAGACTATTAGTATAGAGGTGGATTTTATGAAAAGGCTTCATGACAATGCTTGGAAACAATCCTTTTTGTGGGAAAGGTCTCTGGCAACAAAAATGGCTTTTCCAGTGTAATTTATAACAGTAGTTTCTGTGAGGATGGGCTGTGTGTAGAGGATGTGTGCTCATGAGGGAGAGAAGAACCTGGGGGAGTGCTGAGGGACTTTCATGTTGTCCTACATGCTACTGCCTTTTCATGCCCTCAGAGTGGAGTACAGAGGTTTGGGATAATTGCCCACAGTATCATTTTAAGGATGAATGTTGAGATGATTCCTGTTTTTTATCAAATTACATCATAGCATGTTACTCCCACAGGACAGGTAGAGAACTTCTAGACAAGTTAATCTGACAAACAACTCTGGGTCCTGTGGAAATTAAGGACAATGTAAATTATTTGTGAAAGTTGGTAGTAAAACAGGAAAAACAAAAGGGAAGAACCTAGTGGAGATCCAGATTAAAAGGGCTGTGTAACCTGAAGTGACTCATGCCTACATAGCAGCAGGATTGAGATAATTCTCCCTTGATTATCATAGGTGAGATAATAGGAAAAACATACTGCTGCTCACCTTGAACCAGCTGGGATGTCTCTGCTCTTCAAAGCCAAGACCAGCCAGGTCAGAGATCGGTATCTTCAGGTGTCAAGTTCAGCCTCTCCTCAAGAAGCACTCCCAGAGAGCTATTGAATGTACTAATGGAAAGATAGTGCTGGAAAATAGTAAAGCCAGTACCTACCATCATCCAATTAATGGAGAAATCTACCCAGAAAAACTGTTAGAAGAGGACCTATGAGTCAGGTCAAGTGGAGAACAGTTTCACTTTACAGATATCAGAAGACAGGGCAGGTCCTGAAAGTCTCAGTGAACTTGTCTCTTTAAACCTTTGTGTGACTTGCAGGGTAGTACAAAGATCAAGATGACTCCAAATTCCTGTGATTAACCTGAGAACATCCTGTGCACAAGGTACCAAATAAACCCACCTGGATGTGCCAGTCTCCGAAAAATCACCAGATTGCACAGGATCCTCTAACAGGGAACGTGGAAACATTATAATAAAGATAATGTCAACTGAGAGAGGTTTCCACACCAGTTACTTGGTGAGACATGAGGATAAAGTTTTCAGCTTTGTTGTGGATCACTTTGTAGTCTCCAAATATTTTACTTTTGGCATTTTCATGCATTGAAGGATTTTGCACCACTTTGTGCAGTGTTTCCCAATGTTTCAGTGGGATAAGTGCATCACTTGGGGCTTTTACTCTACACAGAATTTGATTGAAGCACTACCCCCACTTGAAACCTTTCCCAGTATGGAGAAAAGTCCTCCAGGTTTTATGTTCGTTTTGTAAACTGAAGTGATTGAGTGACACAAAATGTGAAAACTTCAAAGGCGTTTCAGTTTGAATATTCTGCACAGCTGTTGTTTAGCAATGAATATGGATTTTACTTGTGAGATACTTGGTGTTGTATTGCAAAACTGCATTATGTGAAGTCCTCTGCCTTCAAATTGATGAAAGCAAACAGTGCTTACTTCCATGAGTAACCCCATCTGTTTCCATAAGACACTCTTAGGGGAAAGATTAAGAAAAAAAGGAAACAAAGAGCTGTACTCTGCTGGGAAACTTTGCTATTATTTTATATTGAAGCTCTGACCACCCAGTTTACATATCTTTCTGTAGGTGTAAATGCACATGTACTTTGTTATTAATTTACATTCATTTAGAAGGAATGTGGCCAAGTGGAAAGAGCTCTGGCTGTACTTAAAAAGTATTTAGTATTTTCTTATCTCTTCAATTTTCCCTGGCTGACATTGAAAAAATATTGACCTCAAACATATGACTGTTCTTTGTCCATGTGTGAAGTGGCAGAATGCAACAGGGCCTTTTGGAGAGTGCTTTGAGACCTTATGGAAAAACAGTAAGAAGTGAGTAATGTTACTAGAGTTAGAAAGAAAGACTAGTTTTAGAAAAATTGTGCTAATAAATCTGCTTGTGACTGTGTAAACAAACAGGGCTTCAATCCTACATCTGGTTCTCTAGCTGAGATCTATTCCTGGTCCAGCCCTTCTGCTGACCAGCCTTTGGCTGTTGATGGTTTAATCAGCAAGGAAGTGGTTAATGGTGCTGGGTCAATAAAAAATAGGAAAGCATTGCCAAAAATCAGCCCTGGAAGGAAGCCAGATCAGCACAAACAGCATTAAACTGGGAACCATCCTAACTGGGTCCATTCCTGGTTACCATTTATGAACTGGGTAATGTTGGGGTCACAAAACTGAACGATGAGTTACTCCCTTTCTCACTGCCTCAGTTTCCCCAGTTGCAGTTGTACTTAACTGTACTTTGGGAATTTACATGCATGTTTCAGATATTACAGTTTTATGTGCAGCAGAAGGAGAGGGTCTACAAGAGAGGAGCATGGGAGGAGAGAAAAATGCACTTGAGTAACATAGTCTAAAAGGAGGACTGAGGTACAGTTGTTACTCTTGGACTTAGTGAGACTTCTCCACAGTTAATCTGTGGAGAGAAAGAGAGCAAATCTCATTCCTCCAAGCTGAGCTGTAATGCTGGACTGCATCAGTACTGGCCTATTCCCACTTCTGGGTGGCTCTGGGGATGAGGAATCCAAGAGAATATATATCATTATATGTGTTATTACCTATCCCCAGAGACCTATTTGAAGGCATGGATGGATTTCAAGGGCTGTTACTCCTAAAAGTGAAGTTCCATTTTGGTGTTGCCTTGATTCATGTTTACCCCATGAGACTGCCCATGACATAATCCTTTATCTGTGCTGTGCTGGGACAGGTGGCCTCTTTGCCTCCCAAACACAGCTGATGTTCCCACATGCCCCAGGGAATAAGGGCATTATGGAGATGGGCTTTAACTGAATTGTCTGTTTCTCAAAGGCCAATTCTTCTTTTCTTTTTTCTCTTGTCCTTTTTGGCAAGAGTTGCTTTCTTCTTTCCTTTTGGAAGGCATCTGTACAGACTTACTTAAAAAAAACTCCCTCAGAGGACAGGACACTGATGTAAACACCCTCCCCTTTGGTTTGACTTTATTCACAATAACCTAAAGGGCTGCTCAAGCACACTGCCCATGTTTAGCCTTAAAGCCTTTGTCACCAGAAGTTTTTTTTTCCTTCCCCATATACTGAGTCAGCCAAACCTAATTACCCTTTAATCAGTAAAATCAACACCTGCTAACAGGGTGGGCTCTTTTCAGCAAATAGTGCTTCCCTTTTCCAGAGGCTGATAAATTTCCAGGGGTCCTATTGTTTCTTTGTCTTGCTCATCAGGAGCTTTGACTGATAATCTGGTAATGGGTATGGTTATCTCCTGCCTGTAAGACAGCAGTGGTGAATCTTCCTCTTGGCAAGGGCAGCAGAACTAGGTGAGACAAGAATTATACATAGATGCCAGGAGTCAAATCTCCTGGTATTTTCTCTTTAAAACTTAGGTCTACCCTGGAAAAATATGGGTCAGAGAGGTTTGGCAGGCAGGATTAAAGTATCAGGTGAAATAAAGATCAAGGCAGCCTGTAGAAGTTCCTGGTTTTTTATCTTGCTTAAACAGCCCTCTGTAAAAAACGTAAGGGAGCAGAATTGTCTGCAGAGAGAGGGGACTGGGGCTGGATTGTACAGAGGCTGTTGGACCTCAGGCTATGTCTGTGCTGTTAGGGCAGCCCAGAGTCACCACTGTCCTTGAGGAGACTCCTCTGCAGCTTCCCTGGAGACCCTCAGTGTGTGAGGAGGTGTGGGAAGGAGGTGCTTAGGTGTAGGTCAGGCCAGAACAGTCTCTTGTGCCCGTGGTCATGGACAGGATTTGAGCTCAAACTCCAGATTTACCACACTGCTCTCATCCTCTGTGTGGCTGTTTGGAACTTGGGCAAGTGGCTGTATGGGCAGAAGGCAAACGGGGCCATGGGACTTATGGCTCCCCTTGGGGTCTGGTTCCAGTGCACAGACCATCCCAGGACAGACTTCTGGTGAAAAAATTACTCTGGTATTCACAGCAGCACTCTTGAAAATTGTTAGAAATTTCAGAATAAGAAACACTTTACAAGTTCACTCAACTCTGAAAAAACCCTGGAGCCTCTTGTGCTGAAGTTTCTTACACTTATTTTTTAGCTCTAAAATCAATGTTTTTTGGAGAGTTTCACTTAATTCCATGTGGATGAACAGGACAGAGGAGTAAAACCCACTTGTGGTTTTCCTTGGATGTTTCCACTGAGGTTATTTTTGCTGGATAGGAGCTGCAGCTTTGCTCAGCAGCTGTGTGACAGCCTGGCCCCATGGCTGCCACCCTTGCCAGCCCCACGCAGTGCAGCTCCTTAGGTTTGAATATATGGATACACAGGCTGCTACATGTCTGGTGTTGGCTTTGCCTGTGAAATACATCCTCCTCTCTCTGCACCAATACTCAGCTTCTGCCCAAGCCTGGATATGTGGGATATGTCCATTATTTACATGCAAACATATGCCTGAGCTGCAGCTAAGGCTGGTGACCAAAGCTCAGGACCTCCTTCCTGTACCCAGGGACAAGTCCACCCATCTATCTGAGTCCCCAGTTCTCAGCTCTTCGAATTAACATGACTGGCTTGATGCTGCCAGGATATGGATGAAAATCAGGCAGGATCAAATACTGGATGTGCTTCCAGGTGAGCTGGAGCCTTCCTTTAACTCTGCAGGGTGGGCAGGGCTCAGTGAGCATCTAGGGCCATGCTAGTTGGAGGTTAAAGTAATTGGTGTGGAAGGAGCCAGGATTCCTGGGTCTCAAGGCCACGTTGGATGGGGCTTGGAGCAACCTGGTCTAGTGGAAGGTGTCCCTGCCTATGGTAGGGAGGCTGGAGTTAGGTGATCTATAAAGTCCCTCTAACCCAAACCATTCCATGATCCTATGAAAACCACAGGTCTGAATCTGCTGAAAAACCCTCTGTTGAGTTTGACAGAGGATAGAGGGGTGCAGTGGGTTAGAGGGAGCCTGGCATGGCTTTGTGCTGTCAAAAGAAAGGAGAGTTTTGGATATGTGGCTCATACCAGTCCCAGTCCTGCAATGAGATCCAGGAGGGTTTGATCCCTGGGCCTGTGCAGTCTCCTCCACTGTAGGATCACTCTCAAGAGGGGACACAGAACTTTCCTGTCACCAGTCTGGCAGGACACTGCTGCTCACACTGATTTCAGCAGCATCTACAAATACCCGCCATACCAGAAATCTGTGTGAATTCAGGTGCTTTGTTTTGGGCTCCCCCCTTTGAAAACTCTGCTCATCCTTCTGTCTGTCTGCACCAGAGAGACAAGAGCCCTGCAGATCTAATCCAACAATAGCTGAGCTCCTCCGACCCAGCCCCGGGGACACCCCTTTCCCCCACTGCGCCCCAGCAGCTCGCAGTGCCACAGCTGGACAGCTGCACAACAGGCTGCAGCAAATTTGGGCAAAGAGGTGGCTTTAGGACCCTGGGAACTCCGCCAAGGCTCAGGTAGGTCTGTCTCATTCGTCAGCCGGGATTCATTCACTCCCAGGGATGTGTGTGTGTGTGTGTGTGTGTGTGTGTGTGTGTGTGTGTGTGCCGAGTGCTTTTCCTTCCCTGCTGGCTGCGAGCCTTCCAAGCGATGGGACTGCCGCTGTTCTCCGGGCAATGAGGAGCGCTGGGCAGGGGCAGGAACCGCTTTCCTTTCCTCTGCAAGAAAACAAGCCGTGAGGACACCTAAGGATGTGCTGCCCAGATGTGTTTCCCACTTCCACCTTCCTCCTAGGACTCATGTGCTTGACAGCTTTCAGCAACTTTGCCAGGACTTCTGCAGACTTCTCAGGTAGGGAGAATCGCCGATCCTTTCGTGTGCTGCTCGGGCATGGGGCTCTCATTCCAGTGCTCAGGAGCAGCTCAGGGAAAGGGGATGTCAGCAGATCTGGGATAGTTATGTGGGAAGTCATTTTAATCTGTTAAAAATAAGCCAAGGATGAAAAGTGTCTTCCGTAAGAGGATTTTGAGTTTCTTAAAAGCCTCTCGCAATAATTAGCAAAACTATTTTGAAAGAGTTAGTCTGACCAACTTTGGGAACAAGAAAAACAATAGTGTTAACTCGTGTAAGTTTGTAGCAGGAGTGGTATTAACCTGTGTAAGTTTTTAGCAGGTTTTGTGCTGTGTTTCTCATAGGAGTGAAAAGAGGTGGATTAGGAGGCTGGGATGGTTTAGGATGTAAATTAAAGCTAACATAGCAAGTCTAAATTATTTTGTAGTGAGCCAGATTCCCTCCTCTTAACATACAGCTCCTGATGGTTGCAAAAACCCCCTGAGCAGAGATAAAGGAGGTACATGCACAGAACAAATTATATTCTGAGCCTGTGTTTTCTTAAGCTGCAAGAAAAAGTGTCTCATTTATTAATATTTTCTGAATCAAAAAATGTTGATAGCACTGGTTTTAAGTAGTACACAGTAGGTAAGTACCCAGCACTTTGAAAGTCTGTAGTCCCATGTAAGTTTTATAACTCTATAGTTGCATAAGTTGCTTTAAAATTATGTTTCTGGTTCTGTTCTTTCTGGATGTGCATGTGGATCTGAGAAAACATAACAGATTTCATTTTCTAACTTCAACAGGGCTGATCAGTTTGCTTGGGAGTGCCCAGTGAGGGTCACTTTTCTTTTAGGATATTGCTTCTAGTTTTGGGTCTTAGTGTGAAGAACTAGCCTGGCATACTCTTTAGGGGTGTTTTGCAAAACTCTTGTAGTGGATAAGAGCTGCCAATTATAGTTTGCTGATGAAAAAGTGTCATTTGCAAGGGTTGAACCTCACTGGACTTGGGTTTCAACACATCCCAGCACTGCTGCTCACTGCCTGGGAGTGCCTGTGTCTGTGTGCTGTGAGAAATTTGTGTTAGAAAGGAGGAGCTGTGGTGGAGGGTGGGGGAAAGAATATATAGGGTAGCTGGAAGTCTTAATGTGAATTGAAGGGGGCCGGCTTGCCTGTGATTCAGTCTCTTCTGGGGGCACACCAGTCCTGGGGGCTCCCATTCAAGGCAGATCTGCCTCTGAATGGAAAGGACTGAGGCATTTCCCTGTTTCTAGTGTGCTTTTATCCTTTTCTTGGCACTGAGCTCTCTCTGTGCTCCTGCTCGCTAGCAAGTTGATGCAGAAGGGGTGCATGGAGTAGGCATGGTGGGAGCAAAAGCTGCCACGGGGAAAGGAGTTGTCTTTCTGAAACACAGATAAAGTTTTCCCAGCCAGGCCAAATTGCCAAGTGTTAAAATGTGTACAGGTGTCCCAGGGCAAAGGTGCTTTACATTGTGTTTGTACAACATAGCTGGAACACTGGAAGGAAATTCGATAGGTTTCAGTGGTGCTGGCAGGGGGACCAGATGCTGTTCTTTTAAAAATGGATAAGAATGTTGCTGATAACAAAATAATGTTTTCTCTAGCATCCAACTGAACTGTCATGCTTTGGAAGAAGAGGGGTGGCTTGTGTCCCTGTGTATGTGTATGGCAAGACTGAACTCTGAAGCAGGGTCTGTAATCCCAACAGCACAGCCTCCCATGAGTTCCCATAGCTGTTGAAACCTTCTGCCAGGTCCAACCTACGTTTTCTGATAGCAGGCTTGGCAAATGTCCCCAGTCTTGTTGGACTGACTGTACCTTGCAGGACAGGAAACATCATTTGCTGCAGGAAAGGGCTGTGCCCAGTGTGTAGCAGCTCAAATATAGTTTTGTAAGCTCAGGAACTGAGTACCCATGAGATGATAGGGGGTAGGAAAAGGTACAGCATTTCCCAAATCACAGCTTATGCTTTCCCAGCACCTATTGCACTGACCCCACTCAGCTCCCTCCAATGCATGAGGGTTTGCACCATGTGCCTCTCTGAAGGAGCAGCAGCCCAGGTAACTCTTCCTACCTGATGGAGCATCTTGTTTGTCACTGTTATCCCTATAAGTGAATTGCCAGCTGGGTTAAGGAATGGAAGGGAGGCAACCTTCTAACATCATTTGACTGTAATGGTTTCTGTCCTGTTATACACTTTTCTATACTTCAGGATGTTCTGAATTCTCCTCTGGCATGACTGGAATTGAGCAGGTGAACATCTTTGGGGAAGACTTGCAGCTTTACTGTATGCCATCCCACCTAGAGGAGGTGCATCCAAAACATAAATTGTCTGCACCCCAGGGAGGTGAGTGGGTTTGTATTGGGTGTTACTGCTGAGGAATGTAAGGCTTGCTGTGATCCCACAGAGGTTTCTGCAGCAGCTGGTGCTCCAGGGAGATGACACAGCTCTTTGGGGTGTAAAGGCTTTTCCAGCTTGCAAATGAACAGCAGTACTGTCCAGAGAGAGCAGCTGATGCTCTTTGGGGAAGAATGGTGGTTTAAAACTCAGTCCTGTAGAGCTTGTGTAGCAGCAAAACCTCTCTGGCGTCTCAGTTTGGTTTGACTCAGCAGTACCAAGGAGGTGCTGCTGTTTGTCACAGGTCATGGCTGTGCGGTGGTGGCCGGAGTGTGTGGATCCAGCCTGGAAGGAAAGCTCAGGGACAGCCAGTCTTGAGCTCTAAGCAGATCATAAGTCAGCAGCACTGAGTGCAGCTCATGCTGCAGCTCTGCAATAGGGCTGGATAAAAGACTTACCAAAAACTTCAAACCCAACCACATCCCACTGCTCCCATACTCTCCCACTGGCTGGGTCTTTAAGGGATGTGTCTCTCAGCTGCAGGAAGATTTCATTTTTGTGTAGGTCATGGCAAGGCACACCCTGAGAAGGTGCCCAGAGATGTGGCTAACTGAGTCTCACAAGAGAGCACAAGCAGGGCTGGTGGGGATTTCTAACCCCTGAGCACACAGTCTCACACTGGGGCTCCATCCCTCCTGTTTGAGCAGCTCAAATGCCACAACGTGAACACGAGCAGTGCATGTCCTGCTGGGGACTGGTGCAATCTGAGATGTAAGAATTCAAATTCCTTTTAAGTGAAGTATTTGAACTATGTGAAGAGTTTTGAAGTTGTTTTCTTTAATAGTTCTTTAAACATTCATGTTTGTAGCAGGGTGTGGGGGTAGGAAGCAGATCCTGAAGGAGAAAGTGGACTTATCAGGCACTTTGCAGCCACTTCTTAAGAAGACCTGGGCTTTTTCTCTGTGGCTGCTTGTAGAATGGACTCTTGGTTTAATCTCATTCTGTGATCTATTCTTGTGCTCAGGACTGTTTGAAGCCTTAGAACCTGCTGTCTTGATGTGTCACTTACCCCTTGTGTTCAAGGTGATACTTGAGGACTGTGGTGAGGTGTGGGGTAAGAATCTGGTGTTTTGAATCTTGGTACATTAACTCTAAACCTCTAGTCCTAATCTCTGTAGCAGCAACGAATTCTCCAAAATCCTGGCTGTTTGATGAAACTTCACCTTTGTTTAGGCCCTTTCTAATTTTAGTGAGAGTCCCAGACAGAGCAATGCCCTTGCCTCTGCCAGGTGAAGCTATGCCATATCTCCTCTGCATGGGCTCTGAGAGGCAGTGATCCCTGGGCACTGCACAGGTCTTGCTCCTCAGAGGGACAAGGTTAATGCAAACAGGGCCAAAAGTAGGCTTTGGTGCTAACTATAGATGCAGGCATTGAAAGCTTAGTCAACAGCTATTGCTCATATCCTGTGTGCTCTCTCTGCTCAGCCACAATGTTCCTGTCTCTGAAGCTAAGTCATGCAAACATATGTTGAATTTTGCTCTGCCCACTGCTGCCAAGGTGACCATTTAACTTCCAGCTGCATACCTGCAAGGAATTAAACTTATGTCATTATCCTGCCGTGCTCCAATTCTCCTCAGGGATTTCCCCATTCATTATCTGATTTTGGGCACGTTGGGCAGAAGGGTAGGGACATCAGATCTCTGTGATTGCCACGAGTTTCATGTTAATGGAGACAGGTCCCTCCACTACTGCAGGAAGGGTTGGGAACTCAAGCATTTACAGACATCAGAGAATCTACTGCAAGGACTTAAGCCAAAACCTGAGGTTTCTATGCATGGAAACAGCTTGGCTGGGTACTCATGCCTTTCCTGACACAGGAGAACCCAGCTGAAAGAAAAACCAGCCCTTGTAGTGCTGCTCCCTATGGGCCTGCTTTAATGTTTATGTTCTTTGCATTAGATTTTGGCACAAGCTGGATGTGAGCAGCACTTTGCTTAAGGGAGCTGATCTGGCATCGAGCCAGATGAATTCTGATAACTCCATCCACACCCTGCAGGTGAGCCCTGGGTAGCTTTGGAACCTGTCCCTGGAGGCCCATCTTAGTTTTGAAAGCACAAAGATTTTTGTTGTTGTTGTTATTATTATTGCTGGTGATTGGTTGGGTTTTTTTTTTCCTTTTCCCCAAGAGTATCAGGTTTCAAGTGAAAGCTGCTTTTGCCACCTCCCTGCTAATTGGCTCAGTGTGTTTGTTTGAGTGATGAGGGCTGGAGTTGGGGAGGGGAAAGGCACTTCTCCCTGATTGCATTTAATCAGTCCATAATAAAGGCAATTTGTTTGACAACTCCATTCACCAAATTATCACTAAAATCTACATGCTAACAGCTTCTGAATGCCTAATAGCCCGGAATGGGTCCGTGGTGTCAAGGGGGATCCAGGATTTCCATGTGTTGAAGGTTTCAGCTGTAAAAGGGCATTTTCAAGAGAAAGGCAGATACACCACCACACTGGAAAAGAAATTGTAACTTAATAATGAGGGTTGGGTTTTTGACCCCAGGGGCAAACAGACCTGCTTTAGACTTTGGTTATAGACTGGGCCAAATCCAGGCCACCTCCATACCTTGTCTTGAGGAAGGGCTCTGAGGGAGGAGGTAGGGTGGACCTCAGGTTGCTGCTTAGAGAGGTCCCTGCCCCAGGTGATTTTTCCTCCTCAGCTGGAGTCCATATGTTCTATCCCATCTGTCACAGCTGCCTGGGCTGCAGTTTGGCTTACTGAGGGCAGACTGCCTGTCCTGGGGTAGAGAAATTCTCCTTTGCAGAGCTGACAAAACCCAAAACCTCATCAAAGGTGGTTTAAAACCACTTGGCCTCTTCTGATAACATTCTGGAGATGTGGCTGCATGGGGCAGGAGCTGAAGAGAGTGGCTGTGTCTGGGAGCCATGGCTGAGGGGTTCTCACAGGGGGAAGCTGCAGCTGGAGTTTGTGCCACATATGTCTGCTTGCCAGTGGAAAAGAGTCCAAAGACCTCAGAGGTGTTGGAGAAGGAAATGAGTTGGAGTTTGGGTGGGTATCAAGTACCAGGTCTGCTCTCTTGGGAGAGCAGGAAAAGAATCAGCGCAGAGGCTGGGGCTATTTTGGTGCCTGAGAGAATTGTTCTGGTTTATCAGTGGGATGCAGCTTTATGGTATCAACAAAACCATGTTACCAAGACCAAATGCCATGTTAACCAAAGGTACAGGTTTCTGTCCACCTCTGTGTGGAGGCATGCTCCATAAAACACTGGATTTCTTAACAGTTGTGATGAAAATGCTGTGAGGAAGGACTTTGTGCCTGCTGACTGTAAAAATATTCAGCATTTACTTTTACTGACAGCTGAGGGGAGCAAATTGAGCTTCAGGATGACAAACACGTGTTTCCAGTTCCTTGTGTTTGTGGTCCTGGGCAGTCACCAGGGGCTCTGCTGTTACTGCTGCAAAAACACAGCTGCTGGTTGGTGTTTGTGGAACCAGGGAAAGGAGACACAGTCTGGGAGGGATGGATGGGGGTGCCAGGATGTCTCATGAGGGGTCTGTGTGAAGCCTCATGTAGGCAATGACTCCAAGCTCAAGAGCCATATGTGTGCATCTGGCTCCTGTCACATGGAAATCCACTGGTTTAGCCATCCCAGCTGTCAGCAGGAGCCAAGGGACCTCAGGGATCCCAACATCTGTGTGATGACTGGCAATATTTATATTGTATCTACTAATTGCAGGGGCCCAGAAAATGATGAAGACTTTTGTTAGTTAGTACCAGGAACACTTTATTTAATTAGTAGTATTATTTATTTAATTTGTATTAGTAATTAGTATTTAATAGTAGTAGTATAGTAATAGTATTAATTAGTATTTATGTAATTAGTAGTAATTTATTTAATTAGTAGCATTAACAAAAAAAAGGGAAAAAATCTACTGTGGTAATTTTAATAACTTCAAAGTATCCCACTAGATGCACAGACAATTTGAGGAAATTTTCCTTGCAGCATTCTTCCTGTCTGTCTGTTATCAGGGATACAAATGCTGCAGAATTAAAGAAAGCAACTGTTCAGATCCTCAAGTAAAAATTTTCCCTGACTTTTAAGGCACTGTGAAAGCAGATTTTATATGTCACAAATAGTTTGGTCAATTAAAATAAAAAAAGGTGAGAATTTTGACTTATCCTTTTTCAACTGAGATACTTAGACGCTGAACTCACAATTTAATCTGGGGGGTGGGGAGAATAAGTTTAGTCTCTGCAGGAGGAGAAAAACTCTGTATTTACACTTGGCACTCGTGCTGATGCTTCTGTTGATGCTGATTTAAACACAGCCTGATCTCCCAAAGTGCTCGGTGTCCAGAGCTGAAGGTTGGCTGGGCTGTGCTCAGGTGGGTGTGCAGGGATTGAGTTGGCCAACACCAGGGCTGTTTACATGTCTTATTTGAGACTGGCTGCTTATGTTTGGCATGTTTGTGCAGGTATAGATTGAACTTCCTGTTTTCTGTTCCAAAATAGCAATCCCAATCCCTGGGTGGGGGCACGGACCGTTTAAAGCAATTACCCATTTTGGTTTGGGTTTTTGTGCTCTTGTAATTTCTTTACACAGATACCCAAGACCTTCACAGGTCGTGTCCCTTGAAAGGTGTGTGACTGCCTGCAGGAACAGACCCAGTGTGCCCCCCAAAGTGGTTGAGAGGATTTTTGGTCAGATTGGTTTGGTACAGTGCTACAAGGCTCCTTATGTCCTTGCCAGTGCTGTGCCTCATTGATCCAGCATTACTGTTGTTTGGGATTTCTGTGCTCTTTCCAAAAGACAGCCACGAGCCAGAATCTGCTCAGCTGTGAGGCAGCTTTGCTGACCTGCCAAGAGCTGTGCAGAAAGAACAGAAGCACAGAAGTTAATCCCAACTCATCTTCTTGCAGATTAAAACTAGTGTAGGAGTAATAACTGGGAACATGTTTTAGGAAGCTGCTTGGGTTACCTATTATTATTATTTATTTACTTAGCTGCTCCTTTTGCCTGAGGACGGATGGTGAGGTGTGGCTCCCTCAGCCTGGGTTTGAGCTAATCCAAATGTGCCTGGCTCAGCTCACTAACTGAGGGTATGAACTCATTTGTAGTAATTAAAACTGTGAATGTCTCCTCTTTCAGCGTGTGCAGTGCCTGGCTGCCTGGAGCCCAGTGTGTGTCTTCTCATGTCAGAGAGACAACCATGAGTTGGGAGTTTTGGGCTGCACAGGAAAATAAATCTTGGCTGAGCCTTTTCAGATATACTCTTTGCTCTTGAACTGTGTTGGTAGATGCTGTGGTGTCAGCATTGATGGGGCTCCTTTGGATGCTGGGGCTTGCTGTTCAGTAATCCCTCTTGGATCCATCTGGATCCCTGCATGAAGATGGAGCAGTGTGTGTGTGACCTGCAGTTTGGCCAAATCCTCCGAGTGCTCAGGTGTCAGAAGTGTGTTAGAATGAACAGATGGATGTAGGTGCTGCTGAAGAATTTGCAGTAGATGTTGTCCAAGCACTTTAGTTGTGGCAGGCAGGGGAGCTCATATCCAGCTGTTGGCAAAATATCCCACATCCTTAACAAAGAGGAAGAAAGATTTAAAAAAATATATTTCCTTTTTTTTATATTACATTTAGAGAAGAAGGCCTAGAGACCCAGAGGAGATTCATCAGCCATTTACAATCAAAAAACTTCACTGTGTGTTTTTGTGCACCAACTTTTGACCTGATATCAATACATTATTTGCCATGAGAGGGATTTTTTACTCCTCCAGCAGCCCATAAAAGAATCAGAATCCTCAGGGTGTGAGGGGGAGCTGACTTCAGGTGAGATACACAAAATCCTTGACAAGCTGGGTACCTGATGGTGCTACTTGTCAGGAAGGGGCCATTCAGACCACCTACTCTGAGACCCCCTGTGTGCTTGTGTTATTTTATTTTCATCTGCTATCAGATGCCTGTGGTTTTGCTGCTATGATATTATCAACATGTGTTGTATCAGCCTCAAGGGTTTAAAGTGGGCTTTTACTCCCATTAGTAAATATGAAAACAAACACAGCAGTGTGGGGATTTTCTGCTAATGTTTCTTCTGTGATTTCTGTATCATTCCGTGGGCTGGTGTTGATATTAAGGGTGCTCTACAGCAGGTGCAATTCCTGACATTCATTTCCCATGTTTGCTGTACTTTGCAAAGGCTTTTGGCTCACATGTTTTTCCTAAAAGTTTTGTTGGGCTGAGAGTGCAGCCACTTAGTGCAATTAAAGTGATAGGTGGTAACTTGAGCTGCTATGGCTGGGTTATGGATTATTGTTTTGGGCCTCAGTCTTTGGGAAATCTCTTCCCTCTGTGGTCTGTGTGGGGCCTCTACATGCAGTGCTGCTGTGGCCCATAGGATGCTGTGGGACAAAATTCTGCACTTCAGTTTGGAAAAAGTTTAGCTTTTGTGCAAAACATTCAAGTAACAGTATTGTTATTCAAATCAAACATTTGGATGTTAAGAAATGTTAAAATTAAGGTAGTTTTAACTGCTTGAGTCCAGCCCCTTGGGTGTTTACGTTACTCTTTAATGAGAACATTCTTTCTTCTCTACTTCCTTGGGATTCCTGTGTTGTCCAGGGCACAGAACAGTGGCCTTAAAATTATTCTCTTTATTCTTCTTTTGTTTATGGCCCTGGGGCCTTATTTCCTGCATGTTTAATGGTATTTAAATTCTATTATGTTATTTAAACTCTATTCCGCTTGTTGTGAGGGATGTACTTACCCTTCTGGAAGGAGTCTGGAATGTTACCTGCATTGCACAGATAAGGATCCAAGGCAGAGAGATTGGCATCAGGAGCTCCAACTGCCCAATATTTCAGAGACTGTTTAGTATCTTCCTTTTTCTCCAGGAGCAGCCTCTTATCTATTCTCTTAAGCTGTGATAAGCAGGAAGAAATGTGTGGCACTCAGTACACAGTTCCTTCTCCAATATTATAATATCTGTGTGCAAATGGACTGCACAGGTTAAAATTAACATTTCAGCTGCCAAGTCAAGGGCACATAACTGAGTGTTGTGGGTTAACACCTGTAGGCAGCCAAGCACTACCCAGCTGCTTGCTTGCCTCCACTTCCTACCTCCAAGTAGGACAGGGGAAGAGGGAGGGAAGAGTAAAAGAAAAAAAACTCATGGAATGACATAAAAATAGTGAAAGAGGAGTGGAAGAAATAAAAGAGAAAGCAAAATTAGTGATGCAAAGGCAATCACCCACTGCCTCCCACAGGCAGATTGATGCTCACCCAGTTCCCAAGCTGATTTACCCCACTCCACTCTGTTTTATTGCTGAACATGACACTACATGGCATGGGATACCTCTTTGCTTGGCTGGGGTCACCTGCCTGGCTGTATTCCTCCCAAAATGCTGTGCACCCTACAATCTATTCGCTGGGAGGGCAGAGTGAGGGACGGACAAAGTGCTGATGCAGTGCAAAAGCTCTTCAGCAATAGCTAAAACATTAATTATTATCAGTACTGTTTTGGTTGTGGATCCAAAGCACAGCACTATACAAGCTGCTACAAAAAAAATTAACTCCATCACAGCCAGACACAGTACACTAAGGAAAGGGCAACATTACACCTGTATTTTATGTGTAATATGAGCTAGAGGTTGATATCATAGGACACCTTCAGCTGGCAGATATGATCTGAGCCATAAAGTGCAGTTGTGAGAAGGGTTGTGCTTTGCATAGTTTTTGTTCTGGTTCCCTTTTTTTTTTTTTTTTCTTTTTTCTTTTTTTTTTTTTTTTTTCCTAGAGCAGTCATGCTTTGAGGGTTACTTTATTTGGGATGAGATAAGAGTTCTTAAAATTGAGTTCCAAATTTGGGGTCAGTCATTGAAACACAGTATAAAAGATCTTCTAAAATTAGTTTTGAAGACATTTCCCCCTCCAAATGTTTTTTGCTTGCTTCTGTCCCTCCATGAAAGAAGAGAAAAAAGTATATGTGTCTATTCAAAGGCACAAATAAAGACCCTGCAGTGCAAGTGATATTGCTAAAAATAGATCCTCTTGGATTTGTTCAGTTTATTTCTCTCTGGGTTTTTATTGTGCGGGTAACCCCTTGGAAACCGAGGTTGTTGATGTGACCTTTTCCAAAGCATGTCCGTCTCTTCATGTATCCTTTGTACAGGGGCCACCTCTGTTGTGTTAACACTCTTTGCTTCCTGCTTTATGTGCTCATCTGAATTCCGGCTCGCAGAGTTAAAGCCCTGTAAAAGTGAGCGGGGCGAGGAGCGGCTCCGCGGTGGAGAGGAGCGCGCACATCTGTGACCCACGCTGTGCTCACATGGGCGCTCATTGTTGGCCCCACAATAAAGGAGAGCGCTGGGGTTTTGTTCAGCTAAACAACTTTGATGGAATGAATTGTATAGGAAAAAAGAATAGATGAAGCCTGGCTGTTATTTGCCATAATGTTCTTTGTTTTAGCTGCAGTGTGGGGGATGCACAACTCCCAGAAGAGGACGGCCTCTGTAGCAGCCAAGAGGAGCTGATGGGTTGGAGAAGGATGCAGAGAGACATTCAGCAAGAAGGAGCGAAAATTTTTTCTGATTTGGATTTTCTTGTCCTTAGCTGACGGTCCCAGGCTTTCACTTTGGCTTTGCTACAGGAGCAGAGACTCTGCTGTACCAATAAGTTGGACTATAAATGTGTTTGGTGTCGTTTGCCCTGGGTTGGTCCAGAGTTAATGTGCACAGATAGTAGTTAGTGCATTTGGCAATGGTGCAGCTGAGTGGCTGGATTGTAAAGGTCTATCAGCAGCTGCAGGAAACGGAATGCTTGGTGTCAGACAATCCATTTTTCTTGCTGGATAAATGAAAATCTCTTTATCTCTATTTTCATAAACATTGTCCATATAATTGGAGGGCAAGGTTCAAGTTCAAACTGATAAGATTATTTTGCTTCCCTAAGCTGCGTGACAATGGTCCCCTTGGCAAATTAAGCCATGGATCTCCTTTTGCCATAATGGGAACCAATCTCATTAGAAACAGAGCTGGATTAGTGATGAGTCCAACCTCCCATACAGATACACATTCTGACCCCAGCAGGCCTGAGATGCCTTTTGTTCACTCAGCCTCCTCTGCATTTTCCCAGCGCTCCTACATCTGTGTGATGGAGCTGGGGTGATTATTTCTGCTCAAGCAAAGCCTGCTGAGGGTGAAAAACAAGCTGATTGGTCAGTGTGGTATCACAATAGGAATGATAAGGTGTTTTTAAAATGTTTATCTTGGTTTAAGTCATTGGAGACCAAGACCGATTAAGTTACCTGTTACAGGGTATTGAAGATTAAGGGCCAATTGTCACTGCTTTGACCTGTGAGGAAGATGATCCTTTTCTGCCTCTCAGCACTGCTGTCATCTACCATCAGAAAATCTGAATCTATTCACACCAACCTCCCCAACACATGAACACAGGAAACTCTTTTTCTGGGGACAAAGAAAGACGAACCTTTTTGCCTGTGACCTGTGTTTGTTCTGTCTGTCCTTCTTCATGCCAGTTTTGGCTCCTGAGGGGCTGTTTGCAGCCATGTTTAAGCTGCTTTATCCAGCAGGTGGGACTGAGAGTCCTGAGCTGGCTCTGTGCACACCAGTGCCAGCAGGAGAGCAGCACAGCTGTGCCTACAGCAGACTCCTGGGCAGATGCTGTGGCTCAGGAGCAGCGCTGAGCTGTGGAGGTGCTGTGTTGGGATCCACTCCATCCATCCATCCATCCATCCATCCATCCATCCGTCCATCCATCCATCCATCCATCCATCCATCCATCCATTTTCAGCAATTTTTCTTCTTGCTGAGGGTCCTTAGCTCTTGGAGATTGGTGCAGCCCTGGCTGATTCCAGCTGCTCCCATGAGATGGAGCCTTGCTAAGGATGCTAAGAGGGGTAAATCCCACTGCTTCCTGGGTTAAAAGCCATTTTCTGATCCTTAAGGAAGTCATTGTGCCCTTGAATCTCTCATATGTCCTACTTTTCTGATCTTGGAGGTATTGCCAGGAGCTTGACTCCTGGATGGAAGTTTGTGCTTGAAGCAATCTGGCAGGGAGGGCAGACTGTGGGTGTGATATTTGAAAGTGGCACCAATGGAAAAATGAGCCCGGGCTGTTGCTGTAGTAGCTAGTTGCTATTAATTAGCCTGGGGCTGATGCTGAAATGGTGAGGAGTCCTGACTTGGGGAGTAATTCACTAAAAATCAGTGAGTCTATTCACGTGAGGGAAAGTTGGCTTCTCTATGTGACTGCTCCTGATGGGTACAAAGTGTTTTTTTAAAAATTTTTATAAACGTGATTATCAAGAACGAGGGTTAACTAGGGTAACTAACACTCCTAAGCTGTAGTCTGTGTCTCACCAGCCAGACTGCAAATGGGCAGCCAAAGAAACAGATCTGTTTTCTGTTCTTGTTACATTTCTGGATATATTTTAAGGTTTCTCAGAAAGATCAGAACAATGAAAACCCCTTTGACAATAGCAATCTCTTTTCTTCATGGTGCAGCCTGAGGAAGCATTCAGACCCTTTCCTTCTGGGATTGCTCATTTCCTCTTTTTTTTTTTTTTTGCCTTCTGAAATAAAAACAATACTCTCCCAAAAGCACAACTTCTGCAGTGCTCTGGCAGAGCCAGCCTCTGTCACTCCATCAGGGAGGTATCAGATGAGACATTGTCTTCTGTTTTCCTCCTCTAAGCTGCTACTCAGGGAAAATAAATCACAGAAAAAAAAAAAAAAACACAACAAAAAAACCACCACCAAAACCCAAACAAAAACCCCAAACTCCCTTTTCATATATTGTTTTAATGCTGTCAAAAATAGTAACTAATGCCCACAGTTGACTGAATTTCTCTGAGTCTTTTTGCCAAGGTTTCCATCCTTTATGTGCACAGACGGGAATGAGGCGTGTGGGAAAGAAATCCATGCAGTGAAATGAAATATCATCAAGTCAATTGGAGCCACAATCCTTGGGTGTCCTGAAGTCTGAGGCTGTAGCCCCAAGCCTGATTCAAGTGTGAGAGGAGCCTGTGATTAAAGAGACTCTCACAAACTCCTGTCCCTGAAGCTCACTGTGAGAGCTTGAGATCTGTGGCACTCTGCCTCTGTTTCCATGCCTGTCCCTTTCCATTACATGATTCCTGACTGTCTCCATACGTCTTTCACTGTAGGTTGAGCTCTTGCTGGTTTTCTTGGAGTCCATATTCCACAGTTACCTGAATTGTGGTGACTTCTAAATAGTTTGGGGGCTGAGAAATTGAAGGATGTGTGTACTCCCCCATGAGCAGTGCTGCCTCTATGAAGACTTTCTGGTACAGAAAGGTCTCCCAAAGCAGACAGATAACTCTGAGCAGATGGTTCAATGGACACTCCTGTCTGTTACCTGCTTTTGAGTGAGTGATCTTGTCTGTGACTGGGTGGATAAAGTTTCTCCTGGAAAGGATGCCTTTATTTGCACTGCTGCAGTCCCAAACATCGGAGTAGGCTCAAAAGCAGCATTCAGAGGGTTGAATCTCCACGTGTGAAGTTTGCTTGCAATGCTCTTGGTAAGATACAGCTGCAGGAAGTGTTGCCAGCCTCTAAGACTGATGGCTGCCTGCCTATACCAAGCAGATGTGGCTGGTGGGAGCATTTTCTTTGTCAGCTTGGCCTGACGATGGGCTGTGTTACCTTTTTTATTGTCCCCAGGCCTTTCTGGTGGAGGTGGTAGAGAATCAAACACTTCTACTACTTTTTTTCACCCTTGCAGCTGTGGTCCACCCTCCTCTGCTCCTGAGTGCAGTATCAGAATTGTCTTGGTGCAAACTTTATTTTTGTCTTATTAAGGACCAAATCAGCCTGACCCACCTTGATCCTTAGGGCAGACCTTTTCACAACCTTCCAGTACTTGAAAGACAGACTTGTTGCCAAGGCCTGCAGTGACAGGACAAGAGGTAATGGCTTTAAACAGAACTATTTAGGCTAGGCATAAGAGAGAATTTTTTTATGATCGGTGTGGTGAGACATTGGAACAGGTTGCCCAGAGAAGCTGTGGGTGTCCCATCCCTGTTCAAGGTTATGGTGGAGAGGGTTTTAGGCAACCTGATCTGGTGAAAACTGTTTGGAGTATTTTGACTAGGTGATCTTCGAAGATCCCTTCAAACCCAAACTATTCTGTGATTCTAAGATTTCAGAATTCTATTTAAATTCAGAATTGTTCATTTTTGCAAAACTTTTCTGTTGTAGGGTTAGAGAGGGCTTCAGGACACTGTTAGTAACCTGGGTGAGACGGTATTACCCTTGTATCCATGCCTGTTGGATGTGGAATTGCCTTATAAAGCCCTCCTCAGCCTTGTCAATCCTGATGGATTCGTGCTGAGCTGCATTTCTGTGTCTGCTGGCCAAAGCAGCCCAAGCTAGAGAATGCTGCATGGGGAGGGAGGCTGGCCAGATGCCTGGTCCCTTGTTTCAGGGCCTTTCTGGCCCATTTCCTGGCATAGTTTTCTGAAGAACATCAGAGCTGCCTCCATCCCAGCTGTGTCATCAGCATTAGGGCAGCACTGATGGATGGGGAGAGAGATCAGGCCTTTTCCTGAACACTTGGCCTGGTGGTGGTGGAGAAAGAGTGAGGTCAACACCCTCTTCTGCTCTGAAGGAGTGTCTGTCAGGGGACAATCACTTCAATTAGGGTTTTCCCCACTGGTGACAATGAGTCTGGTTTGCATTGTGGAGAAGCTGATATGTAGATGGTGTCTGGCTCCTTTGATAAGAGAACTCAGCTGTGCTCCAGCCCCTGTGAGATGTGCAATGAGGGCAAGAAGCTTTCTTAGGCACGGGGAAGGAACCCTTACCACAGAAATGTGGTGGGAAGAGGTAGGGAAATATCTGTCTGATGGTGTGTTTAAACAGAGACTGAGCATGCATGAAATTGGTAGACAGAGGTGAAAATTTACTCTCCCAGACTATTCTCCATCTTAATATTGCCTGGCAATGTAAGGGGAGGACCCATCCTTCCCAATGGTCAGGCACAAGCAAAGCTTGATGCATTTTCAGCACTCTGAGGAAGGTGTTTTATTCTCAGTCTGATGGCCTGATCATACTAGTTCTTCATGGATAAATAATTATTGGTTCCAATGAGGCTTTTAGGATTTCTCTGGAAACTTTAAAACTTGCAATAATAAAAGGCAAGGCTGCAAATAAACAGCTTAGGGGCTTGGTGTGCCTCCAAGGAAGACAGGCCAGGTGCCTTTTGTTTGTGACTTTACTAAATGTCCTAGATTTACTTGAAGGTTGTAATTTTTCTCCCTCTAGTCCTGAATTAACAACCAATCTCCAGTTAACGTGTTCAAGCACATTCAATAAATCTATAAAGATGAACTCTCAGTTAGAGGTCATTGATCATTGATGGAGAATGAATGTAGAGAAAAAATGCCAATAGCACTGTTTTGCAGATGAAGAAACTGAGGCACAGATTGTACCATCAGCAGTGGAATTCTGTTTTCCTTGACTGTTACATAGACCTTCGTCTCACCTAAGTTGTTGCTTTGGACTTCTAGGGGATGCATTATCTGACTTGCATTACAGCTGCTTCTAGAGATCACTGGCATCCCATCCATGGTTGCTGGTTCCTTCTGACTGTCTTTTTAGGACAATTTTTTTCTCAGGAAACTTCCTAAAAATTTCCTATTAGGGGTGTGAGGTGTGAAGCTGGAATACCACTCTCTGTCAGTGTCCTTACAAGGAATGTCTGTGCTGGATTAGTCTTGCAGTTGCTCCCTTACCCTGGGGAACACCAGATAAAACTCCCTGTACTGCTTTGATAGATCTAAACAAGCCCAAAAAGTCACGCTGGCTGCAGTGGTTTGAGATGAGTGTATTTGGATTTTCTATTTTTCACTTTCCATCCTAAGGACTCTACTCATTGTTTTGATGTATGTGCCATCCCCTATTCTTAGAAATGCTGTGCTTGTTTAAAGAACAGAATGACATTCATTCACTCTGAAACAACCTGGGGATTTGTTTCTTGGGCGTTGTAAAGCAGACAAGGTGTAACTGCTGCAATTAGGAGGTGATGGGCTAATCTCATTAGTCAGTGGGAGGAAACACTGGGGTCACTGGGTTGGATAATGAAATGTGAAGATGAATTTTGATGTGCCAGATGGCCTGGCATAGTGGATCCACTAATTTGGGAGGAAGGAGAGCCAACAGTAGCTTTGAAGAACAAAAGCTGTAGCAAGAGTTGGCATGCGATTTCTCTGAGCAAAAAAACCTGTGATTTCTCAGCTGAGTGGGGACTTGTGGGATCTGTCCAGGCCTGCTGTATTTTTTTTTTTTTTTTGCCTTTTAGACTAGTTTTGGGCAGTAAGAGACAGTCCTCCAGCAAAAGTTAATGAGGCACTGGCATTATATCAATGTGCTTGGATGATTAGTGGCTGAGCAAGAAGAAATAATCCTGACATCTCATTCTTTTAGAAGAGGTTAATAATTTAAATATCTCTGTGGGGAAAGTTGTGTTTATAGTGTCCCCTTATCCACAAATATGTAAGATTTCAGATTCAGAAATACCAATATTTGTTTTGGGGATGAAATAGTAGGCTTTCAGCACACTGCTTTGGTCTCAGCTCTTCATTTTCTGAGATCAGTCTTTTCATCTTTATGGAAGTAAGCAAGATACAGAGGTTTGGGGGATGAAAGAACATAGAAGAAAAGACCCTGCAGTTTTCAAGAGTGACCTCTGAGACAGGAACATCTCTGCTTTGGCTTGGCACAACCTGAGATACTGCCACCAGATTTTGCTTTCACAAAGGACCCAGTGACTCCTTTAAATTCCTCTCATTTTTGTGTTCGTGGTACACACGGATGCATCAGCACATGCTGAGGCACTTTCCATCCTGAGTCTCTCTGCAGGGCTGTGGCCCAAGAGATACCCACAGGTAAGTGGGAAGAAGTTGGGTGGAACCCTTCTCCTTTCCACTTTGCTCCACACTCAACACAAACACTCATTCCTTACCTGTCACCTACCCTCACCAATATTTTTCCAGAAAAAAACCAGTAAGCAGTCTTTCCCAAGCTTGGATGTATTGCCTAAAGCAAAAGCTGAGGAAATCCTGTTGCAAACTCTGGCCACTTCACCTGGCACACCCCAGTGCTATTTTCATTTAGTGAGCATCCAGCACAGGAAAAAGCTTGTTCTGGGCTCTAGGCCATTACAACAGTTCTACTGAGGAGTGCCCAAACTTGGAACAGCCTGATAAGAGCTCTTAGTCTCTAAAGCAATGGCCAGGCTTCATCTGGCTGTGAAATAATGAAAAGTATATTTATGATAAGAAGCCTTACTGAAAAATGTACTTGTAACTGGGACACAGCCAGTCAGCACCTGAATTTCCTGGCAGAAAGGAAAGGAGGAAATTTTCACAGTGGTTTAGTTTGGTGTGTTTGGTATTATGAAAGTTCTAGGGGCTGGATCTTCAGCAAATGGACAGCAGTGTGGGTGTAATGGCAGCGATGCTGTAGTGATAATGATCTGTGTACAATATGAGAGTGCCTCAGGTTAAACATAACTGCATCCTTTCCATCCCCAAAGAGCAATAAGGGCTGTGGTTTCTTAGCCCCCATCTTGAGTCCCGTTTAAAATCAACACATTTTTTTACCTATAAATGATTGATTTTTTAAAATCAACACTTTTTTTACCTATAAATGCCATGCACACAGCAGCACTTTGACACAATTCATACAGCTTAGACATTGCCAACCTAATGCCTTCCTAAGAGCAGGCCATGTAGAATTTAATGGAATTTAATAGAATTAAACGTGGAAAACGTTAATCTGGCAAGAGATTTCTTCTTTCTGCAAAGGGTGTGGGTTCTGCTGCTGTAAGGGGACCTGACTGCCAGGCACTCCAGTGAGCAGAACACTCAGCAGTGTCAGGAAAAGTTCCGATCGAGATGCAGCCGTGGGGAGGGCTGTTGTAAATCAGAGTGGCCCCAGATTTACGAACAGGGCAGAGGGGAGATTGATGGGGTGGGTGGGGAAGCTGAGGCAAGGAAAGTTCAAGCATCACCCTGACCCTCAAGAAGGGAAAATAGCCCCAGCTCTCAGTAAGGTTTGATTGAAGCCTGCTGTTCCCCAAAGGGGAAAGGTCAGGCTCTGCTCCGTCGGGCGCCCTCGAACAAAAAACCTGTTTATACAGGACCCACCCCTGCACCTTGTGAGGTGGAGGGTAAATGGGCTTGGAGACATTCAATGCTCCTCTCTCTGGTAACGTTTGTGTCAATGAACAGTGGGAATTCAGACTGGGCTGGTAGTAAAAGCCTGGAAGGAAGTGGTCAGGTTAAACCCCACATAAACATTAACTGGGGTTAGCCCCCAGGAGCACTCCATTGGTGGTCCTGGGATGGTGCTGCTCAGCCCTGTGGGTCCCTCGCAGAAGGGATGGGTTGTTTGGGCTGGTGGTGGTTGCCAGCATGTGCCTGAAGCAGGTCACCTCTGTGCCCAGCCCTGTGCCCTCATAGCCTGAGCATGGCACAGGGTGATGCTCCCTCAGGCAGAGGAGTGTTCCCACACTTCTCTGCCAGCCCAGTGACCTGGAGTGAAGTTTTGCCAGCCCCAGTGGTTTAGCTGGAAGTAGAGATGTAAGTATGCTGAGTGTCTGGGGACCTGTGGTCAGGAGGGCAGACATTTAGACGTGTCCTGAATTTCCTTAGTGGAGGTCTCTGCCAGAAAAATTGGCCTTCTCTGCCCCCAGACATGATCTTTCCTGAGTCCACTAAATGAATGGACAGAGAATAGCATCTGGCCACCTGAACTGTTATTGTGACCTGTGGCAGCCTTACAGAGGGACTCTTTTGATCCCATGTCACCTGATGGGCACTTGTCCAAGTGTCATTTGATACAAAATATTTCTATCACTTGTATAGACAGAACAGAAATGTGGATATTGGGATTCAGATATGCTTTTCATGTCCTGCCCTGCATCTGGTTTGTGCTCACATTGTAAATAAAGCTGTTTAGAATAAGCAGCCTGTTTGACTTGCCCTATCCAAAAGCTGGGCACCTCTTCAACTAACCACAGTAAGAACTGGCAATTTCTGGAGTGAATTGGATGTTTCCATCATAGGAGAGGAACCAGGAAAATAGCTTCAATCATCTGATTTTAATGTACCACCATACATCTACTGCAGCCCTTCCAGCTGCTTTCCAAACTCTCCTCTTCCTTTCTACCCTGAGAAGAAGCTGAACTAAGTACAGCTCAGCCAGGCATGGGCAGCCTGGCACCTCTGCTCTGGTCCTGCATGGCTTCTTTCTGTTTGAAAGTTACCGCTACAGAATACATTGATTAATGGCCCAGTAAATTATTTGGCAGCCTCTGTAGCTCACTTTGCAGCTGATGGCTTGCAGGGAGCTTTTGGAGTGGAAAAGTTTAACAAAGTGCCAATTTACCAGGCCGTGGAGGTGCCCACTGTATGGCAGGCGTTTTCCTCACAGGAAAGAAAACAAAGGCATTTCTCTGAGGAATGTTGCAGGCAGAGACTGACTCACAAGTAGGGTGAGGGCAAGGAGTTTTAAAAAGTCTAAAACCAGGGGGAACACCTTAAACATGTAGTTCAAACACAAAGCTGGCACTTTTCAGATAGTGGAGTTTTTTTGCCACAGGATTGTAGCTGAAAACTGCTCTGGATTTATTATTTATGGAGTTTGGTTCTATGGTGTTTCCTGTGTTGAAGGGAAGATGAAATTCTGCCCAGATCTGACTGTGAAGTTTTCCCTCCTGCTCCTTCTTTCCAAGGCAGCAGAGATGTAACTAAAGAGGGAAGTGCAGGCTGTAACTCTGCCTGTATCTCAGCTGCTGCTGAGGCACTGGTGTCCCCCAGCTCTTCAGAGTCCCTTTCTGATCAGTAGGCAGAGCAGGGACTGGGAAATATGACCTTAAAATACTGTCCATGTGAGCCAAATGAACTGCTGATAATAAATATCAAAATCAAAAAGTTTCTGTTTTCCTGTGGCAAGTTCCAATCTGTGTGGGGAGCAAAAAGCGCCATCAAGAGAGAAAAAAAAAAGAGACTTGTTGACAACAAATGAAATAAAATATATTACATAATTTAAAAATGTTATGGAGAACATCCTTTTGTCTGCCTGATGCATTCATTCAGCTCTTTGGTGTAAGCCCCATTGCTTTGTTTCTCCAATTTTGTATAAAAATCTATTATGGTTTATTTGAGTTGTCTAGGTATTACAGGGAATAAAGCAAAATTGCCTTGCTCTGCCCTGGTCTGAGGTGGTTTCTTGTGTGAAAATACTGCTCTGCAATGATGCCTCCTTACCTGGGGGCTGGACTTTAGCTTCTACCACATTCAGTTTTGTTATTTTTGCTTGAATGGACAACAAGCAGTGAGATGCAGCTCCAGAAGTCAGTTCCTCCAAACAGACTTTGAAGAACTGAGACTTAAGTTGGATCTTAACCAAGTAGCATTTTAAGTCTTGCTTAAACTCCTGGCTTCTTGGTTGTGTTTTGGTGGGAAGTGAGGATTTCAAACAGGATTGGAGGGCCAAATACTGTATTAAATCTGGGTCTTAAAGTCACGGGATGGTTTGGAATAAGGAATGGAACAAAACTTTGCTGTGGGAATCTAATCTTACCAAAAAGGAAATCTGACATTATGGCTTTTGTGATTCAAAATGCTGAGCATTGTAATATAAGAACTTCCTCTGCATGTTCAAAGTTGTTAAAAGTGAGTTTGATGGGTTTAATTTTATATTAATTCAGAAGTGTGGTCTTGTTCAGCAGTCAGGATACGGGAAATGTGTATAGGAGTTGTGGAAGGGATCACAGTAGAGAGCAGATTTCCAGCTCTTTCCTGGCCCCATGGTTTTTTCCCCACTCTGACAGTGTCTTGCTGTCCCTCTGCCTGCCATGTGACAAGGTCTGTGCATGGAGATGTAAGAACACTGACAAAAATAAAATGGAGCATGAGGTAAGAGCTAGAGATTGTGGGGCAAGTCTGCTTGTGTGATGGGTGCTGTGGGTTGTTCAAAGAGTGGTGAAACACCAGGGATATTTTGCCTGAAAGACCTTGCTGTGACTTTTTGCACACCTTGTATAGCCAAGGTGGTTGATCAATAGGATTCATTATAGGAAATTATTGCCTCAGCCAGCAGATCTTTATTTAAACACAGTTGTGCCTCACACCAGTTTATGTGGAGACAGACTGGCAGCCCTCGTGTTTTGCATAATGAGACACTGAGATATTGCTTGTCTTGGCTAAAAAACAGAAACAGGCTGTGATGAATTGCATTTATGCCTGTTCCTGATTGTTTTAAGGTGCCTATTTGAGGTGGCCAGGAAGAAAGATGAGTGTTTACATTTTCTTTAAATGCTGACACAGACTCTTTGCCCCTGAGTAGTCCAGATTAACGCATAGCCAAGAGTTCTGGCGTGGGGCCACAAGGACAGATTATTCCCTCTACTTTGAAAGCGTGTTGGGTTTCTGTATCTGACCTTTTGGGTAGATAAATGGGAGGATTAGCTGCTGAGGAAGCAATTATCCACTCTCTATAATTAATATCTCCTTCTTATTCTCTGGTGTTACTTGACCTGGAACTCTGAGAACCTGTTGGTGTTGCCAGTTTTGTGTAATTACCACCTTTAGAATGAGGGCTGGAGCCCTCGACCTTTCGAAGCCAGCACGGTGGAAGAGGGGAGTAAGAGCACAAGGGTGAAGAAGGTATTGAATCCAGCTCCAGGGACCAGGACAATGGAGGTGGGGATGATTAAAGACTGTAGTTTTGCTCCTGAGGTAACTCTCTACCCTTTAATGCCACTGTGTCTTTTGGCATGAAGATGAAATATGCCTGCTATTCTGAGACAAAGCTGCCCTGTCAATAAAGCAAACAGGTGCCAATGCCTCTGCACGTGCCTTTGGGAAGGTTGCCTTTCCCATCAATCCTGCTGGGTTTTCAGCTGTCACTGCTGAAAATGCCANGTACAGCTCAGCCAGGCATGGGCAGCCTGGCACCTCTGCTCTGGTCCTGCATGGCTTCTTTCTGTTTGAAAGTTACCGCTACAGAATACATTGATTAATGGCCCAGTAAATTATTTGGCAGCCTCTGTAGCTCACTTTGCAGCTGATGGCTTGCAGGGAGCTGTTGGAGTGGAAAAGTTTAACAAAGTGCCAATTTACCAGGCCGTGGAGGTGCCCACTGTATGGCAGGCGTTTTCCTCACAGGAAAGAAAACAAAGGCATTTCTCTGAGGAATGTTGCAGGCAGAGACTGACTCACAAGTAGGGTGAGGGCAAGGAGTTTTAAAAAGTCTAAAACCAGGGGGAACACCTTAAACATGTAGTTCAAACACAAAGCTGGCACTTTTCAGATAGTGGAGTTTTTTGCCACGGGATTGTAGCTGAAAACTGACCTGGATTTATTATTTATGGAGTTTGGTTCTATGGTGTTTCCTGTGTTGAAGGGAAGATGAAATTCTGCCCAGATCTGACTGTGAAGTTTTCCCTCCTGCTCCTTCTTTCCAAGGCAGCAGAGATGTAACTAAAGAGGGAAGTGCAGGCTGTAACTCTGCCTGTATCTCAGCTGCTGCTGAGGCACTGGTGTCCCCCAGCTCTTCAGAGTCCCTTTCTGATCAGTAGGCAGAGCAGGGACTGGGAAATATGACCTTAAAATACTGTCCATGTGAGCCAAATGAACTGCTGATAATAAATATCAAAATCAAAAAGTTTCTGTTTTCCTGTGGCAAGTTCCAATCTGTGTGGGGAGCAAAAAGCGCCATCAAGAGAGAAAAAAAAAAGAGACTTGTTGACAACAAATGAAATAAAATATATTACATAATTTAAAAATGTTATGGAGAACATCCTTTTGTCTGCCTGATGCATTCATTCAGCTCTTTGGTGTAAGCCCCATTGCTTTGTTTCTCCAATTTTGTATAAAAATCTATTATGGTTTATTTGAGTTGTCTAGGTATTACAGGGAATAAAGCAAAATTGCCTTGCTCTGCCCTGGTCTGAGGTGGTTTCTTGTGTGAAAATACTGCTCTGCAATGATGCCTCCTTACCTGGGGGCTGGACTTTAGCTTCTACCACATTCAGTTTTGTTATTTTTGCTTGAATGGACAACAAGCAGTGAGATGCAGCTCCAGAAGTCAGTTCCTCCAAACAGACTTTGAAGAACTGAGACTTAAGTTGGATCTTAACCAAGTAGCATTTTAAGTCTTGCTTAAACTCCTGGCTTCTTGGTTGTGTTTTGGTGGGAAGTGAGGATTTCAAACAGGATTGGAGGGCCAAATACTGTATTAAATCTGGGTCTTAAAGTCACGGGATGGTTTGGAATAAGGAATGGAACAAAACTTTGCTGTGGGAATCTAATCTTACCAAAAAGGAAATCTGACATTATGGCTTTTGTGATTCAAAATGCTGAGCATTGTAATATAAGAACTTCCTCTGCATGTTCAAAGTTGTTAAAAGTGAGTTTGATGGGTTTAATTTTATATTAATTCAGAAGTGTGGTCTTGTTCAGCAGTCAGGATACGGGAAATGTGTATAGGAGTTGTGGAAGGGATCACAGTAGAGAGCAGATTTCCAGCTCTTTCCTGGCCCCATGGTTTTTTCCCCACTCTGACAGTGTCTTGCTGTCCCTCTGCCTGCCATGTGACAAGGTCTGTGCATGGAGATGTAAGAACACTGACAAAAATAAAATGGAGCATGAGGTAAGAGCTAGAGATTGTGGGGCAAGTCTGCTTGTGTGATGGGTGCTGTGGGTTGTTCAAAGAGTGGTGAAACACCAGGGATATTTTGCCTGAAAGACCTTGCTGTGACTTTTTGCACACCTTGTATAGCCAAGGTGGTTGATCAATAGGATTCATTATAGGAAATTATTGCCTCAGCCAGCAGATCTTTATTTAAACACAGTTGTGCCTCACACCAGTTTATGTGGAGACAGACTGGCAGCCCTCGTGTTTTGCATAATGAGACACTGAGATATTGCTTGTCTTGGCTAAAAAACAGAAACAGGCTGTGATGAATTGCATTTATGCCTGTTCCTGATTGTTTTAAGGTGCCTATTTGAGGTGGCCAGGAAGAAAGATGAGTGTTTACATTTTCTTTAAATGCTGACACAGACTCTTTGCCCCTGAGTAGTCCAGATTAACGCATAGCCAAGAGTTCTGGCGTGGGGCCACAAGGACAGATTATTCCCTCTACTTTGAAAGCGTGTTGGGTTTCTGTATCTGACCTTTTGGGTAGATAAATGGGAGGATTAGCTGCTGAGGAAGCAATTATCCACTCTCTATAATTAATATCTCCTTCTTATTCTCTGGTGTTACTTGACCTGGAACTCTGAGAACCTGTTGGTGTTGCCAGTTTTGTGTAATTACCACCTTTAGAATGAGGGCTGGAGCCCTCGACCTTTCGAAGCCAGCACGGTGGAAGAGGGGAGTAAGAGCACAAGGGTGAAGAAGGTATTGAATCCAGCTCCAGGGACCAGGACAATGGAGGTGGGGATGATTAAAGACTGTAGTTTTGCTCCTGAGGTAACTCTCTACCCTTTAATGCCACTGTGTCTTTTGGCATGAAGATGAAATATGCCTGCTATTCTGAGACAAAGCTGCCCTGTCAATAAAGCAAACAGGTGCCAATGCCTCTGCACGTGCCTTTGGGAAGGTTGCCTTTCCCATCAATCCTGCTGGGTTTTCAGCTGTCACTGCTGAAAATGCCATCTTGATCAAGTGCAGCTAAGGATTGTCATTCTGCACTATCATTTCCCGTTTGCAGATGTAGCCAGAAGCTGATACCATCTGACAGTTCCAGGAGGAGGATACATTCTTTTTACTCTACCTTTAAAAGCAATCCTGGATTCCTCACTTATCCCTCTCTATTTTGAGGTATTTATGCTGTCCATTGCCGTTGTAAAGGAGATTGAGACTCAATAGTTAATGATTCTCTGGAAATCTTAAATTTTGGCGTGTATCTGGATTTAAAAAAAAATTATATATAAATATAAAATATAATTACATATTTGTAACTAAATAAATTATTTATATAATTTTACAAAAAAAGAGCAGTGGTTCAGCCAAATCCAATTGGAATTTCCTATTTGAAAACATTTCCTTTTTTTTCTTTTTTTCCTCCACAAAAATCACTTTTGAAAAAAAAAGCCAAACGAGCACAAAATTTTAAAGCATGTACATATAAAGTTAATATTTGACTTATTTTTAAACTTCTAAAAGGATTAACTGGTGCTTTTAAAATATGCTTGTAAGTCAGAGATTTATGGCAGACTCTTATTTGATGCCATTGCTGAAGAAGCAGCATAGGTGGAAGTTAGGTATTTCCCCCCTGCACTGTATTTTGAGATAAAGAGTTAATAAATTAAAGACAATTAAACCTTTTGAAGATATGTGCTACCTGAATACCAGGGGCTAGCAAGGGGATTTCAGCTGAGTCAAGACTTGTTGGGGAAATTTTTCTGGTAATGATGAGGCTTGAGCAGGTAAGGTGGGACTTTCTACAGCACAGAGGTAAATGGGAAAATCACATAAAAACATGATGAAATTATGCACCACATCCCAGCTATGGGATTATCTTCTGCCTGCCAAACACTGAAAGCAAATACAAGCAAAAAGGGTGAAGCATTTACAGTGCTGAAAATCAGCATTTAGTCAGAGCAGACCTCTGACATTGTGTCCTGGGATCACATCTAAGGAAGAGCTAATCTGTCAAATGGTCTTCTGCAGAGTGCTAATTCAGGAAATAATCTGTTTACCAAGCCTTGAGTAAATAGAAATTTTCATCGAATAGTCAAAAATAATTCAGAAATTTGCAATATGTGAACTAAGATTTCTCTCCTACTGAGCAGGGAAGGCTGAATTCCCAGAGAAAACACCTTCCATGCTTACAACAGACACTAGAAAATGTCACTTTATTGACAGAAGAGGGTGTCAACTGCTACTAACAGTGTGGAGTCACTCTCAGAGCAGTGGGCTCCCCCCTGCCTGGGCTGGGCTGTTTGTCTGAGCTCAGTGGGAGACTGATGGAATTGGCCTGGCTTAACCCTGTGCATCGGGGAACCTGGGGACTGTCACGTTACCCTTGAGGCACATTGAACTGGGAGACAAACATTGACAGTGCAGATTCAGACGAGGAAAAACACGTGAGGAATGTGAAAGCTGAACATCCTGGATGCTCTTGCAGATTACTTGGTGCTGCCTTTTATTAAACCATGGAGGTCACCCTGTGCTGTAAAAGATGTTTGTCTTGGTTTTCAGAATCCACATGGACCAGCCTGTATGGAAGCTTCAATCACATCTCTGTTGTCTTCTGTTAAACTTACCAGTTCAAATCAAATAATAAATTCAAATAATAGAGTAACACAAATACTTTTCAATTAATGAATCATCATTAAGTAGTAGCAGCAATAGTTTATAGTGGTCATAATTTCTCAGTTGCTGTGTAGAACTTGCATGTCTTTTGCCAACACTTGCTTTTTAATATCAGAACTTTTTAATATGCAGGATGTGCATCTACCTTGACATGCTCAGATCAGGAGCATGCTGATTTTTCTGTGTCTTAGCTGATATTGCACAGAGCTATAGAATCACAGAATAATTTGGGTGGAAAGGGACCTTAAAGATCATTTCATTCCAAGCCCTCTGTCAAGGGCAGGGACACCTTCCACTAGGTGAGGTTGCTCAGAGTCCCTTCCAGCTTGGCCTTGAACACTTCCAGGGATGAGGCATCCACAGCTTCTCTGGGCAGCCTGTGCCAGGACCTCACCACCCTCACAGGCAAGAGTTTTTGTAGGTCTTCTTGGCTAGAGAAGATTTCCTTTGGCAAAGCAGTCTTTGGACATTTCCAGTGCTGAGAGTTGATGCTCGATCTCCCAGAGCTGCCAGCAGTGCTGGTGTGAGCTCCCTTGGTGCCTGTGTCATTTCTGCCAGTGGAGACTGTCCAAGCCTCCAAACTCACGGTCACCTCTTTTTTTTCTCAGCCCCAGAAGAAGGGCTTTTTGGTTCTTTTGATATTCTCAGCCTTTATCTGTCTTAGGGATAACTGCAGTTTCTCTCCCTCCAAACATTCAACAACAGCAAATCATGACATCTGCTATAGCAATAATAATTACTTTATTGAGAAGTAAGTGAAGTTAGAATTAATTCAGTCTGTCTGTGGTTGTACCCATACATCTGCTGGGGTTACTCCAAGCACTTCTAGGTTTTTCCATGGTGTCTAAAATGTACTTTAAAAGTAAGTAAAATAAGGGTTCTCCCATAATCACCTGTCTCCAGGAGATGGAGCTCCAAGAAAAACACTAATTACCGTTGGATTTGTAATTTAAATTATGAAGGTTAGCAACACTAATTCTATGTCCCTGGCTGGGAAGACTTGTCAACAGCTCAATTGCCATGAGTAGATCTCATTTTATATTCCAGAAGTGTAGGGAAAGGAACTGAGAGGAGAAAAATACACTCATTTACCTCAGCTACAGAGTTCCTGGGCCTGTATCCAGTCGTGAGTAATGCTCACTGGAAACAAGACATGAGCATTTAACAAGAAGGGTAATTAACTGTTAGTGTAGCTTATGAAGATATGCCACAGATTTTTTTGCTTGTTTGGAGCTTTTCAATCTGAAACACAAGAGTTTGCTTAGTGAATGCTTCTTTTTGAAGTTATTGAGCTTCAGTGAAAGGTTTGTCATGTGAACACCTCGGGCCTGTGTTACAGTGGAGGTCTGGCTAAACAGCCCTAATGGCACTGCTTGGCTTTGAAACCTCCGTAATTGGCTTGCACACCGCGCTAAGATTTGCTCTTTACTGATTAAAAATACTTACGCCAAAGAGACCCTCTGCATTTGGAATTTGAATAGGCCACTCTCTTTTGGCTCTGACAGCTTTCAAAGGGAAGTCCTGAAAGAGGGGAACCCATGGGCAGCAGAGCTGCTCCCCAGCCCCTGCTGCTTCTCCTCCCTCCTGCCCTGCCCGGCCTGGGTGTGCTCCGTGCTCAGGAAAAGCAAGGCTGTCACTGGGTATTTTATGAGTTTCTTGGATGCAAACTTGCTGAGTTTTTTCTTCCATGGGAAAGCTCTTTTTGTCTGCAGATTTCAAATCCTTGTGTGTGTGTTTCAAGGACAAAATGCATTCCTTTGCCCTTTCTCCCAATATGGGAGATGTGGTTTTCTTTTCTCAACCTATGATATAAAGAATTGCTCTCTCTCTGACTTTGTAAACATTTTCTGGCATTCTTAGTGTTTGGGGTATGGAGCTTGAAGAAGCAACATGCCAGCTCTGTACCTGGGCAGAAATAGCCCAAATCCTTCTGAACAATGGAGTCATTTTAATAAATAATAAAAGCTTTCTGATACTGGAGTCAAAGAGTCGTGATTCATCACCCCACTCGGGAAGAAACCACAACACAGAGCTTTGCCTGGACAGGGCTCTGCTTTCCAGGGGAGAGCTGGCTGTGCACAGATGCAGCTCAGCAGATCCTGGGAGGAGGTTTCATGGACAGAAATCCAGCTTGTTCAGTGCTGGACTTTGCAAATGGGTCAATGGAAAATTTTGCTTCTTGAGAGGAACCATGACTTCACCTCAGCCTTAACAGACCAGCCAAATGTTTCAAAGCTGTTTAGAGAATGACTACTCAAAAGTGTCAATTATTGTTGTGGTCAGTTATTATCTCATTGTAAAACATAATGCCAAGGAACAGACACAGTTTTTATTTTAAATAAAAAGGAAAATGAGTTCTACAAGTTCCCCTGTTTTTTTTTCTATGAGTTTTTTCCCACCCCAGTTTTTGAATTTGAAAATTTTGAATAAGGTGACAAATTTAAATTAGGAAAACAAACCAAAAAACTTCTTCTCAAAAAGCTCTTTTTAAAAAAAAAAAGGAAAAGTGACAAGAAAAATCAATAACAAAGTGCACAGTCACGTTTTAAAATTTCTTTTTATTTTTAATAATCTAAGACAGGGGACTTTGGTCACAATGAATTTTTAAGTGCTTTAGGAGTTTTTTAACCAACACTATAATCAATAGTGAATATTATAAAAGATGGCAGTTCAGCCTGAAAAATAGCTGTTGCTTGTGCAGGCAGAAATGTTCACATATACTCAGCTGGAGCCCTGAATATGTTTTTATGAGTTCAGACCAAACATCTACCCTAATAATAGTCCATCTAGGGGATTAAATCAAATTAACAGACAGCTTCATGCTGTTGGAAATATTCACAGCCCTTTTTCTGACTATGAATAATACAGAAATTAAGATGTACCATCAGGCTTTTGTGAGTGCAATATCACTGTTCTTAAATGTTATTTTCTGACAATATGGGAATGCTTTGGTGTGCAGGTGATATTTTGAAGTGCTGAGTTCTGTCTTTATAAACCATAATTCTTCCTGGATTTTATTATTTGCCATGGATTTTGGGGATTGATATCCTCCAGTCACTTTTAGACTGCACGAAGTGCAGTAACAACTGAAGTGTCCCTGAGAAGTTCCTGCTAAGCCACAGTTTTGGTATTGTCTGTATCCTCTCTTGTTGGAGTCTAGGGCACAGAGGGTGTTTCTATGCCTGTTTTGGGAGATTCTGACCCTCAGCAGAACACTGCTTTTAACCTATGTCCCTGGGAAAAAATTGCCAAAATTTTAAGATGAGTTAGAGCACACAGGTGGTGGTGTGTGGTGGTAGTAGTAGTGTGTCACAGAGTGTAGGAATTAGGATTTTAGGATTTTAATATGAGAGTGAATAGGACACAAGATGGTGGATTTTGGGTGTTGCCCCTTCTTCCTTCTTGTGTCTTTTCAGCTCCATTTTCTTTAGTACTTGTGGTAGAAAACTATTGGTTAGTGTGAGTAGTAATGTGGAAGTTACGTGTATAGGTAAGTAGTAGTTATTGGTAGAAAAATAAAAACAAAGTATGTGTTAGAATGTAATTGGGTAGAATACCTTTAAAAGACCTTGGTTTGGAGACATTTTGTCCATTTTGTCCACTTTGGTCCATCTTGTGCCTTGCTTCTCACATGCTGTCTGGTGTGCTGACAGCGTGCTGAACTTAAGATAAGAATAAACAAGACCTTGAAGACCAAGAGAGAAAGTCCTGGCTCATTCTTCACCCCTTGAAAGAGGAAAAGAACTCACCAGTGGGAACCACCTCCAAAGGGCCCAGGGGGCTGGGTTCCCACACTTTTGGCAGTATCCAAAGAGAAAGAAGAAAAACAAAATAAAACCCGACACTCTCTCTGGCCTGTTTTTCCCTTGTGATTTATAGATGAAATCCTGGATCAAGACCATAGTGCTGAGGTGTTTTGTCTCTCATACTGTCAGACAGGTCCCTTGGCACTTTCCTAAAGAGGCTGAATGCAGTTTCTGGAGTTCAGGAGGGGCACAAGGCCCAGAGGCTGCCCTGAAGGTCACAAGGCTTTAACCCCACAGCCAGGGCCAGGCCATGCCTGCTGTCTCAGGGTGAGAGAATGGCATCCACCACTCATTCTTTTTGAGGCTGTGCAAGAAAAATAGGTGATCAGGGCATCCTTTCTTGTCATTTTGCAAATATGTGAAGCCCAAAGAGGGTAGGAAATCAGCTGGGTCAGCTGGAGATTGTGGAGGCCCTGGTGGGGCCTGTGACACCCGTGGGTGAGTGCATGGTGTGGTGGATGGAGGAGGGGTTTCTGTGGAGGCTGTGCTGCAATCACAGCAAGTGCAGGGGGCTGGGAGAGCTCCCTTCTAGGAACATCTCCAGGCAGTATCGGTGTTATGCCATTACAGCAAAGGTGAATAGGATAGATGGGCAGAAGTAAAAAGTTGTGAGATGAGCGAGGCCTTGAGCACAACCTAAAATTTAGAGCGCTCTTGGGGCTGCCTCTAACATCACCATTGCAGAGGGTGAAGTTCTGTGGACAGCCTCAAATAGAGCACCAAGGGTGCCCTTGGGTAAGAGTGTGCACACAGATAATATCATGTTAACAATCACCAACATGTTGTTCTCTTCAGGAGCTCAGGGATCGGCCTAACTTTATGTAGCCTTCAGCTCTGATGTGCTTGTCCTTTCTGGAAGAAGGACCAGCTCCTCTGGTCCTTCTCTCGTGATCTAAGGGCAACTTGGTGAGGAAATATCCCAAGTGTCACATATTCATGGAGCCAGACTGCTTAAGAAATAACTTAATGCCACACAAAAGCTTAGACCAGTGTTTCCAGAGAGTCAGCGGTCCTCATAGCTGCCATTCTTAGTTCTGTGGAGTGTTTGTAAGTACCAGCTTTACTTCAGCTGTTTTAATGATTGGCAAGAAGTTGGTTTACTTTGCTCCTTCTAGAATAATAAAATTGCTAGAGGTTGGAAAAGGCCATTCAGATCATCAAGTCCAAACATCAACCCAGCATTACCATCATGTTCACCACTAAACCATGTCCTCAGGTGCCATATCCACACATTTTTTGGAATGCTTTCAGGGATGAATGGTGACACTTCCCTGGGCAACCTGTTCCAATACTTTACAACCTTTTCTGTGAAATAAATTTTTCTAATATCCAATCTAAACCTCCCCTGGCACAACTTGAGGCCACCATTTCCTCTCATCCTGTCACTTGTTACCTGGTGGGAGAGACCAACCCCTACCACACTACAAGCTCCTTCCAGGTAATTGTACAGAACAATAAGGACCCTCCTGAGCCTCCTTTATTTCCAGGCTGAGCCCCCCAAATCCCTCAGCTGCTCCTCATAAGACTTCTAATTTAGATGCTAGTGCTTGGCTCCTTGTGAATTGCTGATCCACATTGTTTCTTACTGGGGAGAACTGTCAAAGGCCTGGGGGTCTGGAAAAGCATTTGAAGAGCATTGCTTTTCTCCCTGATTTTCCATGGCAAATTCTAGAGGAGGTCCCTCACTGCTTGTCAGTGTAGAGTCATGAACTGGGCTTTCTATGAACCCAGTGTTTCTTGGCAGCCTCCTCACATGGGCTGGCTGTCTGAGGAAATAGATGTTGCTGCATGCATATTTTCCCAGGATATTTTGGGGGTGATTCAAAGAATCGTGAAGGGGTTTCATTCCTCTCCCCACCAGACCCTCTCCCCCACTTCTCCCACCAAAGCAGCAGAGCTGGCACTAATTGGCCTGACAAGTGGAACAGCTCCTTTCTGAGGGGACCCCACACTCCCTTGTGTGGAGGAATTTCCTTTGAAGTCTTCTCCCTGCCCTGCATTGTCTACACACCTTGCTTTGTGTGAGTGTGATAAATGGAAATCAAACAGTCCCAGATCAAGGAAACAAGCACCAAGTCCTGCCTGTCGTTCCAAAACATTTGCTGTGTTTATTACAAAGCTGTCAGTGTTGCACTGAGCAGCCAAATTCAAAGCAGCCAAAATGCTGAGTAGCCAAATGCTGCTCTCCTCCTTTTGACTAATTTTTTGGTGTAAGAACACATCAAAGCAGATGGAAGTGGGCTGAAATGAGCTTGTTAGTACTGCTGTCTGTATGTGACACAGAGTCAGAAACACTGTGACCTGGCACAGCTATACTGCTGCAGTTAGAAGCCCAAATCAAAGTTTGTAATTAGGATACTCAAATGGATTATTCCTATTATTACTGCTTAGAGCCCTCAAACTCTTCTCAGCCATGAAAAAATGGAGATTTCATGGTCTAATAGCTAGATGAGTAGAGCAGTATCAGGAGGGCACAGGGCTGGGCTTCTGTTCCCTGTTACTTTCACTGAATTGCAGTGTGAACTCCCTAAGTCATTTCATCTCTCTGTGTCTCTTCTCTTCCTCTCTGCCTCTATTGTCTGATCTGAATCAGATAGTAAGACTGAATTAGACCCTCCCCTTATAGGGGTCATAAATCCCTCTATTTTCTTTATTTAACGCATCTGAACATGGAAAAGGAGGCAACTTTTCTTAAGAAAATAAAAGGGGGAAACACTCAAAAAAAAAAAAAAGAAAAAGAAAAAGAAAAAAAAAGGAGCAGGTTTTCAGCTGCTGCTCATAACAGCTAAAGTGCCTCTGTGGCTTGAGAGGGAGCCTGGGACAGAAGGGGGAATTCACCATTTTTCAAAAGATGAGGTTTCACTACAGGCCAGGCAAATGATGCATGACAAATTTGGTGACGCTCTGTAATGGGGTTACAGCAGAGGTGGACAAGGGAAGCACAACTGAGGTAATCTACCTGGGCTTGTGCAAAGCATTTGACACTGTCCTGCATGATATCCTTGTCTCTGAACTGGAAAGACATGGATTTCATAGATGAACTGCTGAATGCATAAAAATAATCTGGATGGTCACACTCAAAGAGTTGTGGAAAATATCCAAGTGTGGAATATTCAAGTGGAGACCAGTGACAAGTGGGATTCTTCAGGGGTTAGTATTGGGATTGCCACTTTTTAACATTTTGTCAATGACTTGAGGATGTGGACCTGTTGGAATGAGTCCAGAGGAGGCCATGAGGGGATCAGAGGGAGCTGCTCTGCTGTGGAGACAGGCTGAGTGAGTTGGGTCTGTTCAGCCTGAGAAGGCTCTGAGGGGAGCAGCAGCTTTCAGTACCTAAAGAAGCTACAAAAGAGCTGCAGAGGGACTTTTGACATGTAGTGATTGCTTGAGGTGGAATGGCCTATTGGCTCAGCAGAATTCTATTTTCTCACCTAAGAGATTTTCCCTTTCCCAAAGATGTAAACTGTGTAGAGAGGGAAAGTATGTGGCTGTTCAGCTTGTCCTGCCACTCTGGAAGTGTGGAAGAGGATCTCTACCAGCTGAAGACCTGAGCTGTGTGGGGTGGGGTGCAGTGGCATTGAATGCCAACAGTTCTGTAATCCAAACTTTTTGTTTCCTGAATAACCCAGTTCTGGGCACAACTGGGCTTCAGTGATGTGGGAGGAATCTTATTAGGGGGTTGCAATGAGGAGAGACTGGCTTTTGTAGGAGGTAAATGAAGTAGTTATTAAAAAGGAATGACAAAGCTACCAAAAGCCTCATTCATGTTACAGGTTCAGGCATGGGACAGAAGAGAAATCCACAAAAATCTGCCTTTCAGCTTTTTCTATTGCCTATGTTTGAATGGGAAATTGGATATCCCCAGGATCCTGGGAGACAGCACACATGAAAACAGCACTGAATTCCTTCAGGGCGATGTGAGGAGGAAGTGACATCTGTTTTGCATCCAAACATTACTTGAAGTCTGGTTAAAACTCTTGTTGTGACAGGGAGGTGAAAAAACACAGAGAAAATCCCCCCTCCCTTATGGTTGGGAATCACTGCACCAGGCATGGGGAATACTAATGGAGGTCTCTGATCTTTTCTCCACATACAAATCAACTCTGCCCCAGTTTCAAACAAGGCACTTAGTCACCCATGATGAAGTCTTCAGTAAATGTGGAACAACTTGTTAGTGATAGATGGGATCATTCATGTTGGGCTAACTTGGCCTCTCCATATGAGAAAGAATAGCATTAATCTAAGCAGGTATTTATTTGCGGTTCTTCAGTTAATTATCTTGACTTAATTTGATGTGTGGAAAACAGTGGCTCATGTAAGTTAAGGCTGGTATTTCAAAGGCAACATGGGGATTTGGGATGTTGAGACCTCTTGGATAGGGAGGAAGAATAAATCTGTGTGTCATGGAATGTTTTGAGGCTTTTGGCTTTGAAGATCCTTTAACTTCTTCAGAATCAGAGATGTTAACTCTTTCCCTTTACGCTTTTTCTAGAATTAACATTCTCTTTGGATGCTTGCCTTGAAGCTGGAAGAGCCATATACAAGTGCCTGAAGGCCCAATTTATAGAGTCAATTTATTTCTGAATCCCCCATTTGAAGCTCTTCTATCCTGTGAAATATTTTTTGATGTATGAGATATTACCTGATCTTCACCATGTTCAAGGAATGACCTGGACATGGCACTTAGAGCTGTGGTCTATTTGACAAGGTGGTGATTGGTCAAAGGTTGGACTTGATGGTCTTAGAGGTCTTTTCCAATATAAATGACTCTGTGATGAGATTGCAGTACTTATAGAGATAGAGAATAGAGAATTCATGGACAAGAACCTATCCCATATAGGGCAGCCCAGGGATTTCTCTGTCAGCTGTCCTAAGGCGGTAGCTGCCCTAGCATCTTGCTTTGGGAGTCTGGAAACATCCCCATCAAAATGAAACAATAGTGAAAACAAGTTTGGAAATATTGCATTTTTCTTTGGATCCTTACCCACAGAAATAGCTTTTTTTTTTTTAAAATGGGTTCTAGTTCCTTCAGCCCACAGCTATGCGGGTAGGCACACCTAAATTTAAAATATCCCCACAGTTTGCATGTGCCCTCCACTCAGATGCTGTGGTGCCAGTGTGGAAGGCTGTGGTGAAACAAGGAAACAGCTGAAGGCTGCATGTGAGTGTCTCTCCCAGATCCTCTGTTTTGGGGCACTTAGGGCAGCACATCTCTTGCCCTGCTTGCCAAGGGCGCTTGAGCTGCTGTTTTCTGAACAAAGATGCCTCTAAGCACCCACGTAAATCAGGCTGAAAGCTGAATTATTTCTTTTTGTTAAGCAGAAGGATCAAGCAGGCAAGTTTGGGCTAAAGACTACTTTGCTTGCTTTAGGAGACCACACAGCCAATCTCACCTGCTCTCTGCTAGACAAAACACAGAGCCTGGAGGTGGGAGCTAATGCTGGAGGAGGCCAGTGTGGGGAGGGACTGCTGATGTTCAGTCAGGAGGACTTACCTGTGTGGTATGATAAGTCAGACAGCTGTGCTGGCTTTCCTCTTCCTCCATGGAAATGAATGATCAGCATATCAGCTGTCTGGCATTTTCCCTATTTCACATCCCAGTTTGGACTACTACACTTTTAATTAGAAGAAGACTGAAACAGCCTCATGCTTGCTCAATGTCTAATCATGGGAGCAGGTTCTTTGGATGATTTGTGGATTTGTCTGATAAAATCCTACTTTCTTCATTCTTCCTCATTCTTGACACAGTTCCACAGTCTCCCCAGGCAGGCTTGAACTCCTCTGTGTGGAAAGCAGAGAGGGAAGATGGAACACCAGAGGTATCCTGGCATGTGTGAGACTGAGTGCCCTCAGTCAGATGATGTTAGTGTGAAATCTGCAAAGGAGAAGATGCTGCAGTGCAGTTGTATTTGGCAATGGAAAGTTGCCAAAGAGCAGCTTCTGGAGCTAAGTTCCTAATATTTGTTGTTGTTGTTGTTGTTGTTGTTGTTGTTGTTGTTGTTGTTGTTGTTGTTGTTGTTGTAAAATCATGAATAGTATTAGCACGAAGGAGATGATTAGAAGGTTAGACCTTTGTGTGGTGTGGGGAATTAGTTTGTTTCTTGTGGAATTAAAGTGTTGGTGTCTTGCATGGCCTTTCTTAGATAGACACAGGTAGCAGGTACCTCTGCACAGACCCCTCTTTGGGAGGCAGAAGCAGAAGAGTTCACCTTGCTTAGCATGGCAGAGATGTGATTTAATGCCTCACATCTGCACAGACCAAGCCCCTGGCCTACCAAGACGTGGGTGAGTGCCTGCTCACTTTTTCAAAAGCAGTTTATCTTGCCTGAATTGAGAGTCAAATACATAAAATATTTGCCTGGATTTAGACCTAAATGACCTAATAGCACTAGGTTCTGGCTGAAATAGTGTCCAATGTCAGGAATGATGCCAGTTCTTGAACTTAACACTTGATCAAGCTCTGGCTACTCCAGGAATCAGTATTTATAAGGCTCTGGAAGTGAATAATTCTGTTAAGTTTTAGCTCCTCAAACTGCTCTGTTGTGGTTTTGTTCTCCCAGGGTGACTCAGGGGGGGTGATGTACTCCAGTGGCTGTTCTTGCAAAGAGCTGGATTATAAAAGTCTCTTGATGCTTCCCTTGTTAGAGGCTTGTGGTTTATGAGGTTAGAAACCTTTCTGGCTTAAGCTTTCACTTTGTCATGATAAGCTGTTTTACATGAGTGAAATTAATTTCTCTTTGGTTAATTTCAACTAAATGGGCCCTTTTCACTGTACCTACAGCAGAAGAGACCATCTTTGGGACTTTGAAATAAAGTCTTGCAAGTGAGAAAATCAAAGACAAACAGTGGGCAGCTGTTAAACTTCCCCTGCACAGAAAAGCAGGGGAAATTTATTGAAACCAGGAGACTTTTTTTTTGGTTGAACTTGGGAACTGAACTTCAAATTTTTTTTCCATTACCATAACACCTTTGCACAGAAGGCAATGCTTGATACAGCCCTCCTGCAAAGACTGGGTGGATGGTGAGAAATTGGATTTCTCTGTATGACTCCCCTAGCTCATGTGTTCTCCAAAAACTGCCTAACAGTTTTCAGAATCTAAGTGTAAGTCTTCATGTGGGTGTGTGTTCTTTGTGCTGCAGACTGTAAGGCAACTGCAGCAGAGAGTGGCTTTGAAAATTAATTATTTTGGTGCTGAGATATTGGTACTCTAAAACTGGGGGCAAAACAGATGCTGTAGGAGCAGCTGGTGAGACTTTCAGGGACAAGATCTGAGGCATAATGGGAGAGGACAGAATGGGAAGTTACATGAAGCAAAGGAAGACTTCCAGAACACCACAAAGTAGTTCAGTGACATGGCTGGAGCCCCAGAAACCCAGACTATCCCTTTACCCATCAGACAGCGGCCCATTCTTGGCACATTCATGTTTTATTGAGGTTGCATCCTCACATTTCACTTAGCATAGCAGCAATAAGTGTGATATAGTGTGGAGTGAGCTGTCACAGTCTCTGTAATGGCCGTGTTCAAGGGACCCTGTGCACATCTTCAAACAAAGTGATGGAGGTTCATCTTCACTTCTCCCTCAGCCTCTGTGTTCTTGCTCTGGGAGTGACCCTGCCCCTTGGAATTCTTGCCTAGAGGGCTACATGGGGACATTCTCTGAGGGTTTCTTTTTCCCTTCACATTGTTCATTTGGGCAGTGTGTGGCCCTGCTGACTGCAGAAGGTCTGGCTTCCTTTCTTTGTCTCCCTAGCATGCTCTAATGTTTGGTAGTAAAAGATACAGGCAAAAGAAAGCCAAATAATTAGCTATCCCAGCCCTAATTCCCTGGGCAGAAGTTCACTTTTCAGTAACTGAAACTGGCTTAATCCTAATCCTCTGCAAATCCCCCTTCCTCAGAGTCTTTGTGAGGCTCCCTTATTGGTAAGAGCTTCCAAAAAGACCAGTGCTGCTTTTAGGCTGATTTTTTTTAAAGCCTGTAAATGTTGTGTCTGATGTGATGTAGTACAAGGACAGTGAATCTCTGAAGCCACAAACCCCTTACTGTGGGTTATTAATGTACAAAACTTCTTCTGGAAGAAGAACTCTGGTGTTGCAGGCACAAATCTTCTCTATTATTGCTATAAACCTCATTGCTTGCCTCTCCTGCAAGCTGGCCATTTTCTAAGAGACAACCTCCTCTGAACTCCCACTGCCCCTTCTGCTTTGTTGACTGCCAGTAGTGGATATGAGGGGATGCTCTGGGATAACTTGTCATTGCTGCTTTATTTAGCCAGTGAAGAAAATTTCCCATAACTGATACATTTGGCACTTGTTTCTGATGATCTGAATGATGGGCTCTGCTTCTCTGTGTTGTCTGTGTCAGGAACCAGAGCCTGACTGCCCAGATCACATCTTTGTGCTCTTGATGACCCTATAGTTAGGGCACTGATTTAGCCTGTCTGAGTTGTAATTCATGGGCTGCATCATGGGAGTTAAAAAAGGTGGAAATCTCAATGAGGAATCCTCCTTCATCTTCACAGAGAAGGGGGGAGAGAGAGAGGTTTGAGGGAAAATTAGATGTTCCTGTTCTTCGCCTAGGGTGGATAGTGAGTTTGCTCATTGCTGATGAAACCTACACTTTTCTTTTTGCAAAAAAAAAGGGTCAGAGTTCCCTGTCCCCTCACATCCTTCTTTTATCTCTTAGTTCTCACCTCTGCTATTCTAGTTTTCAGTCCTGGGAAAGGACTGGATGAAAGACCCCGAGTTGTACAGGTGCTGCCCTTCACCTTTACCTGACTTCCTTTGCCTTCTTTCTCTGCCACAGAGATCAGGTGGGGCACACCTGGACTGAGGGGGAGAAGGACAATTATTTATTATGAAAACCTGATAGGTGAGCACCTTCCTTTGAATAGACATGCTAATTAAAGGCAGGCTGTGTGCTAATTATGTTTTTCTGCATTGTAACCAAGAACTCTAAGAAACTTGCTGGTCTCAGCAATAAAATGGAGAGAGGTTGATTCCGGGAAATTTATGGTGTAATGAGGGAAACTTCCCTTGTTATCTCCACAGATTTAAGGAGTAGTCTCTTTCTGCTGTCTACTTTACTTATTTCCTTCATAAACCTTCAGACTAATTAGCTTGGATGACTTTTCTCCTGAAAAAGGATTAAGACAAGGAGTTAGGAGATAAATGAACATTGAATGTGCATTTTGACAGTCTGGCTGGTATTCTTCACCCCCACCCCCCCATTTTTTTTTAAATTTTGAAATCCCAAGATGCTTCCATCTCCTTTTCATTATGCATTTCTGATGAAGTGTCAGGGGTATGATATAATTCTGAAGCTTCATCCAGGCTTTGTGGCAGAGTTGTTTGGTAATTGCTTCTCCTCTGTGAGCTCAGCTCTCACCCCAGTTCAGCACATACAGCTGAGGAGCAGGGTCATGGTGGCTTGTCCCAAGCTAAATCCTAGATCAATCCTAGATCCAGCTGCTTAGGAATACCTGGGTAGGATTTAAAACAGTCATGGCTCAGATTTGTGAAGCTTTTACTCAGACATGAAAAAGATGATGTTTCTTCTCTTTAGGTGAATTCACATCTGTGAAAGGTTTAAACAGCAGTGGCAGAAGTAACCTGCTCACTCCTATATTTGAAGACAATGTCTGTGTTAGGAATGTATGTGTCCTGGGCACATCCTGGGATCTGTGGAGGGACAAGAGGCCAACTTGAACCCCACGCTGGCTGATGTTCCCTGCTGAAGTGCCCTCCCATCTCCACAGATGGCAGAGGGATCTGGAGTGATGGTACTCCTACATAGCTCAGTAGATTGGCAATATTAGGTGGGTGGCCCTGCACACTTTGCTATGGCCTGATCAGGACTGCAGTGCTGCTTTCAGAGATGCTTTACAAATGCCTAAAAAATGCTTCTCCCAAACCTAAAGTCAGCATGAAATCCCAGATTGCCAGATGTCCAGTGCAGTGTCAAATGCATTCCCCCACCTTGCTTGCAGAGGAAAATTCATTTTCACGCTGGGGTAACCACGAAACCCCTTGTTGCTGAGCTGCTTCATGGTCAATGAGGGAGCCTTAGGATGTTTCCAGAGCCTCAACTAATCCAGGTAGCTCAGCTGAGGGAGAAGAGAAGCACCCAAGTGACACTGGCTCAGTTATCCTTGAGGACTTCCTATTTTACTGGCTTTTGCTGCTCTAGCTAAATCCACCAGCCCTTACCCTTCTGCAAAGTGTGCATTGGTAAAAGTTGATAGCCCTAAGGTGAGGGAGTCCTGCTTTAATGAGGGAGCTGACTTGAGTGTACTGATGTGCAAAGAAAGGCTTTGTGAGAGGACCTGTGCTCCTGAATCTAATTCTCTGTGCTTCAATGCTCCAGAGAATCACTTATCTGGGACTGGGAGAGTTGCATATTGTTATGCTTAATTTTAGGAGCTGTCTAGGAAATGACATTCCCAGCCTCCAGGCTGAATAGGACTTACACCAGCCTTCCCTTGTGTCCATGGGTCATTTACATTTTATGTTAAGGGACAGCATAGCTCAGATCATAGTGCTTTTCAGAGAAAGGTGATAGTTCCACTATCAGCTGAGATTTAATACTTCCACAGCAGGCAAAGCCTTCCATATCAATTTGTTGTTCTGGCCAATTCCCAGGCAACATGCCATTCCCTGGTACAAAAGCTCCTATTGTTGGCATTGGGCTGATTCCTAACATGCTCAATGCTTCCTCCCTCACAGAAGTGCAATGTGCAGTATGAAATACAATTTTAAGGCTTGTAGATTGTAACTAATTCTCAGCAGTCCAACAGAGCAGACTATGATAACTACAGAAAATCTTAGGAGCTGCCTGAAGATGAGCAGGAGATGGAGAAATTAGTCTACTATTACAAGCTTTTATTCGTCCAATTATTCAAAACACATTTAATAAAACGTTCTATCTTTTGGCAAGAGAAACTTTGATTAAAATTTGTGGGGGTAAAGGAGCAGCTCTCTGACATAGGAAATCACACCTGTCCTGTGAAGAGCTGCTGCACCACGTGGTTATGCCTGTACGAGAGAATTAGGAACTTTTAAGGGACTGGAATTCAATCAGAGAATAATCAATGGATTTAGGGTGGACCATTTGAGGGCTTATAGTTCAAGCCCCTGCTTAAAGCAAGGTGGACCTCAAAGTTGTGTTAGGGTGGTGTGATCTTGCTCAGTATACCCTGAAAATATCCCAAGGATGTGGCTTCCACAGACCCCCTGGGCAACCCGTTCCAGGATTTATCCACTCTGGTGGTGAAAAATTTAGCTTGGTTGGGTTTTCCCTTGTTGCGACTTCTGACCTTTGCATCTTGTCCTCTCTCTGTGCACTTCTGGGAAGGATCTGGCTTTCCCTTCAATAACCAGCCCCATTAGGAAATGCAAGTCTGCAGTCAGGTCCTGCCCTTAATCTTTCCCAGACTAAACAAACATACTTTCATTACCCTTCTGTGTTATGTGCTCCAGCCCTCTAATCATCTTGGTGGTCCTTTTGGTGAACTCTCTTCAGTTTTTCAGCATCTCTGTCTGACTGGGATTTCCATGAGTGCTGGGGAGATAGGAATCATCAGTCCTTTGGCTGCTGAAGTGAGGAGGATTTCAGCACATGCTTAGAGAGTTTCTAAGTGCTTTCCTGGAGCTGGAACAAAGCTGTAGCCACAGAGGTTTTGAAGTTGCTCAGGGTCTTGTTCACCTGGGTTTTGAGCAACACCAAGAATAGAGATTACACAATTTAATGGTAAAAAGATCTGGGATAGCTCTCAAATTTTCCTTGGGAGGTGACTGTTTCCTCATTGTTGACTTTAAAGAGATGCAAACATTGATAGTCTGGATTTTGATGTCAATTTAAATGCCCTATTATGGGGTTGATGCTTGCAAGAGAACATCCTTGCACAGTCTGTCCCAGCTTAGCTCTGCTTCTGTAGGGGTGGGTGGTAAGTCAGGTGTGAGGTATGCTTTCCTCTGCTCATTGGTGTGGGAGTTTGGGTTTGAATGAGGATGTTGTATGGGTATTGTGGTGGTAAATGTGTTCAGTATTCCAAATAGGGAAGGCAGAAGTGGGTAAATTTGTATCACCCACATTAGAACTGGGTAAATTCCCTTTTCCTGTATTTACTCTGGAGACCACCAGTTTTCAGATGAGTGGATGTTTCACCTGGTGACTGAAATGTTCTCAGATGTGATTTTGGGGAGAGTGATGTGGTACTAAAATATGGGGATTTTTGTGGGTTTTAAAGCTCCTGAAAACATCAAACTGAGTTTGAGTCAATATTACCCTTCTCAGTGATGGGCCTATTAGTTAAGCACTTCAGAAGCTTCCAGCTCACACAAGACTTTCTTCTACCTTTGGAAGGATTGCCATGGATCAGTGACCTCCAGCTCTTTTTGGGAAGACTGTGCCCTTCAATCTTCCTTTGATATTTTGATTGAGGACTAGGTGAAGGTTTGGAGTGACCATAAGAAGCTTCTAATAGCCATGTGTTCTGTCTGAATGTGAGCTAGACTGAGAGCAGACCCAAATATTTATGATCCTGTCCCCCTCCGCCTCATCTGAAAAACATCTTGATACCCAGGCTGGGTCAAGCCTGAATAAAGAATAATTCCATTGCACTCTTGTTAGGTCTAGTGTCTTAGTAGAAAGAAACAAACTTTAAAACTCTTCCAACCAGCCCTTCTGCCTGCGTTGGGCAGGTTGTTGAAAGGCTCCTTGTATTATTGTTGGTTTTGGAAATCCCTGGATCACAGAGCTGTATATGAGGCTCTGAGCAGCAGATCAGTGTCTTTTAGCTGTTGCTCCCAGATGGGAAGTATCCCAGGAGCCTACTATTTTTTTCCTTTTTCTCCAGGGAGCAAGAGCTGCTGGGAGGAATTATTTCAGTATTGTGAGATCTTAGAGTCATTAAGCTCTGAAATCTGCTTTTTGGAATTGTCAATTTGTTTTTGGAAATTATTCCTTGCTGTCCTACTTTTTGCTGTCCTGAGGAAGGTTTCCATCCCACCTAAATGCTCTGTTTTTCTTTGGAGAATAATTCTGCTTGACCCCTATGACTTTAAAAACAATGTATAGAAGGGTTTTGGTGCTTTTCCCCACAGCTTAGCCAAGATATAACAGTTCTATTGTTCCTCAATGCACAGAAAGTAATGTCTACACTGAAATTGTATCCAAGAAGTTTCTCCCCTTGTTATGGTGCGTGTTGTGGAAACCCAAGATTTGTGCCCTTGGTTTATCCTCTGGGAGGGACAGTTCTGCTCCACAGAACCTGAGGCATTCTGCCAATTCCCCACTGTTGTTTTCATCCCCTGACCTTTCTCCTGGCTTACCCCCCCTCCCACCTCAAGGGTGAGAGGCAGTGGAAGGAAGATGGAGTTACAGCTTGCTAGACATTTGGCTGTTTTGTCTTTTGTACATCACTTTGTGGCTGACAGGATGTTATTTTTTTTTCTTCAGAAAATGCCTTGCATGCTAATCTCTGTGCATTACCTGATCACAACATAAATGCTTGTCCATTAATCCAATGCCTTCCTGTGTGTCTTTCATCTCCATGCTCTCTGGCATTCTCTTGTTTCACTTTTTCCCCTCTTTTGTCTTCAGCCCTGCTTAGTACAATCCACCTCAGTACCACAACTCCAGTACAGAAACAGGGACAGATACTGTAATTAGATTGATGGATTCAGTTAATAAACCTGATTCTGAAGTGCTCTGCAAAGTCCAGTCTTCATGGGATGGTGACAATGATGTCCCTTTCCACTATTTCTTTATCTGCTAGTAATAGAGACCTATTGACTTTTCTGCTGTACTAACATGTTAACTAATATGCTCCAGCTTATTTCCAGAGAATTCAACTATTGCTGTTGTTATTATTATTATTATTATTATTATTATTATTATTATTATTATTGCTCTTTTACCTTCTGATATTTTGGGTAGCTTGAGAGCAAAACTCAGTGTTAAGTAGGCTTCTTCTGAGTCTAACATGCAGATTTCCATATCTGAGGTCCTGGGCTCTCTGTATAGGCACTGCAGACATGCATGCATTCTAAACATAATGCAAGGGCAGCCGTACCAGCTGGAACTGCAGGACCAGCACAAACACTCTGGACAACCTGTTCTAGTGTCTGACCAGCCTCACAGCTCAAGAACTTCTTAAATCAAGAGCTGTATGTGAGTTCATTGGTTCTGGATGGATTTTTCTTCCATTCATGGACGTTGTGGTGTTTTTGGTTCGTGTGAATATTTGAGACCTGCAGAAGTGCTGTGGCCACAAGTGCCTCAGTTCAGCTTTGCAGGCAGTAAGAAAATCCTCCCCTTGTGTTTCACCAACCTTTTTTATTTTAATTGAAAGGAACAGCACTTTGAATCCCTTCATCTCCCTTCCTCCCTTCCACTTTCTGTGTGGTCTCTCTCACCTCCCAGTTGCCTCTCTTCCAGGTAGAAGAGGGTTAGTTGCAATTTAACACCTTTCCCTTAAATGTCTCTGAATTCTCTGCATGATTTCTGAGTGGGGAGAGGGATGGGAGGTGGATCTAGTAATACAGACACTCTTCTGGGTATCAATATTGAATGGTTATCCAGTGACACCAGGGTGGTTTCTGCATTGCCTTCTATTCCTTCCTAACAATTCCTAGGGTTTTTTCCCTGGTTATTAATTAGTATTGGTTTTTACATTTTCACAGAACTTTTACTACTCCAAGACTCCTATCATGTGTTATTTTGTTTTACTTACATTGTCGTTTATTTGAGGTTTTTGACCAAACTTCAGTACCTGCAGTAAACTTGGCGGAATTTTCACAGTGTGGCACTTCAGACCTGGGCTAGGTGTGTGCTTTAGCATGAGATGTTACAAGAATGCCTGCCTGATTTTTCTCCTTTTTGCTGAGAAGTTGCTTGTGGTGATCCAGGAAGACATTTGTTGAGATTTGGAGACAGAACTTCAGAAGGAGTAGTCAAGTAGGCTACAAGAGAATGCTGTTGGTTATGAAACATCTGGACACTAAGTCACTATGTAAAACTCAAAATAAATTTTTCAGATTTTGTTATCTAAAACTCTGTTCCTGTAGCACTCTCCATGTTTGCATCAGAATAAATCTAATTAATAAACACAGATGTGAAGACTAAACAAATCCTGAAAAGTGATATTGTTACAGTGCTTACTCAGCAGTCAGCATGCCAAGTGCCATTTCCATTGTCTGGGGCAGCAGTTTTCTTGAATGATAACATTTTTTATAAAGGTCAGTGACTCTGCAAGTGCAGGAGATGTACCTGGGAGGGCCTTTTCTTGCTTCCCTGAACTCTGTTACAGGACAATTCAAGTATAACTGATAGGCATCTCTGTGTGAGCAGAGCTGAGATGATGCTGAAATGCACCTGGGGTCATAACAAACAGAAATTCTACCCTGAATAAAGTTTGATTGCATTTTTTTTTCCCCAAGCTGTTTTAAAGGAGACTGGGATTTATCAATGCATCCTGAGAAGTGATTATAGCACAGAATGACTGAGGTTGGAAAATCACAGAATCATAAAATGATTTAGTTAAAAAAGAGCTTTAAGATCATCTTGTCCAGCCTATCTGCTTAGAGCAGGATCACCTACAGCAGGTAGTTCAGGGCTCTTTCTGGTTGGATTTTGAATATCTGGAAGGTTGGAGACTCCATGATGTCTCTGGGCAATCCACTCCAGAGTTTGATCACTCTCACAGTTACACATACCTGTTTAATTGGAATATCCTGTATTTGATTTTGTTCCCATTGATACCAATGAGAAGAGTCTGGCTCAGTGTTCTTCACTCCCTGTCCCTTCAGTTATTTATATACATTGATAAGATCCCCCTGAACCTTCTCTTGTCCAGTCTAAGCAGTCCCAGCTTTCTCAGCCTCTCCTTACATAACAGATGCTCCATCCCTTGAGCTTTGTGGCTCTTTGATGGACTCATACCAGTGTATCAGTTTATTTTTTGCACAGGGGAATTCAGAGCTGGACACAACACTCCAGCTGTGTCTCAGCAGTGCTGAGGGGCAGGTTTTCCTCTCCTGATCTGCTGCTGATGCTCCTACCAAAGGCTGGCTTTGCTCTGAGGGCCCTTTACTGGCTCATGGTCACCTTGGCATCTGCCAGGACACCCTGGTTCTTTTCCACCAAGCTGCTTTTCAGCCTGTTGTTCTCCAGCATGGTGCACAGGGATATTCCTCCCTAGGAGCAGTCTTGGCATTTTCCTTTAGTTAAAATTCATGAGATTCCTGTTTGCTCATTTCTGCAGACTGTCAGGATCCCCTCTGAATGATGGAACAACCATCTGGTCTATCAACTGCTCCCTCCTGTTCTGTGCACAGGTTCAGAGGTGTTCCTTAGTGTTAGAAAACATACCATTAGCCTCAACAGCAGAAAACCTGGCCGTAGATCCCTGTCGTGACCCAAAGCAGGATAATGAAGAAGGGAATACTCTTCAATCTAAGGTGTCTGAAGAGAAAAAAACTCCAAACAAAAACCAAAAACAAATCACCTTTTCTGGGGAGAGATGATGTGTCTTAATTCCTAGCATGGAGTTGGGATACAGCTGGGACATGCACTCAGATGCAGCACCTTGGAAATGCTCCCAGGTCTTGCAGTTTAATCACAGCCTTTAGCTGTAACACTGTCCATGCATGAGCACAATCCTCACTGACTTTTCCAGCAGCTGCCCCTGAAAATGTTTGGGCCTGTGGTGTGTCTTGGTGTGGAATACAATGGGTACAAGGAAAACGTGCACTGTGGATGTAGCTGCTGATACAGCTGTGAGGCAAAGAGCCCTTCAAAGTGTTACTCTGCTAAAGAAATCCCTTTCTCTAACCTATTAGTCCAAACAACTGCTCTGTGTCAAAGCAGCACAAATAGCTTTTAGCCAAAAAGCTTTAATAGCTGCTATTTTGCTGGGGCCTGTCTGCCCTGCCCCACTGCTGTCCCCATACAAGGGGTGAGTGCAGTACTGGGCTTCATAAATTCCACTGTCGGCTTTCTATTGTCCCTTTGTTCTTCGTTGCCAAGGAAGCCAAATATTATTTCTGTCCTTGAAAGAAGTTGCAAATATGGGGAATGGCTTCAGTAGAAGGTGGGGAGAAATACCTTTTGTGTTCTCTCTTATTGCCTTTATACAGCTGATTTGGGTGATGTGGTAGAATGGGGCTGTTCTGTCTTTTCTCTGTTAGTCAGATGTCTTTATTATTGTTATTAACTTATATTCCAGACTAAGCAGTTCCCTCTCTTTGTGTATCCTTTCATCCCCTTTGTCACATCCTGAAGTGCTACTGAGTGGTCCTGAATAAAAATCAGTCTGCATTTATATCTCTTTATCCCCAGGCTTTCTATGACCCCTGCTACTTCACATTCACAGGTCCTTAATTTTTTTCCCTGGTCTTCCCATGGATATAGATATAGGATCATCCTCAGCTGATATTTGGAAAACTGAGGTGCAGGTGAGACATACCAGATGAAGTATACTGGGAACTTCACCTGGCCCTGTGGCTTCCAGCCAGAGGTGACCATTTTTGATCACAGAATCAGAGAATGGTTTGGGTTGAAAGGAAACTTAAAGACCTTCTTGTTCCAACCCCCTGCCATGAGCACAGACACCTCCCACTAGAGCAGGTTGCTCAAAGCTTTCCACCTGAGCACCAGGAAGGTGTAACTTGTTTAGCAGGTAGAAAAGAAACTCCTGCATTAATACTTGATCTTCAGCTCGAGGTACTGCCTTTACTCCCAAGTGCTAATTTCCTGCCGTTTCCAGGAGGAACATGTGGTAACTTGAGGTTAGGTGACTTCAGGCTGCCTGGGCAGTGTTACAGCTTGGACTGCTGATGCTCAAGATGCCTGTCTATTGATAGTATTGTTTATATCAAACAAGAAAAGAGCAATTTACCTGTGACATCATCGTTCCTGCTATCCTGACAACATTTATCATGGCTTAAAGTTGTCCAGTTGCTGGTGAATAATAAATTCCCTCTCGGCTAAAGTCAATGGCTTAAACAGCAGATGCTGATCTGGCAGTTTTGCCTGGTTGTGACAGATGCAACACACTGCATGTTCTGTTAAGGCAATACTTGAGATTTGTAGCCAGGTCATCAGAAATAGAGCACATCAGAAATTAGAAGAGACTTAAAGATGATTAGGAGAGATGCAAACCTACTTTTTGATCTTCTTTCTTTTTTTACCCCCCTCTTTTTACCCCCCTCAGCCTCTCTGAGCTCCCATTTTTTCCTGGATTTTTTTTCTTTTTGCAAGCAGGTATGATTTGGAAATAACAGATCACATGAGGACATAAAGACAGGTCACTTACAAATAGATAGTCTTGCTCAAAATCTTTATCTTTTCTCCTTTTTACTATTTTAAGGCCGCTCTGTGTTCTTCCAGTTTCAAGTGACCCAGTCTCCACAATCCTTCCATCTGATTCTTGCTGCCAGGATAAGCTCCTGAGACCACACTTCTGACTGAAAAATGAGAAAGAGATTTTTCATTTTATATGTCTACTCTAACCTGTGTCTTCTTTTGTTTTCCATTTCCTTCTTTTTCCCTTACTCTGCTTTATCCTTTCCCTGTTTAGCCTTTTCTATCTTGTCTCAGTCTCTACTCATTTTCTTTCCTCTCTTGGGATTCATAAAGCTGCCAAGGCCTGGCCAAAGCAAAGAGAAATATGCATTTCACAGGTGAAGGTCATGCAGAGGGCAGCATCATAGCTCTTACTGCAGGTCCTGGGGAAAAGGATGCGAGTTTGTTTCAGAGCTGTTGCTTTCATTAAATTTGACAAATCTACCCTCAATAAGAATAAATAAATAAAATAGGGAATGTAAAGCAGAAGGAAAAGGGAGATGTGAAAACCCCAGTGCTGGAAACAAGGTTTTGCCTAACTTTTGGATTGTCTTGGGAGGCAAGTTCTGGGTGAATTAAACACAAGGTCTTTAGTCTGGAGGGAAATCACAAATGTGGGTTGTCTGCAGTGTCTCAGCAGAGCTCATGCTGTATGTCTCTGAGCAGTAGCTGCCCTTTCCAATACAGGCTGTGATTTGTCATTATCTCCCAAAATGTTCTGCTTTTTCACTGGAAAAATTGCCAGGTGGGAAAGCAATCCAGTGATTTAACCTCCTTGACCGTGGAGACTGCCAATCCTACCTATCATTGTACAGCACCAAATGAGAAAGGCCTTGCACTTTAGTTTGCAAGGCAAAACAGATTCTAATAAAATGACCATTGTAGTGCTGAACTGCTTTTTAAAACAGTGGGGGAGACTGCAACCTGATTGGAAGAATTTTCCTGTAGGAAAACTCTTCCCTGCCAAGTTGGTATTTGCACATGTAAGTCACACTGTACTATTTCATGCAAGGTAACAGGATTTCACATTTGCTCTCTGAGATCACAAGAATTTTTCAACATCCTCACCTTCCAGGTGAAATCTACATTTTTCAGGGATGGTGGTCACTCTGAGAGCCCCAGAGCTGGCTCCTGGCACTTGATGTGTGTGCAAAGCACTCACATCTGCTTGTGATGGCTTTAGCAGCAGCTCCCGTGGGGTTATGCACTTTTGCCTTCCCTCCTGCCATTTGCCCCAGTCTAAATAAATCTGCCATTGCCCTGTACTCACAGTCTTGTCAGAATAATTTCTTCTGAATGGGCAGAAATCTGTTTGTTCTGTGTTGGTGTTTCTTAGCCCTTGTCAGATTGTCATGGCTGAGTTCTTGATTTGCCCAAAGGATTGGTCAGTGTGCATAAAGTCTTGTCTGTCACTTGTGTGGTCAAATAACCACTTTCTTTGTCCCAGTGTGATATGCTGTGCAAAAGCTTTCTTTTAATTTGGGTGGTAGCAGGATACTTCCCTGTCACTCCCAGTAAAGCTGTGGGCAAAGGCCAGTCTAATTTTAGGCACATCTTCTGCTGTATCTCTGCTGAGGCTCACAGTTACAGAATGGCTGATTTACTTGCTGCATGTTCTGGTACAAAAAAAAAAAACCTGCCCTCTGTGTTTGCAATGGTGAAAGCCTAGGTTTTGGTCAAATTGGACCATTCCCAAACTTCCCAAGCTGCTGCTCTGTCTCTTACTGTCACACTCTGTGGAGAAATGAAGGAGCTGTTACAGACTTTACCAGAGCTAAACATGACCTGCTTTCATGACAGATGCTTCCTATTTTTCCTATTTCCTTCCTATATTTCCTATTTCCAGAGAAGATTTGAGACCGAATTTTCTTTGGTATGTGGTGAACTGGTAAATTCCATGCTTCCTAAATAATGGAGAAAAAGAAAAGGTGCATTCATTGAGCATCAGGGTGCATCAGGGGGCTGCTGACAGGCACTGTGGCTGCCAGCATTGACTTCTGATGTAGCTGAGGGCCCAAGAAGGGATCTTATGGAGATAGAGGTGCCAAATGACACAAATTTGATTTCAGAAATTTTAGTGTCTGGATCAGGAGGTGCAGAACAGTTTTCAGTCTCTTGCCCTAAGACATAATGATGCTTCTAGGAAAGGCTGAGTGTGGGAACAGAGCCTGTTTGAGCTCTTAAACCTGGCTGCATGGAGACACCAAGCTTTGGGATTGTTTTTTTCTTAGCTAGGCTCTTTCCATTTGCATTTTAATTTTGTAATGATGTTGATTTTCAAGGTTGAATTTTTCATAAGAATTTATCACCTGAAGGGGTGGGATCAAAAGGACTTTACTGTGAAAATGTAAGTCCAAATGAACACCAGTGAGAGTTTTATACATGAGGAAAGGTGCACTGGTAGTTATGCATGTATCATGAAGTGTTATATGGGTGTAATTATGGCAGACTAATTATATCACTGTAGTTTTGCTGTTAAAAATCTCTTGTATATAAATCACCTAGATAAAACTGTCCTCTGAATAAAATAAATCTGTTATGACTTAATTTAGAAGAGCTGCATGGCCGTGGTGGTGTAAGTTCTTTATTGCTACTTACAATGCAATGGCAAGGCCAGAGTGAGCAGTGCTGTGATTTATGTGTGGGATGAGTGTGTTTTGGAAAGGTCTTGGTTGAGAGCCAAGGAGAAAGAGCCAGTTGGAGCTGCTCAGGAAGTATCACCCGTGTAGTTCCCTCAGCTGTAAAGTGATGACCTTAAGCCTTACTGCAGCTGTATCTCTGGAATGAAATAGTGCCCAGCTTGTCACAGTGCTTGGAACTGACCTTTGAGAGCTGTTGGAAGTATAGCCTAAATCTGTCTCAAAATCACAGCTCTCATTCTCTGAGTACTGAACAAACCCCACAAGGCTTCCCAAGACGACCTGGTTATGCTATAAGATGTATTTTATAAATTTGATTGCACTATATGCAATATTCTGGTACTATTTGACACACAAATACATAACTAAAGGATAACTGCAAGTTATCCTTTTTTCAATTAAAGCAAGATATTAATATTTATAATGCTGTAACACCACCATATTACTTATATAGTGTATTAATATTTATGAAGTTATGACACTATTCTAACAAAGTGTTCTAAGAAATTTAGTACTGCAAAAAATGAACTCCTCAGTTGTAGTGGAGTTCAGGTTCTTCTGCAACTTAAATTAGGTAAAATATTCTGCAAAGTTGCCTGTTTTTTTTTAACACATGTGTGTGTGCATATGTCTACATATAAATGTGTTTTTTATATATACACACCCCACATGTACACACACATGTAATTTTTAGTGGGAAGGGTTAGGAGTTGCCAAATCTGGCAGCCTGAGAGAGGCAGAGAAACAAGAGCCCTGTGTCCCAGGTGCAGGCAGCTGTGGTGCTGAGCAGCTGCTCCTGACAGAGTGTGGGAGGGTCACAGGCAGAAACACTTGGCTTCCACACAAACACAAACAGCACCAGTGGCCTCATCCTGTTCCCCTCTCCAGCTGAGCAGGATGGAAGTCTGTTAGCAGGAAATAAGCACATACATGAAATGTGGACCCTCTGAAAACTGGCCCCAGAGAGTCCATGTGGCTCTTGGGTCTGTGATCCCGTCACCCCATGCAGATGGGAGCTTGCAGAGCTTTGTTGACTCCTGGTCTTTCTGTTGCTGTTCGGGACCTCCTGTAGACAGCTCAAAGCCTCCCTGGTCTTGGCAGTATTTGTCTTGTGGCTGCTTTCATACTTGCCTCCCAAAGCTTTTATTCTACTTGCCAGGCAGCCCAGCTTGATAGCCAGAAGTGGTCACAGATGTAGCTACACACTGAGCACTCCATCTCTTCCTCCAGTGGCTGGCAGGACACATCCATGGACACTCTGACCTGTGCTCCAGCTGTGGTTGCTGTCACCTCCATACATCACATGCACACAAATCACTGGAAGAGGCTTAGATCTGGAACAAGGGAGCAGGAATAAGTAGCTGGAGAGAAGATTGCAAGCTGGTGAAGTCCTGGTGCAGCATCTTCCAACCAAATTCTCTGTACTGTCAAATTTCTTGCAAAATCATGTCTGCCTGCAACCATTCAGCTAGGCAAATAAGAGTTTTTTGAGAAATTCCTGAAATCCAGAGGAAGTGGGTGGTCAACACCGGTCATGATAGTGGTGCACAATTCTAGGAGAAACAGTGACAAACTGGAGGGAGGCCAGTGGAGGGCCAGGAGGATAGTTGGAACCTGAAGCACATGGCATGGGAGGGGTGGTGGAGAACAGAAAGCAAAGCAATACCCAGGTGCTTCCTTCTGCTTCCTGAAAAAGGCTATACATAAACCAAAGCTGGGCTCCTCTCAGAGGTGCAAACTAACAAGGCAAGAGGCAAGAAACATGAGTTGGGACAGGGGAAATTATGAGCACTTACTTGAGAAAAAAAAAAAAGGAAAAAATTTGAATGACAAAGGAGGTGAAGCCTCAGAGGCTGGAGAATCCCTGTTGTTGGCAGCCCTTGCTCAGGGCTGAACAAAGTGCTGAGCAGCTTGATTTCACTTTGATACTGACCCTACTCCAAGCAGCAGTTTGGGCTGGGTGACCTGCAGGAGGCCCTTCCAGGATAAATATTCAAGCATTAAAAAAAGAAAAAAGATAATTTTTTAATCTATGTCCATTTGTATTTTCAAAATGTGGAATATCAGAAAAAATAAATCCCCGTAGCTGTAAAGGCTTTTGAAACTTGTTTTAGAAAAAAAGTAATATTTCAAGAAAATATGGACTTATGGGACAATCAAAGAAAATCATCTAAGATGATAATTCAAACAGCAAAAAAAGATTTTTTGTGTTGAATTTTTAGACTGATTGTTAAAGTTCTAGACCAAAAATACTTGCAGTTGGAGTTGCTTCTTTATTCTCCAGAGTAATTCCAACTGTCTGTGGAAAAGCTGTAGTGTTTTATTATATTTTGTAGTAGTTTAGAGTTAGGGAATTTAAGGGCATAATTAGCCATAATCCTCAATAGTATCTGTGTAATATTCAAGCCTGCAGAATTGAAAATGACAGTGTTTTTATTCCTGTCACCCCTAGCCTTCACCAATCTAACTTCCAGTACTTTCTCATCCCTACACAAGCCAGGGAGACCTATGAAATACTGATCAGCATTTACAAAACCTTACCTTGTTTAGCCTTGAAATGCTGGCACTCTCAGCTGCAGTTCTAAATTCACTCTTCTTTCAAAACCATTTTTCTGAGTTAACACTGGATCCTGTTTGGAGCTGTAGCTGAGGTACAGAAGATCAGATAGTGGGCAGGGAACTGTTGACTTAAAATAAAAATATTTTCCTTAATAAGCTTACAAGATGTTCAGGTTTGCTCAGAGCTGTATGGTATCTGAAAGGTGAAAGGCTTGGGGAGTAGCTGAACTGAAAGCAAATCTCTCTGTAGAGGGATTGTAATAGCACATTTCAATCTCCAGCATTAGTAACAAAGCAAAACAAACCCTGCTTGTCTGTACTGGGCTGCTCTGTGATTTGAGAGAGCTGTTTTTACTGCTACAACCACAGGATTATCAGTAATGCCTGGTATGAAATGCATTCATTGAGTTCCCTGCTCTGGCTTCCAGCCTTGCCTGGGGTCACGTTTCAGCCCTGTTGGCCCATCCTCGTGGCTGTCACTCGACTCCACTGGCTCTGCTCTGTTTCTGTGAGCATCAATGCTCTGCCCAGAAAGAACAAGCTCAAATTCTCCAGTCCACAGCCTGCCTGAAAACCAGTGTGTTTTAGGGATTGTCTGAACTCCAGAAAAGTATCTGATTAAGGCATCTTCTCGAAAAAAGTTCTGTTTCACATGTCTGTATAACATCTGCAAGGAAGCTGAGGAAATGAGAAGAAAATGGCAGCAGATACTGAAAAAAACAATATGGATTGGAAAATAAGCAGATTAAAAATAAAATAATATCTGTCAACCAGCAACAAGGGAATACTTAATTTAGTAGCAGTTAATTGTAGGGACTCTATGTGTTTCAGATATTGGGAAATCGCTTATTTCTAAGTATAAAGTCCTCTTTTTTATGAGATTGATTTGCCTCTATGATATGTATGCACTCCTGTATTTATAACCACAAGAGCTCAAAATGGGATATTTTAAGAAGATTTTACAATAGCTTGGATATAGCTCAATGCATATGTTTATGAAGCTCTGGCTTTAATTATATGTAATAGCTCATTAACCATTAGAATCCTTTGAATTTTCTTGTAATTTATTAGAAGTTTTGGATCACATCCAAACTGTAAAAAAAGTTAGTTCTATTGTGATTGTCTCTATTCTTCCAACACATTCCCACAGAGATGTTCCCTGGTGAAAGATGAAATCTCAGTTCTGAGGATTGGGAGCTGGTATGGTGCTCTGTGCCTTGTCAAGCAAAACTAGAACTGGTTTTAGTGGAAGCAGGAGAAGAGAACTTGCTAGTTTTAGACAGCCATGGTTAAATTTGATATATGAATGCATGTTTGTGTGCTCTACTGTTATCACAGAACAGTTACAGACTGATAGACTCATGGAATCATAGAACAGTTTGGGTTGGAAAAGAACCTTAAAGATCATCTCATTCCAACCCCCTGCCCTAGGCAGGGACACCTTCCACTAGCCCAGGTTGCTCCAAGCTCTGTCCAACCTGGCCTTGAACACTTCCAGGGATGGGACAGCCACAGCTTCCCTGGACAACCTATGCCAATGCCTCACCACCCTCACAGTAAAGAATCCCTTTCTAAGAGGAGAATTTTCTAGTTTAAAGCCATTCTGTCCCATCCTATCACTTTGTGCCCCCGTGAAATGCCCCTCTCTGGACTTGTTGTAAAGCCCCTTTATGTACTGGAGGCTGTATTTTCCTGCTTCTGCACGGGGTGGAAGCTCTTATGCCATCTGTGCTTTTGTGAACTGCTCCATCAGCTGCTTTGGTTTCAAAAAGGAAGGGCTGTAGCTCCATGAGAGTAATAAAGGAGGACGTTTAGATTTACAGTTCCTGTAAAATGGTGATATTCTGTAGAAAGTTGTTATGTTTCTCTTTCCTCCATATGTGTTAGGATTTAGAACTGACTGTTGGATGGGAGCTGATCAACAGTTTCCTGGAGAGGCAATGGTTCAAATGATTCTTGGGAGCTGACATTGCTGGGAGGGATAAAGTTACAGTCAGCATTAAGGATTGTGTTTGGTGAGTAGAATGGAATGGAATGGAATGGAATGGAATAGAATAGAATAGAATAGAATAGAATAGAATAGAATAGAATAGAATAGAATAGAATAGAATAGAATAGAATAGAATAGAATAAAGCTGATGACTGATAGCAGGCAAACCACACTCTTTTGGAAAAGTAAATGGCAAGTGGTGTTTGAAGGGAACAATTCCTTCTTTTTTGAGGGAAAATTATCTATAATTTTTGTGATACGTTTCTTCTGGTTATTTATTCTGTCTCCAGAGTGTAAATCCCTGCTTTGGTGGTGACACTGGTTTTTTGAATTAAAGAGGGGTTTAACTCTGGAGTTCTATACATTGATTTAATTTGGGAGTATAAAGCCCACCACCAAAGATTCCACATCCTTGACACAATCCTTAAGAAAAGTGTTAACCCCAAAACATTTTCAGATTGTTTTTGTTATCCCAGGTTTTCAAAACATGCAGCATTTTAAAAAAGTTTGATGGACTTAATTATTTAGATTTCTTTGTTGCTTTTAACATGTTTTCAAATGAAATACATATTTTTAAAGAAAACCTCAAATTACCACCTGCTCTAATATTGTCTTACCCTGGTATACAAGTGCCATTAAAGTCCTCAATCACCTGCCATTGGCTTCATATTTAAGTATTTCACTCAGCAAAGAAAGTCCCAGTAGTTCCTGCCCTGGTACCCCATGTAAGGGTATAAAAGGTTACTTGGAGACTTGTTACTGAAAATTCAACAAGGGTCTTGAAAATAATTCAGATTTTGGTTTACTGAACCATGACCCAATGGGTAATGAAATGCCAACACTTTCAAAAGAACTACCAATAAAATAGTACAAATCTGACACACTTACAGAGGGTAAAAAAGAAAAGCAATAATTCTCTAGAGCCACTTCCTTTTGCACTTAGAAGAACATAATCTCCTCTATGACCATGGCCATGCCTACTCCAATATCTTCTCTCTGGCAGTGGTCAGTGCCAGATGTTTCAGACATTGTGCTTTGTTTATTATGAGTCACTCACCATCAAAGCATTCAATCCCTTCAATATCTTGAGCTTGAGTGAACTCAAGTTATTTTGGGATTGCTGATGGAAGATGAGAGGAAGGAGCTGTTTCAACAAGTGATCTGCTCTAATTGCAGGGGCTGAAACCTTCCCTGATGCTGAACTGACAATATGAAAGGCATGCTGTAGGAGGCTGTTCTGGCAGAGTAGTTGAATATTCAGAGGAGACAGCAGAGTCTTGATTGCACTTTGGTTGTATTTCTCTGGCTCCTTAATAGGGTGGCCTCAGGGAAAAGTCCTAATGCACTGGAGTAACAGCGTGGAAAGTGCATTTCAATATTTTCTGTTCTGTTCTGGTTCTGTGTGTGGTTTGCTTGCCCTGATGACCATCCTGCGTAGTTGCCTTACTTTTGAGGGAGAGAGCTGAACTAATTCCAGGAGTAGGTGTACAGCACCCCCAGGGCATGTATTCTACCAGTGGGAAGGGAGGTCCACCCCAGTAGTCAATTTTGTCCCAGAGTGCTTCCTTGAACAAGTGAGATAAAGGCACTAAATTAAAAAGTGCTTTTTGCTGATCTGATGCAGCCCTGTCACTCACTCTGATTACTGGGGCTATGTCTCAGCTTTTTTCTTGTGAGCAAACACTGCCCTGGGGATTTGGAAATTAATATACTGATTTGAGTAAATATTTATTTGGCACATACCTCGAGGCACTGCAGCAACAGAACTGTTAAGTAAGAACTACCAGCTAAGATTTAGAGAAATCAGAGAATCCAGCCCCCGCAGTGGCAGCTTGAATGATGAAGCTAAATTACTGTGTGTTGGTTTTCTCGAAGAGCAGTAATTGTTGTTGTTTTAGACACCTTGAAATTTGTTGAGACTGGTGGTCTTTCACAGCACTCTTGAGCTAGGTTTTGGAGTTGGCATGGAAGAAGAGCTATTCCTAGTAAAAGATCTGGTTATTGGTCATCTAGAAGTAAAAAATTAGGAAAGTGGGATCTAATTACTGTTTTAAAGTACCTAAATGTATAGACAAAATGGAACCAGTCTTCTCTCTGAAAAGTTTCACAGTGACAGCTGTTAAGCTTTTGCACAGGGTGCTCAGGGAGGTTGTGGAGGCTCCACCCTTGGGTTCAGAACTGAGAAAGCTGAAATAAATTTGTCCTGCTTTGAAAAGAAGGCTGGACTAGATGACTTACAAAGGTAACAACCTAAGTCATTCTGTGATTGTGGGTCACCAAGAGAATAGTAATTTTTGAAAAACTAGTTTTATATTCCGTTTTAGGAATTTGTCCAGGGACCGTTTCTTCTAATTGCTTTGTCTTTTTTCTCTATTCTATCTCTTAAGAGTATAGCAGCAGCCATCCCACCATGTCCTCTCTCTGTCTTCTTCCACAGAGGAAAAGGAAGACAGGGACAGGCATTGTGGGGTGGCTGCTTGTAGCCTTGTGTTGGTGGCAATAGTGGGAAGGGGACTTTCAAACCCATTGCAGAGAGGAGATCTGGGAGATCTGTGGGGTTGAATGGAACCATGGCTGACACTGATGTGGGACATTCTCTAGTGCTCCTTGTATGGATGCAGGGAGGCTTCCCTGAGTGTGGCAAAGTCAGGATTGTTTGGGAGTTCCCATGGCAACCTGGCTGTAATTGGCCCTTTTGACTCACTGTAATTTTAATGAGACTTTGTCCCCCTGCTTTATTCTTGTCAACAACTTCATTATAGTGGATAACATAATCCTCTAAGAAACAAGGAGAGATTTGGTTCTGTGCAGTGTTTTCCTCCTAAAAGATTGTGACTGCAAAATTAGAGAGAAAGCAAAGCTCTGAGGAAGTGTCAAAGGCCTAGAGCAGAAGGTGCAGCCAGAAGAATGAAAATGCTATAATGTGAAAGGAGATCAAAGATGTGGCTGGTATGCCAGGATGGAACAGGACCTCATACAACCAATTGTACCCCAACTTTCCCCTTAGTGACTCTGGATTTGGGCCTTTTTGCCCATGACCATTAATTTATAGGAAAAGTGAGGTTGGAAGGGACTTCTGATCTCTGGTCTAACCTACTGCTCTAGAATGTCAGACCAGGTGGCTCAGGCCTTTATCCAGGAATATCTTGAAAACTTCCAATAATGTAGGCTGCACAGCTTCTCTGGACAAGCTGCTCCACTGCTTGACTGCTCTCTGAAGAAGTTGCTCCATATTTCTGGTCTAAAACTCTCTTGTTTCTTATTGTGCCTGTCATTCTCTTACTGTGAAGAGTGGGGCTCCATCTCTTTCATAACCTCATAGTAGATACTGGCAGGGTGCTGGTATTTTCCCCCAAAGATGTCTCTTCTCCAGGCTGGAGAAACCACTTCTTACAGGGAAAGTGCTCCAGCTTCCAACCTTTTTGGTGGCTTTCTGTACTCACTTCAGTTTATTGAAATCTGTCTTGTATTGGGGGGCCAGAAATTGCATGTGGCATCTAGACTGAGTCTGAATGATGTGTCTGGCTCAGCTGCATTTCCTGTAAACTGGACAGATATGCTGATGTAAGTTATATGATTCCACTAAGAGTTTAGAGCATCCAAATTTTGCTTCCACAAGGATATGAAACATGGCTGAAGGTCAATTCACCAAGTGTCCCTAACTTCCCTGTCATTGTGTCTCTCCTTTGCACCTTTGTGAGATGAGTAATAGAATCTGCATCCCTCATTGCCTGTTATTTTGTGCTTGTTGGCTGCACTGTTGTAAATCACCTAAATGTTAACTATTTTTCCCTAATGATGGTTTTTGTCGTGGTTTTTGCAGGTTACATATCACAGGTACTAAAGAATTACACTGACCATGCCTGTGATGGAGAATATGTGTCCCTGAGATGTCCCCACAGAACCACCATCAGCATCCAGTCTTCTTTTTATGGCCGAATTGTACCAAGTCATCAGCTGTGTCCTTCTCGCTACCCCCACTCCTATGCAACTTTAATTAAAGAAGATGTTGCCTGTTCAGTTGGCACTTCTCTTCAGGTATTGTTAAAAAGCATATCTTAATTTTGATCTTCACCTTCCCTTGGCCAGGCAGCAGCTCTCAGTGTTAGTGCTGCACAGACCTGTCTTAAGCAGGGCTACCCAGCACAGGAGCTCTGACATCTCACACAGCTTAGTGGATAATTCATCCTTGTAGTTTAGACAGGACTGAATTAGATTTTGATGGTGAATTTCTTAGTTTTCCTGCAACTCTAGTCAGTAACAGTTCAGGAATGTGATTGAAGGAGAATTACACTTCAGGACTGCATTATGTTTGACTGGGTTTGAAGAGCATTATTTTTATAGTTTTCCTTCCCAATTATTAGCTTTTTCAACACATTCAGAAATTGCTGTAGCATCCTTTTTGCTTTAGACCCTATTTCAAGAGGCTTTTACTTTGGAAACTTGAAACCCAAAGAGAATACTTGGCTTTGCTTCTTGTGACTCATTTGGCTCTTAGGCCACTGTAAGTGGTCATACATCACTTAAACTCCTAACATCCCTGGTAGTTCATCAGCTCTGACCATTTGTGTAGGGAAAGCTGTCTCTGTGCATTGTCCCAAGAGCACGTGTAATGTCAGCAAATCAAAGGAGTATTTGGAAGGTGCCAGTGTTACTCAACTGTCAGTAGGAGCAACTAAAATTAGAAACATGAGTTGGCTGATGTTGCTGAGATGAATCAGGTCTGCTCCTGGGTATTGAAGCAAGCACAAGCTTTTCCAAGTGCCAGATTTGGGACTGTGAAAACTTTTGGGCAAAGCTCTCAGTCATCCAGTGTGTTTATGGCTTAGAATCAATAATAACTCATAATAAAAATTTATAGCAGACTAGATTAATGAACCTACAGGGTTAGTGAGTAATTTCTTTTATATTTTGGCTAAATGCCAGAGTTTTCCACATCACTTCTCGGTCTTGCATCCAGGGTTTTTAATAGACATTTACAGCATTTTTTAAAAAGTTGATGTGAGTCCTTTGGCTTCCAAATGCCGCTGGTAAGTTCTCAAGAATTTGCACAAGGTTGGTGTTTGGCTGTAATGTAACCCTTAAGGTGACAGATTTGAAGTTGCCCTCATGAAACTTCCACTGCACAGGGAAGGACTGAGCTGTAATATGGGAGGACGTGGTCCTTAGCAGTGGGAGGTTTTCCCAGATATGATAACAAAAGTTCATAATGAAACAGACAAGAGGCAGTTGTGTTGTTTAGGGTGGGAGAACATGGAGAGAAAGCTTTGGCAGAGGCTAGCCTTCCCTTTTTTTATTGATTTACTGAAAAATTTACTTGCAACATTTCATTTACCGAGATGATTGATAGCTATGAGCATCGCCTCAACCCTTGTGGGTGAGTGGCCCACTTAAGGCATCTGGAAGAACTTGAGAAGAGGGAAGATATTACCCTAGGGTTCCCATTCCATGGTTTTATGTGTAGGAAGGATTGAAAAGAAATCCTTACCTGCCTCTCTTAGCTTTTATATCCTCAGACCTGTTCCCCATTAGCTTAGCCTTCAATACTTAGGCAGCTTGTAATTCCCAATCCCTGTTATCAGAACAAGAATTGTGTTTTTTGTAGGTAGTCCTGCAGCAGATCCCTTGTGCAGTACATTTCTTACACAACTGAGACCAAAACACTGTTATTAACCCATTTTTGGGGATGCAGATGTGCTCGGAAAGCAGCTGACATTCTCTCTTCTACCACAAATTTCTTGGAACACCTTTGGCAAGTTCCTGAGTCTTTTTGGAGGAGACTCACAGCCTCTTTGGTGCCTCCAGATGTGGCTTTGATCCCTCCATGTGTTGTGGTTGCCCAGGGTAGGATGAGTCCAAATGCCAGAGGTGAATCTCATCTTCTCTCTCAGTTCTGGAGGGGGTGAGGTCTTTCTGAGGGGTAAGCCAGGAACTCCACAAGCTGAATGGCAAGCTGCCTGCAGCTCACTGGTAGGAAATACATGTGTATAGGAAAATTGGAAAGCTGTAGACAAGGAAATTGCGTGTATTTTTGTGGTTTTGCAACTCAGATATATGGCTGCTACAGGCAGGACCAATTGTGTGTATATTCTGGCTGTCAGTAATTGAAAAAGTCAGCCAAACCAAACCCTTCATAACTAAGTATATAAAATCACTGTGTCTAATCAAACCCATGACTGTATAAATTTGCCGCTTCTCTGAAGAGTGGTCTGGAGGGAGTGTGAGGAGCATTTATAAACTCCATGCCCTGCAAACACTAGCTCTGTGTGTAAACTCCCATTTACAATCTCTCTCCACTGTAAATGTCCAGTTCAGACATTGTTTCTATGTTAAAAAGGGAAAAGAAGGAGTTGATTACACTGAGAGAATCAGTACTAATTCAGCTTTATGTGACTGGCTGCCAGGATTCCTTGCTTTAGTCACTTGTTTTGTTTGCAGACCACCAGGGAGAGTGTGTATGAGACATTTAGGGCAGTGACCCAGTGACCCCAGACTGCAGATTTCTGTTATTCTAACACTGTAATGTCATATTCAGTGGGAGCTTTCCAAATGCACAAAGAATTTGGACATTCATAGATTCATCACAGATTCATAGAATGGTTTGAGTTGGAAGAGACTTTAGAGATTATCTTTTTTCCAAACCCCCTGCCATGTGCAGGGACACCTTCCACTACAGCAGGTTGCCCAAAGCCCCATCCAATCTGGCCTTGAACACTTCCAGGGATGGGACAGCCAGAACTGGGCAGCCTGTTCCAGTGCCTCACCACACTTTGAGTAAAGAATTTCTTCCTAGTATCTAATCTAAATTTACCCTTCTTCACCTCAAGGCCTTTCCTGCTTGTTGTATGACTGCACACCCTTCTTGTAAGCCTCTTGTAAGCCCCCTTAATGTACTGGAAGGCTGAATTCTGGATCAGTATTTCTGATACCACTTGTTTTCAGCAATGAAACACTCAAGGTCTGTATGGAAGAATGTATAATGGTGGACTAAAATTATTGCTTATTCCCAGAAAACTCTATTACACTTTACAGCTGATTACCTCCAATTTTCTCATTTTGATAAATTGGCAGAAAATAAAACCACAGCTTATTTGTAAGAAAAACAAAAAACTCTGGAGAGCCACCTAATTTGTTGTGCTTCTGCCCCCTGAAATTTATCAAAGACATTGAGGGCTAATTTCTCTCTTCATGTGCACAGGTACTGAAATCAGCAGGCAGATGCTCTTTGAAGGGCAATATCTTACCACGTCCTCAGGAGGAACAGTGCTTAGAAGGTGCTCTGGAGCTGAACCCCTACTCTCCTTGGAAAGCTCAGCTAATCTGGGGAGGGCCTGTGGCCATGGCTGTGCCCTGGGTCTCTTTCAACACTCTCCAGGACAACCAGTGCTTGGTGACAAGGATCAGTAGTGCTGCTGATGTGGTATTTCCTTCTGTCCTTTGGGTGAGAGGCAGGACACCTTTGCTGCCACCATCTCCTGCTGTTGCTCCAGCAGCCCTACCAAAGGGAGCAGATTCCTTGCATCCTGAGTTTATGATCCCATGAACTCTGCCTCCCCCTTTTTTTTTATTTTCATCCACCACGAAGGTTTCTGTGAAACAAAAAAAAAAAAA
>VWZP01004011.1:487598-634942 GCA_013396995.1 Dicaeum eximium | reverse complement strand
AAACAAAAACCCAGAAACAAAAACAAACAAACAAACAAAAAAACCCCACAAAAAAAAAAAAACACCAACCAAAAACCAAAAAAAGAAAAAAGGTAACTGACTTCTTTGCTGATAGAAAAATAAAATAAACTTTCCAGAAATGTCTCTGAAAGCACAGGCCAGCTGTTGATTACAAAAAGAGAGGGCTGGTGTCGCTCTTTCCAAAGTGGATTTTGTTTTCCCCAGTTATTCTGGATTGAAGGTAAAATACCTAGTAAAAGGAAACATTCCCAACTGCTCCAGCTTTCTTGGCAGGCCAAGGACAATGGCTCCTGATATGTCCAGTCACCAGATATTGCATGGTCCCAGTGATGTCACAGCCCTAAGTGAACTTAACAGAAAAGAAAAAGGGCCCTTTCTCATGACTCTGAACATCTAGAAGATGATGATGGTCAGGGGGAAAGAAGGAAGAAATTGGTAGAAAGGAAGAATAATGGTCATCAGTACCACTGGGAGGAGAACCCATTGTTATATTGAATATTAGAACTCCACAGTTTCTAGGCAGTTTGAACAAGGAAGGTTTCAGTGTCAAAAATGTCAGTGAACTACAGAGCAGTGTGGGCAACTCTTTTTCAGACCATATTAATTACTTTGCAGAGGGTGGTGAGCAGTGAGCTCAGGGTCAAGAAGAGTTTTCTGCACTGCCAAAATTGCTGTTAAAAATCACAGAACCAGTGCTGTTTCATTCATGAATCTTGCCTAAGCTGAAATAGAACTCTCTGGCAAGTGGCTCCCCCACCTCATTATTTGCAAGTAGAACTGTTGGATGCAGAGGTCACAGACAATCTCTAAATTGCTGTGTCTGTGAAATCTTTGGCTTGACTGCAGTAGCTCATCAGGGCAGAGTGATTGTCCTGCAGGAGAAGAGGCACTGGTGGCCAGTGCAGCCTGTCTCCCTGATGAGGCAGGACTGCTCCCTGGGGTGTAAGCCTCCTAATGCTTTGTTTACTCTAAATTTAAACTTTCCAAGTCATGGGGCTTCCATCATTGCCACCAAGCCCCTGTTTGACAGTGTAATGGTTTGCTCCCAGGGATTTTTTTTCCATTTTGTGTTTCAAGCTTTCTCTTTCTTTAATCCCATGACTTTTGGTTATGCATCCTTTTGCATTTCTTCAGCTTAGACCTCCTCTCCCTTTGAAGTTGACCCTGCATACAGATTAAGTTTCCTACTGTTAGGAAATGTAGGTAATGTTAATTAGGTGATATTTGTAATGCAGCTTTTATCAGGTCCTTCTTTTTGGTGAACATGTTGCTGCTCTTTGTGAGTTGCTATTTCTGGGCTCTTTCAAGGCCCTGCCAGAGGAGCACTGGTGAATCCTGCTGATGTTTTAACATCTTAGCCCACTGCTGTCTGCTCTACTGTCCTGCTGGCATTTACTACTCCCATAGCTGAGCTGGTGACAGGGAATGCATGCCCAGCTTTCAGTTCTTTATCTGACAGTCTGGTATGTTTATGTGAATCAACAAATATATGGACACAGTTCCTCCTGCTGACTCTGCTGTGAGCACTGCAAGGTCCATGGGAGAGTGACAAGAGACAGTAGAGCACTAAAACCTGGTATAGATCAGGATTCAGGGCCTTTGATCTCTTCTTCAATTGATGCACAGATGGAACACAGTAGTTTGGGCAAAGCTGAACTGGTTTCTAGTGGAGCAGGCTGGGAAGGTGGCTTAATAAAGCCACAGGCAGGTCACCTGCACCTCACCAGCATGGATTTCACTTCCTCATGTAGTCTGTGCTTCCCTGTTGCTAATTCTTGGAAACTCTTCTTCCTCCATGGACTTCAGTAATTTTCATGAATGGAGATGAGCGTTCAGAAAGAGGACGTGAAAATAAGTTTTCAACTTGAAAGCACTAAGTTTATAGTGTGTTTTAAAGTATTACCAGTGTTCAAGGGTACATAAAAAGAGTATCAAAATTCAAGTGAAATGTGACATGAAGCCATTATGAATGCACTTTGCTGTAGGGAGAATTCATGCTACCTTGTTTGTTGTATTTACTTCCCATTGCTAAAACTCTGAAGGTGCACCAACATAAGTGTTGGTGTAACTTCACCATAATGGCCATGCCTGGACTGAATTTGACCTAAAAATGCTTAAAATTACTGGCATCTTCTTGCACAAAGTTCTTAGTACAAATCTATGTCCATCTTCATCTGACTGCACATGGCTCTGATACATTCATGCAGCTTGCTCTGTGAGTTACTCTCCCCAGCAAAACACAATTTGGGCAATTATTTAGTAGGGCTCCTCTGTGTAATTTCATGCATGACTGACATGCCCTGCAGTCATCCTTATGGTCCTTTGAAGATGGAGGCTGTACAGGGAACAGCCCCGTGGCAAAGTCCTCGTTCCCTTTGAGTTTCACCCCTGGCTTCTATGGGTCCAAAGTTTCACCCTAAGCGTGTCGAATCTGTGAACAGCTCTGAGGGACCAAGAACTGAGATAAGTTTAATTGCCTTGGGTGCTAAGCTCAGTTGTGGTTTATTTTAAGCATGCAGGGGAAGCACTTCTTGAAGAGTGATTTGAAGAGACAGGCTAAAAACGAGCGCACCCTTGGGAATGGCTGGGGGTGGCCTCCTTGCAGAGCTCGCATCCAGCTCCTCATTTAAATGGCTGTTATCTAATGAGCACAAGCAATTACTTAGCTAATGAGCACAACAAAATGAGCACGGGAAATGTGTTTCATCTGCAGTGGCCACTGCAAAGACAAGATTTTGAGCTTGAGGCTGCCCTTGCTTTAAGACCCGGGTCACCGCAGGGAGATTAATCCAGGGCATAAATCACAGGGGTTAGGTTAGTGTTTGTTTTACTTGAATTCACTTTTCTTGCTCTCTTATCTCCTCTAAATCTTGCAGCTTCTTAGCTCAGTCATGAACCAGGGAATGGAATGGGTTTAAACAGCCACAGCTTCCCTCCTGAGCACTGGCTGTCAGCCCTCAGGCCTGATTTACCACTGTAACGCAATTATAAAATGGCACAGCGCAATTAATGTGTCTTCCCTCCCCTTTCATGCCAGACAGGAATTCCTGAATTCCTCCTCCACCTTCCTCAGTTGGAGTGATTGTTATAATATAATCTAAACTGAGGTGACTTTATTTGGCTCTAGTCAGGGATCGACTAGACTTGGAGACAGAAGGAGCTGATTGTACTTCCCTGTTAGGGACAGTTCTGTGTGCCTACTGCTATTCCTGTGCAAGTCCAGATTGTCTGTGGGCCTCTTTCTGCTTGGTTTTGGGGTTTCCCCACCTTTTCAGCTGACAGTGACAACCAGAACAACAAGGAAAACACAGAATGAATTGCCTACATTTTTCCATCCACTGAGCAAAAACCATATGAGCTCAAGACATTCCCTCATTACCAAGTGAACTCCCAACTTTCCTGGTGTCATGTAGCTGATCATCTGCAAATGCTTCCGAAGAAACATCTGACATCTGCCAGAGCTCTGATACTGCCTAGATGTATGATATTTGACAGTAAGGCCAGAAAGCCAAGGTTTTGGCTTCTGGTAAACACCAGAACCCCTGGAGCTGCAGGGAACTGTGCCTTTGGGGGATCATCTGGTCACACATGCTCTGCACAGTGTTTAAGAAGATGCTGGTACCTAGCACATACTGATGAAAGCAGTGGGAAAGAAAATTTCTGTGCATGCAAGGATAGGTAAAATTATATGTGTAAGTTTTTAAGTTAACATTAAGATTGGTGTAACAACATTTTTTTTATTTTTAATCAAGAAAATGCACCATCAACTGCAGCTAATTTTCTTTGCATTTTTTCCTGATATATTTCACTGAGGATTGAAGTTTTTTTTTTCTCTCTTTATGGATATATTTCATTATGCATAAGACGTTACTCAAACAGTGTACAGGAAATCAGAAATCTTAATGATCTTTTTTTATATTTTCAGGAAAAATGTTGCCCTTTTGGGGAGGTAAAATAGACTTACGTGAATGAAAAGGAAATATTGATTTCTTTCCCCCCATGAAACGTCTCAGAGTCATGGCTATTGTCAAATTAAATTGGAACTGTAGCTAAACACTGTAGCAAATTAGTAAATGGCATATTGAGACCCAAGAACACTTCACTTTTTTCTGTGCTCTCACAACGGCAGGGATGACTTTTGCTCCTTAATTTAGTTACAAATTTCTCCCTAAGGCTTTGTTTTTTGCTGCCCTGTTCCACCCTTTGCATACCACAGGAAGTAAACTCAGGAGGTTTCACTTATGTGGAATACAAGGAAAAAAGCAGGAGCTGCCAAAAGTTAGAGCAGAGCCAAGCCAAAGTGGCAGTACCTGAAGGCTGCCCGTGTCCATGGTTCTCTGACGTCACTGAATTGTTGTCTTTGCTCCTGATGCTGAGCCTAAGGACAGATGAACAAGTGCTGCTGAGGTATCTCAGCTGAGGTTTTCAAAGTTGTTTTTTTGTTGGCCTAACTAGGTCTCTGCTGAAACCCAGGGAGGTTTTTCAACTGGTTTTAACAGCATCCATGACACAACGCTCTTGAAATGCCCACCCATGTGCTGTGAATAGGTTTGTAGATCAAAAACCCAAGGCTACTGCCTTTGAGGGGAGAAAGCTTCTCTAGAGGGAAAAGAAACATTTGAGGTCCTGCTTCTTTTCCTTTGCTCAATATTCTTAGTTCTAGTTGTGTGTAATCATGTCTGTCCAGTACCAGAAAACCCTTCCAGGTGCACAATGATTTGGAGAGAATTTTTCTCCATATGTGTAGCTCTCCAGAATTATTTCAGTTGTTCTTTTCTTTTTGAGATGAAAAGAGATATCTGTGCTGGATCCTTGCTTAAATTCCTTTGCAACTCACTGGATTTTGCATTAAATTAAATTTCACATGCTGAGTGAGCAGCCAACCCTTATGAGCCTAGAGGAAAGAAAATGCTGTTTCTATGCATTTTAATGTGACGGTCAAGCTGGGGCTAATGCTCCCAGGCACCTCCTTCAGTGTTCACCTCTCAGCCTTTCCCAAATCCTGTATTTTTAAATGAAATGCCTGCATTTTATTACCTTTGTAAGTGGAAAACAACAGCATATGTTCTCTGCCTGCTAGAAAAGGCCTGGATTGTTTTGGTTTGAACTTTAAAATAAAGGTCAGACTTGAGGCAGGCATGAATTCTTGCACGTGTCAGCCCAAAAGGTGAAAGCTTTAGGAAGTTATGAGCAACTGCAAATGAGGCAGCTTCAAATTGCACTTGAAACTGGAACAGCTGTTGTTCAGAGCGTGACATTCTGAGTTATAATGCTAAAGATTCTATATATTACATTCAGGGAGAACTCAAAAATAGAAAGTAGTCACTGAAGCAGAGAGAAAATTGGTTTGGGTGGCACATGGTAGAGCAGGAACAGCCTTTATGTTAATGGCACAGGGAGAAGACTGTGGGAAAGCCCAAATATCGAGGTGGGTGTAAGAAAAGTGAGCAGAGCGAAGACAAAAGAGACCAGGGGAGTCTAGAGGAATTTCTGAGGAAGGATTTTCCAGTGCCTCCTTGCAAGTGAAAATTAATTGTTTTGGAGCTGGAATTCACAGCTCTCTATCACAGGGACTTAACGAGGCTGGTGGATTACCTCTCTCTGTGGTCTCAAAATGCTCTGACAGGTTCATGTGTGTCAGGCAAACATTATGGTAATTTTAGTCCTTTAGGGGCTCTACAGGAGTACATAAATACCACCCTAGCCATCCAGCTGAATTTAAAACTTAATTACTGCCCCACTCAATAATATTCTCCCCCCCACCACTGCTTTAGAGGATCACAGGGTTAAAAGAAATCATTAATCTTCCTTAATGAAGCTATTTTCTAGCAGGAGACAGAATGTCTTGCCCCTGTGGATTCTGAGATGGAGTTTTTGTGAGTGTTATGAATGGGGGAGTGGGGAGCAAGTGCTAGAGAAAAAGCAGATGAGGGGGCAGGACCCAAAATGCCAGTAGTGAGAGAACCCCCTGACTCACAGGCCCTTCCTGAGTTTAGCTAAAAGAATGTAATAATTATGGGGGAAGAGGAATGAACCCTATTAAAAACTGACTAAGTTGGCTGTATAACAGTGTTACCACCACAACTACAACTTATTGGAATACCAGCAATTTATACATATATATACACACACCAGCTTTTATATAACCGAGACAAGAGCTGTCTTGAAATTGTGTTTCTCCAGAGAAATCTAAAGCAGATTGGTGGTGGCAGAGTTTGAATCTTTACTTTTAACTGTCAGGGTGGATCCATGTCCTCAAAGCTGCTCTTCCTGGGATTGTACTGTCTTGTATTATGATTAAATGACATGCAAGTGTTTCAAAATCTCTGTGACGATCCCAGTGCAAATCCTTCCTTTTGCACCCGTGCAAGGGGATGAAAAGCTGCTCTTAGAACAGTGCAAGGAGCCCTGAGCCCATGGCTGCTGCGGTACCGCTGTGTTGAGCACCATCAGCTGCCTCTGGCTGGGCTGGTTGTGGAGGTGAGGACGGCCTTCCCTTTCTGCACTTTGTCTCTGTTTGATGTTCCTGTAGTGGGGACACTGAAGTGCTTTTGTTTCTCTGTTTCCTGTGGGCATCCCCGGCTGCAGAAGATGCTGGATGAGTGCCAGGACAGGCGGAGCTGCCAGTTCCTCGTCAACAGCCGCCTGTTTGGGACGGATCCGTGCCCTGGGACCGGCAAGTACCTCCTCGTGTGGTACAAGTGCAGGCCAAGTAAGTATTTCTCCCTCAAATCTGTTTGCTCTGTTGAGACCAAAGCATTTTCATACTTAACACTCACCAGAGAAACCTTCTAGGACTTCTTGCTCCCTTCCACCTCTATTTTCAGTGTAAGATACTTCCAGTGTGGGGTGTTTCCCCTTTCCCCTGGTGGGGAAGTGGCCTGCAGAGTTTGGACAGGACATCTTTAATATAAAATAAGGATACCCAAGCTCTTCCATCGTCAGAGTCATGCTGAAACCTCAAAAGGCCTCTGAACAGAGGTACTTATCCAAAAAGAAAGACTTCCTTGAAAGAAAGCAAAACTGAAGTCAGTGGCATTTGCTTGTACCTTTGCTGAAGAATTACGAGGCGGTGCAGTCATCCCCTGGAGCCACTGTCACTGCAGTTTTGTCTCCCTGACATTCCCCTGCCTTTGAAATCCAGCGGTTCCGATGCTCGCTTGCTGTGTGGGGTTCATGCACGAGGCAAGGTGCTATTTTGGTTTCTCATGGGCAGAATTTCAAGGAGATGGAGGACAGTAAATCGTGCTGAAACTGAAAGGCAAAGATTTTTCAGATGGTGGGGCTCTGGGGAGCAGGGCAATGAGGGGATGTCTCCTGTACTCATCCCTCAGAGACTGCTCTTGCTGGAAGCAGAGAAAACTTGTGCAGAGGTGTTGCAGCTCACCTCCTCTAGAAATTAAAAGAAATAGTTCAGAGAAGTGCATGCTTAACTAGAAGCAGTGAAAAATGAATTTGCTTGTGTATTTTTTGGGAAGCCTTGTGCTATTCATGGTCTCCTCTGATCCAAAAGACGGATCTGGGATCTAATGGACACTCATCTTGCATGTACAGGACTCAGACTTTGGCAGTCCTGAGAATTCTCTGTGCCTGTAAATAAATAAATACATTATGTGTGTGTACTTTAAATTTTAAAGTTTAGGATGTTTAGGGAGATCAGAAATGATCAATAAAATACTCTGTTCTGTCTCAGTTTGGGGCAACAGAGATTTACTTACACCTACCAAGTGTCTTGAGGGCCAAGGTTCATCAAAATGTATTGAAGCTTAGAGTTTATTTTTAGTTGATGTGGTTGTGTTCGATCAAAGTATGGACTCAATGATCTTGGTCTCTTCCAACTAAATGATTCTATGGTTTATTTTATTTTTCTGTACCATGTGTGCCTTAATTTCTAATGTGCACCACCCTTTGGGGGGATGGTCAAAGGCACAATACAGGTCTCAGCAGAGCACAGATTGTGCTTCTTACCTTGGAGGTGCCTCTGCAAATCCTCCTGCTGCCCACAGGCTCAGCAGAGCCCCTGCAGGCTCCCTGCAGCTCAAGGTGGGTTTGTGCTGCTGCAGCACTGAAGCCTGGAGCTGTTCTCTCCTGGTGTAGATGCAGTTTGGTATTTAGCACTGGCCAGAGATGGTTTCCAGTGGGAAGTCTGGATATGGCCACCTTGTTTTAGAAGAGAAAAAAGTTGATGAGAATTGTGGTCCTACACTAGTGAGCCTCGGTGCCAGGGAATGGGCACATTCAATTTATCAGGGCTGATGTATCCTGAGATCCACATCCAAAGCACATTGAAGCCTAGGATCAAACCCTGAACACACAGGGGACTTAAATCTCCAGGGTACCTTTCAGGATCATTAAAAAATTGTACATAAATCCAATTATTTCCCAGGTAACATGCTGATTTGATTTAGACCCATTAAGTGTAATTACTGGGTGGGCTGCAGGAACAGATGATTAGAGGGAATTGACATACTATTTAATTGGTCTAACATGAATTCCCTCTAACTGAAATCTGGATTCACCAATATTATTCAAACAATTCAGTGTTTGTTCATCCCCCTCACTTCAGAGACAGAGAACTGTGTAAGATTTTGTGTTATTGTAAGCTAGGAAATATTTGCTCTGTGCGCCAGACTTTCTGGAGGGGCTGTGTGATCCAATCCTGGCTGGGAACAGGATCTGTGGAGCTGCCCAAGTCATGCTGCAGAAATAACTTCACCTCTCTGCATCCCAGCAACACCACTGCAGCTGATTTTTTTGGGTTTGGTCACTGCTCTGGGCTATTGCACCCACAGGGATCCATCTGCCCCTGCACAGCAGCTCTTTGCCTGTTGTGGCTTTTTGGTTGTTAGGTTATTTTCTTGGCCTTGCTATTTCAAAAGTGAACAAAATGGGGACATAAATGTTTGCCCTGCTCTGCAGAGGGAATACTTAGGATGAGATGTGCTGTCTGAGTGGTTCTAGGCAGTGCTGTTGAGAAAGGAGATGGCTCCTACCTTATTTATTTGACTTCATGAGACCCCCACATAGTGCCTTTCTTTTGTGTCCTCCTTTGCCACTGCCACACTGTCCTGGATGCACTGATTCCTTCTCAGCTCTCAAGAGCCTAAAGCTACAGCTTCCCATAAAACATGATAGTGATATTTTCCCACTTTTCTCTTGGGCAGTTGCTACTGTAGCTTATGACTTCAGGGACTCTGGGAGGGATAATCTACATCTATTGTGTGTTTTTTCTTTTTTAATATGGTTTTTATTTCATTTTAAAAAATACTGAGTGAAGCAGCTGGATGTGATAATTGAAGGATGCTGAATATGAAGCTCCCCTGTACTAATCATCCCAGTGATGTAACAAAGTGTAAATCCAAACTTTGCTGCCCTACCTTCTATTCACAAATGTAAGCCTGAAGCCTTTGAAGTTTCAGAAGCCTGGATTGTGACCTGGGCTCCAATTTCAGCTCAAATCCCTCTGTAACAATACAAAAACCTGTCTGGGAAAGGAACATCAAGGCTCTGAGAAATGTATCTGGGAAAGAAATGTTTGCTGGCAAAGGGTGAAGTGCCAAAAGTTTGCGAGGAGTTAGGAGGAGCAAAGGGGGTGAGGGAGGTCACTTTGTCCTGGTTAGGAACATGTAGCTTTGATTTGTTAGAAAACCTTTTGGCCGAGAATTGACTGGACACATGTTTTGAGGAGAACAGGCTTTTATTCTCTTCACCATAGATTTGATAAGATGTAAGATAAAAATGTAAGAAGCCCAGTTAATTCTTGTGAAAAGTCAATGACAGTTTTTCAGACATAGGAATGACCATCCTGAAGTCCTTACCAAAATCTTACTCAGAAAAATTTATTTTTCTTAACAGCCCTAGGCAGCTTTAACTAGAAAGCAACTGACTTTAAAAATCAATTAGGAATTAATTCCATTTAGATCACCTTCTGATAGAAGTGTCATCTTCAAATTTATGCTCTCTATCATACAGTGATAGTGCTGCCATTCTGTGTCCCAGGAGTATCTGCCTTTTGCTGAGGATGTGTAACTTTTTTTTGCCAGGGGTACTTCAAAACCTGTGCAAACAGCAGAATACCATTAGTTTTGCCAGAGCTATTCCAGCTATCAAAGAACAGTAAAGAGTCCTGCTCCATGTTGTGATTTCATGTCTTTTGGTGAAATGGTCAGGTCTGCTCATCAGATTTCAGCTGAATTGGCTGAAAAGTATAGAAAGGACATTTTGGAAGGACCACCTAGGCTTGCAGTGAGTGCCTCTTGTTCAACTTTTAATTTTCCTACAACCCATTCCTTCAGTACTGAATCTTGTGTGGGCTTTGCTTGTCTGGGGATTGCATCTTTTCTGTTAAATTCAGTGAACTCAGCCTGAAATCCACATCTCATCACACATCCTCAAGGCCAGCATTCCCTAGACAGAATTTGTAAAACATTGTGAGCCAAAAGCAGAGGGCTATAGAAAGTACAGAGGTTTTGTGGAAGTTTAAGATGAGAGCAAAGAAGGACCTAAATGTATTCCTGGTCGCTTTAATGCTGGTGATTGATTTTAGTGCTGGGATAGATTGGTAATTCAGTAGTCATCAACCCTTTCAGAAAAGCATTAATCTCCTTCATCAGACAGGTTTATTGGTGGCAAGAGAAGTTCACTGCATTGTTTGCTGCATTGCTTTTTGGTGGGCCAGGCTTCCCAAAGCAGCGTGATGGAGCTGGGGATGTTTAATGGGCACATCCCCCTGGCCCAGCCACCGAAGCAGCAGAATGAGCCTTTGCCTCCTGCATTCACCAGCTCTCTCTTGCTTATCTGCATTATTTCAAAACTCTTAAGGTGGCGCAGGGAATGGAAATTTATAGGGGCAATAAAACCTCAGGCAGCCACCGCTGTGGTGATGAAAAGGTGTAAATAAAGGAATGTTGTAAATAACAGAGGACAGATCTATCAGCCCACAATTGGGGACTGAGAAATGCTAATGGTAATGATTAATTTTTTTTAAGCTGTTGATGCACAGAGATTTTCAGGAGCTGTCAAATAGCCCTATCTCTGTACCGCATTAATCACTGGACTGCCAGGAGGATGATTTTCAGGAATATGTGATTCCACTGTCAGCAAATGCAGTGATTGTTGTCAGTTAATTATAAATATGATTGCAATATTAATACAATATATTAACTAATATAATAAATGGAAATATGATATTTTCACAAATGTAATTATATTACACTATTTTTATTATAATCATAATTTCCTGCCCCTGCAGAGAATGAAACTGCTGCTGGACCTTGGGGAGTTTAAAAAAAAAAAAAAATTAAAAATTCCCATTTTCTTTTCAGACATGTTCAGTCAGCCCTGACTGACATAATAATGAGTCAGTGAAAACCATGGTGTTCCCTACTATGTAGATACAAAGATTCCCTTTGCTGGATCAGGTCTCCAGTATCCAGATGTGAACCACTTAAAAAGACAAATTCTGAAATTTGCCTCAATTGCATAAATGCTAGAGCTGTGACTTTTACAGATCCTCTTTGTCCATTGTCATTTAAGTTTTCTGTGGGGTCGGAAAAAAAGCCCCAACAAACCAGGGATAACAATACCCTTTTTTAAACCATGAATTTTAAGTGAAGAACAAAGAATGGTAAGACCGTGGTCCTTCAGTGCTGGGATAGGTGAGTCAACAGCAGGGCCAGGAGGAGCTCCCCATGTTCCTCAGGAGATCCAGCCCATCCTTGGGCACTGTGGCACCTGTGGTGCCTTTCTGTGCTGATGGCAGAGGCTGTGGGGTGGCTGGGCCTTCAGGTGTCAGAAATGGCTTTGGCTGCTGGCAGGGGCAAAGTGGTCTGGGGGTCTTCTCAGAAGATCAAGGAGTGTCCTTGGAGTGATTAATCAGAACACAGGGAAACCAAGTTGTGAAAAATGGAGCCCAAAACTCTAAATCCCAACACAGTGCTACTATGGTAGAGATTTGCAAGTGCTGAACGACAGATTTCAAGATTTTCTGGTGTACTGGTGAAGAACTGAGATGAAAAGGGTGCCCCAGAAACCATATTCTTAAAAGCAAACTGTGATGCTGCAAAAGTTAACTTCTGTGAAAGTTTGGATCTGTTGTATTGACTCCACAGACTAAACTGTGAGTGTAGGACCCACAGAATAGAGAAGTAAATTTATACAGCACTTCTGCAGGAGGTCCTATATATGGACTTATTCAAGACTGAAAATATAGACCAATTGTTCTCCTCAAACAAATGTCTTTTAGGGAAAAAAAAAAAAGGAAAATAAAGGGCAGAGAAGACTAAATCTTCTCTGGGGTATTGTCATGGAAATAAACTCTTTCCATTAGTGTGCATTTCCTCATTATTTTTTCAATATCTGTCCTACACTTGGTTTGCAAATTAACTACACATTTTTAAAACAGGTATCTCCTGATATTTTCAGTGTTTTATCATACTAATGGCGTATCAAGCTCTTCTTGCTTACCCACTGATTTTTCTGACTACTTCAAAGGCACTGGAGGTTGTCACCTATTCATGGGACCTCTAAAGCATCCACGATGAATTTTGGAAATTTGTATTTAGCTACACTTTTTTTTCTTAGGCAAAGCCATTGAGGGAATACTGTGTATTTAATTATTTAGGACAGTAATAAACTAGCTTTTAATCTAGTAGACCTAATTTTCCCATACTGTATGCTCTAGGCAACCCAGTGGGTTATATGTGAAAATATCAATCAGGTATCCTTTTAATGTTCCTGTGTCAGAATTATTATCACCATTATTTTAACGTCTGGAGAAGACTGTTTTAATAATATAAGACTAAGTTCTCCCTTTCAGCTATTTTAATAATAACTTTAGCAGCATTACTCGAGCTTTATACAATCACTGGAAGAGCAGAACAAAACTGCTGTGAGCACTGGTGATAACGAAGTATTTTTCCTTATATATCTTTTAGATACTTTTCCTTAGCGCACCTCTCTCATCTTTCCATTGGAGTTCAAAAGTTTTGGATGTGCTTCCCACGTTGCCTCCTATAGTGTAGCCAGTCCAGATTGAAGTCCATGATGCCTGGCCAAGTTTACAGTTTATTATTTGGCTGCTTTACAGGTCATAAATCCACGCTGGTTGACTGGTGGGACAGTGCAACAATTACAACCAGCTTTGGCACAGGTTTGGCTCTCTTCTGAAATTGGCTACCAGTTCTGTAAGGGACTTCACTACATTTGTCACCTCGATGTTTCTGTCAAATTTCACTGAACTTTAGCCAGCAGGTCTTTGGAAGCAGGACTAACAAATGGTGAGGCAGAGGCTTAGACAACAGAGCACCAGTAAGTCACAGCTGCTTCAGAAAATCAGCCTAATTTCATTAATGGAAGAAATAGGAAGAGAATTAAATTTGTCCTGGGCTCCCAGGTGTTATTTTTAACTCCTATCTCATAGTCCAGTGCACATATTTTGATTTTTTCCTTTTTTTCCTCCTTAGATAACCATATACCTCTCTTTGTCCAACAGGAAAAGTGCAACTAGATGCATCTGAACTCTACTTTGGAAATGAAATGTAGCAGTTAATTTGCAGCACTGCCAGCCTTTTCACAGCAGAATATAAAAGGACAACTACTTCAGACTAATGAAAGTGACAGTGGGGAGAGGTGCCTTTTAAACACTGCAAATTGGATAGGTGCATCAGCAGTGTAATTTTAAAGGAATCTGACAAGGTCATTTGCAAAGAACAATCTTCTTACTTGTGGAAAGGGTTTCAGACCTCAAAAACTTGGCACTTTTGAGTTTTCAGGGTACTTTTGAAGTTGGCAGTCTGCCTATTTAATAGAATTCTGGACTGTCATCTGAATTGTATCTTTCAGAGTTTCAGATTATCTCTTGTAGAAGTAAGTGGTGCACGCCAGGCTGCTGAGGGTGGCAAACTTCACTTCTTAAAAATTAAATGAGACCATCTTCAAAAAATTTTCTCAAGGGAAAATTGAACTGAAATAATGTTAAAAGGTATTTCCATCCAAATGTATGAATTTGTGACACTCTAACTTTATTTATGCTCCAAAATTAAAGGTAAAATCCTTTTTAGATTCCTTTGAAATGAGGGAATCACCAGGTAGCCCACAGTGAAATGCTTGTGGGGGAGTGATAGCAAGGGCTGTACTCAAGAACTCTGGAGACCTTTGCTGTCCTGGAAAGGTTTCCTCCACCCAACCCTGTCACTAGACATTTTATAAGTTTCTTGGATGCAAACTTGCTGAGTTTTTCCTTCCATGGGAAAGCTCACTTCTAAGCAGATTTCTGTAAAAACAAATCTGTGTGTGTGTGGTTTCAAGGACATGGATGTCTGGCTGTTCTGTCTCCCACAGAGGAGATGAGAACTGTCTCTCTTTCTTAACCTATGACGTGGACAATTCTTATCTTGGAATTCTAAGCATTCTAGTGGTCTTGTACTAACCATGAAGGAGAAAGCATGTTAACTCTGAACATGGGCACCTATAGCCCAAAAGCCTTCTGAACAATGGAGTCGTTTTAATAAATAATAAAAGCCTTCTGATATCAGAGTCAAAGAGTTGTGATTCATCACCTCACTTGGGAAGAAACCACAACAAACCCTGCCTAAGTGAATACTGACTAGATTGATACGGATTTATTGAAATCCTGATATCAACAGAAAGTTCTCATTAGTAGCAGGTTCACATGGATTAGGAGGAAGCTCTGGAACTCAGGGTATGAAGTGCATGTCATAAGTAAAATGAGAAGAAAACAGAAAGGAAAGGAGCCATAGAAAGCTGGTTTAAATAGTAGGCTTTTATCATTGGGAGAAACTTCTGATCTTTGTTGACTTGTCCCCTGATAGGATGAGGGGTAATAGCTTTAAATCACATATCTAATCTAAATCTACTCTTTAAAGGAGGGTAGATTCAGGTTGGATATTAGGAAGAAATCCTTCACACTGAGTGTGTTGAGACACTGGCACAGGTTGCCCAGAGAGAGCTGTGGCTGCCCATCCTGGAAGTGTCCAAGGCCAGGTTGGATGGGATTGTGAGCAGCTTGGGATAGTGGAAGGTGTCCCTGCCCATGACAGGTGGCTGGAATGGGGAGACCTTAAGGTCCCTTCCAAGACAAACCATTTTAGGAATCTATGAATCCATGATTTACATTCAGGGTCTTGAAGGCCAGAACTTGCTTATATCTTTCACAGGGCAAAAGAGGATAAAATACTGAAATAAAAAATGCTTGCTTGAAATGAGAAATAAGTAAATACACAACATAGGAATAGAAGCATAGGGGAAAACTTTGAAGTGGTGCATTGACTGGAAAATACTCTTTAATACAATTGTCTTCTTCTCCGCAGGGTGTAGTAGCAGCGAATGCTGTCCAAAGCACCTTTGCTCTCACTGCTTTGAGAGGCACTCCCTTATTTTAATTTTGGGATGGACTTAGTTCTACTAAACCCTAAAAGTATTCTCTATACTTTACAGAAATTAATGGAAATTAGTTGATTGTGGAGAGAAAGAAAATATAAAAACAGGGGTCACAGGTTACTAGGAAGGGTACTGGAAGAATATCTCCAAGATGAGCTGTTCACAGGCAGTCCTGTGCACAGCACTCTTATTCAAGGATGCTGCTTAGAGGTGTCTGTCCTAGTGTTTAGAAGGTTTCCTGTCTTGGAAACTCATTTTCCCAGTTCCCACAGAAGAGATGGAAAGAGGTACTCACTATTCTCATCTCTCACATGACTAACAGGGTTGCTGGAACAACTTGCCCAAGGAAGTTGTGAAGTCTCAATCCTTCCAGATGTTAAAAACTTGAATGGATATGGCCCTCAGCCACCTGCTGCTCTAGTTGACTCTGGTCTGAACATGGGGTTGCCCCAGACATTCTCCAGAGGTGCTTTTTGTCCACAGTGATTCAGTGAATTATGGTCTGGGGTGACTACATCCACAATAAAAAGTTCAAATTTCCATGGTTAATCCTTACTTTGGTTTCTCTCTTTAGGCTGACACAAAAAATTGCTATGGTGTGGCTTTTGCAATGTAAGTATTCTGCCTAGACATGTGCTGAAATCACCAAAATCTCATCACATGCATTATCACCACCTTTATTATTTGGGGATGGTTTCCAGTGTCCATAAAAGTTTGTTGAATTTTAACTGGTGGTTAAAAGGTTGTGTATTCCACTTTGTGCATCTCAGCTGTTCCACTTTCCAGTCAATCTACGCCTGACAGGTGCGGTAGGAGCACCTACTCGGTGAAGTGAACGAGGTAATGGTGGAATGGGTGGACATAATGAAGAGTTATGAGTTTCAAGGCAAAAAATGTTCTTTGTTTTGGGTGGCATGAAGAGGAACACGTGACAAAGCTGGGATGAATGTGACAAAGGCAAAAATTGGGTTAAAGAGAAATTTCTGGCTAAGGTGGTGTCCAGTTTGGTTCTGAAGTGACATCTTGAGTGCAGTCATGTTAATTTAACAGTTATAACCTATATAAGAAAGTCTTCTATGGGAAACAATCCTGACCTGATAAGGAATTGGAGAAAAGCATCTTTTTCCTACAAATTCACTTTCTTTGCTCAGATCCTCAATTCTAAGATTTAAATCCTTTAGGCTTTTGTGAAGAAAACATATTTCTCTTTACATATATTTCCAGCTGTTTGATCTAGGAAATAGGGTCAGCTATTATGCACTGATTAAGTGAAGTACGAATATTTTGAATAGCAAATTTCATATTTTTTTCCACAAGTTCTGTTCAAAAATATCATTTTAGGCAAGGTGAACCTCTGGCATTGATACATTCCATCATTTTGTTAGAAGCAAAATATCTTTAGGAGCTTTTATGTCGAAGGTCTCTCAGAGATTGAGGCAATTGACATTTAGTTTTGAGCTTCCAAATCATGATAATTCAGGAAACTCTTGTGAACCATATGTGAAAACGTTTTTAAGATACTGGATAAATGTAATTACTATTGGTCATACAGGTTAATATTAGTGTACACATCCAATAATTACTAAAGGTCTTCTTATTGACTTTACTGTTTGAGAGGGACCATTTTTCTATTAGAAACATTTATAATTGTTTTCCTGTAATTGTCTGAGCTAAGTTACAATTGTGTCATATAATGACCTTTAAAAACGTGTCTAGAAAAGCCTGCAGCTGTTCCCTCCTTGGGTTCTCTCTACCGAGTTATATTTAAGCCAGTGTCTCTGAAACCAGGCAGTAATAAAAAGGGATATTATCCTTAGCAAATATCTTAATCATGGTAAATCTCTGTTGCCCTACAAATGACTGCACGGGGGATTAGAGTGGAGTAAGCCATTTGCTGAATATCACTGCCACCTTTCCGAGGCCATTTAAGCGTGTTTAATTTTTCAGGGTGAAACATGAAACCCACTAATACAAATGTTTGCATTTGGCCTGAATTATATCCAGACTGTAACAGTTAGAGCAGGCTTAGGACCAGATTGTGAGTGATCTGTAGGAGGCCAGTTCTGCTTGGGAGAGTGAGAGAGAAAAATGCATTTTTGTTCCCAGCCCTCTTATGTCATTTATGCTGCCTCGCTTCTTTTCAATATTTATGTGAGGCTATCATGGGGTGAAGTACCAGTAAATATATGGATGATGCTTAGCTCTGTATTTTTAAATATCAATCGCAGTCCTTACTGTCATCCAGTGCCTTGGAGCCATGAGTGTCTGACTTGGGTTCATCTGGCTAAAATGGAGGTGACAATGCCATGAAATACAAAATACTTTCAGAGACTTGTGTCCTCCACAGCATCACTTTCTATCTTTTAATGTAGATTTCTATGAGGTTGCCCAGAAACACTGAGACTCCATTTTCCAGTGGTCAAGCTTAAGGGAGCCTTTTGGGAGACTGAAGTACTACTGTGCATTTCATGATTTCTTTTTCATTTCTTTTAACAAAGCAGTGTCTTCTCTCTGTGCCTGCCCAGGCAACTGCAACCCAGTTTGGATTCAGCCAGAGCCCTGGCAGCTCCAGGAGGTGTTTCCTGGGGCAGAACTCAGTGCCTGAGAGATGACCCCTGTTTCAGGTGGCACAACCCTCGTACTTCACACTGCAGTGTGCCAGGAACACATCACCCACAAGCTCCCCTTGCTCCCAAGGAATGTGGGTTCACCTCCCCGGCCTGATTTCTGGGGCTTTCCATCAGGCAGCTTTCCCCACAAGCCCCAAACAGAACTTCCCAGAGAGGCTATGAGGGTAAGAACTGTGAGTGTGAGGCAGTGCTTTGTTGTTCATAGGATCAGGGAATCACAGAACAGTTTGGGTTGGAAAGGAATTTAAAGACCATCTCGTTCCAACTCACTTGCCATGGTCAGGGACATCTTGAACTATCCCAGGTTGCTCACAGCCCTATCCAACCTGGCCTTGAGCACTTCCAGGGATGGGGCAGACACAGCTTCTCAGTTCCAGTCCCTCACTACCCTCATAGTAAATAATTTCTTCCTAACATCCAATGTAAACCTGCCTTCCTCCAGCTGAAGGCCATTTCCCCTTGTCTTTTCACTACATGTCCTTGTGAAAAGTCCCTCTCCAGCTCTCTTGTTCCTTTAGGAACTGGAGCAAGTTGTTGTTGATTGTCTCATGACTGCTGGACTGATCTTCAGCAAAGGTGTGGATGTCTGTCCATCCCAGTGTTTACTGTGCTCAGTGCAATATTCTCTGTGTTTAAATTCCAGGCAAGTTTCCAAATGACAAGCCTGGGCTTTGAATGGTCAGCAGAATTTAATAAATATTCTAAGGACCTTAAATGAGACCATAGAATGTGTGGTTTAGCAGTTTTACTTGTTAACTGGGAGATGTAGCTAATAATTACCAAATTGAAAGACAAAATTGAGTTAGTGCCTGTAAGAAATGAGAATGTGAATACAGTGGACCCTGTCATTAGAGACTTCAAAATTATTCTTTTTCTAAACTTAATCACCTATTTCATTTTCAAACCACTTCAGCCAGACCCAAGTATTCTTTTCTGTGACAGTGGTTTAAAATAAATGATGTATAACTTGTCTTATTGGAGGGTTTGTGTCTTTGTGCTTTTAGCTTGAATCCATGTTTTTTTCCCTAAGGAAAAAATAAATTCTGTTAAGTGGATAAAGTTTTATTATGCTCTGTTAAGTTTTCTACTGTATAGAGGTTAAAGCTTTGATTTAATTTTCCTCACAGAAGAAACAAAATTCCTGTGGGAGACAATTATAGGTGAAGATGAAACCCCTTGGTGTGTTCAGTGTATCTTTCAGATGCTTTCATGGTGATTGTGAGTGAAATATCCACAGAGATAAAATGACATAGAATAATAGAACCATTTTGATTAGAAAAGCCCTCTAAAATCATCAAGTCCGACAATTAACCTGACATTATCAAGTCCACCACTAAGTCTCCACAGGTATATGAGGTTTCTCTCTCTTTACTTACTCTGAAGATGCAAAGAGCTTCTATTTCTGATTCCAGCCACTGTTTCATCCCCTCAGTGGTTCTGGGTTTATCCCTGTAGCTACTGCTGAGGGATGTCTGCTCTTTGCACAGACTCTCCCATGAAAGAGTGAGGCCTTAATTGTGTCTTCATCTAGAGAGGTGGATCAGAAAGTGGATCATTCACTAAATATTTTAGAGGTTTGAAAGTTTCTCTGCAGCAGGATAAAAACTAGAAATGCTCAGAGATTTTTGTAAAAAGGCTGCAAAGTGTGAAGGGAAATGAGATACTGGAATAGGGTCCAAGGTTAAGCTTCTCAGCTGGACTGAAGGTTCAGAACAGGGTTTTCACATTCCAGTTGATGCTCTCATCACCAGGTAATTGGCTATTTTGAGGAGGCTACTTTTTGGCATCAAGTAGGAATTTCTAAGTTGAGCATGAAAAGTAATTTTGTTCTTAGTTGTGTCTTTTAAATCAGCATGCCCCTGTTTTGACATAATACATGTTTTCCCAGTGTAGTTCTTCTGAAAAAATCCAGTCTAAGGTAGAAATTAGCCCTTATTTGAACATGGATTAAACCAGGTGACCTCCTGAGAAGTCTTCCAACCTAAAGTCTTCTATGATTCAGCTTGGAAAGATCACCCTCAATCTCTAATAAGGAAAAATGATTCTTGAATCTATAGTTACAATACAGTAAAAAATTAATGCCATGGTCTAAAGACTTAAGTATTAACTTATAAACTAATTATTAGCTGATGTTCTCAGTTGCTGAGTAGTTTTATGCATATGGACTTTGCATAAGTCACATATATATAATATTTACATATACATATATAGATATATATAAATAGATATATGTGTGTGTGTATATGTGTGTGATATGAGACACAGAGAACTGTGTCAGGGAAGGACAAAAACCATGTCTATGCCAATGACACAGGGCCAGGGGCGGCCCCAGGCACTGGATGATGCTCATGTGCTTTATGGTGCCATTTTGACCTGGTACAAGTAGAGGCATTCAAGAGGAAATGACTGATCATGCTTGGGATTTTACCATGGGTCACAAACCCTTCCCATTTAGCAATCTGGAGGCTGTTGTGGCTACACTTCAAATGGTAAATGACATAAGGAAGTGGAAGGTCACTCTACAGAGGCTGGGAAAGTTGAGGTTATATTCCTGGCTGTGCCTTGAGTTGGCTGGGGTGTCCACAGGCATGCCACTTCAGTTATTTTAGTCTCTTTATGCCACTTCCATTTTCTTAGTCTCTTTCTTTCAGATGTGTAAATGTCTTGCTGTAAAAACTCAGCTTTTCAAAACAATTTTCGTTTTCTGTGGTATGTTGGCAGGCACACATGGGAAGGGCCTGTTCTAGGTTGGGACCTCTAGAGGTTCCCATAATCCCAATAATAATGGTAAAGACAAGGAAATGACATGTGATTTCTTATGAAATGACCACCCAGTCTCCTTGAGAGATGTAAACTGAGTGATTGTTCTGTGTGTACCAGCTTTACAAGAGCAAGAGTGTCCATTTCAAGAAGGATTCAGGGACAAGCTTCTGCATTTCTGTGTTTGCAGCCAGCAGGAGCAGCTTCCATAATTATTAAATTTAGTATAACTTCTATTGGATCTGCCATGGAAGAACGTCTGGAAAAAAAGCCATGGAGCATGATTATGTTTGCATTTGAGCTGTTGTGATACAGAATAAATGCCTGGCACATAAAGGGGTGCTTCATGGATGAGATAGGCTCCTAAAGATGGGCTCCCTTGCCATATTGCCATGTAGAAAACACTCAAATGCCATGCCTCCTCACTTACCTGTCTGCAAAATGAAATTATAGGCTATTTAACAGAACTGACACGTGCTAGGTTAAAATACATTCTTAAATGTGTTGATAATGCCACTGAGTGAATGTGTCATGGGAGAGACCAGTGCTCCTGCAGCTAATGTGCTACAGGCTAAGGCTGGGGTTGTGCTGGGAGCTGAGTGAGCTGCTGAGCTCACCCCATGGGAGGTGAGGGGGTCCTGCCCTGCTAGGAGCCCACCCCTGGGTCAGCTGAGTAATTGTTTGCTTGCTTCCAGATGAATACAAGAGTAAAGTGGCCTGTGAAGATGACAAGCTGAGGCTGAGCTGTAAGAAGAGCATGGTGATAGCCATTTACTCTGCTGTCTTTGGGAGGACACAAGGAGGCAGCCTGGAGTGCCCATACCAAAACCTCGGGATGCCCATGATTGGTAAGCAGGGGAATTGCTTGGTGACGCACTGATGTGGGCAGGGTGATTTCATTTACTGTCATCACAGCAGAGCTGGCAAGATCCTGGTCAGAAAAGCAGGACTGGGACATGCAACCTGCCATGGTGGTGCTCCTGATGTGTGGTATCTTGTCAACCAGCAGTGAGCTTCAGCAGGAGCACCAAACTGAGGTGCAGCTATATGTCCTAGCTATATGTCCTGCTTTTCACAGATTCATCTGATTATATGATTGAAGGGGCTTGAATTTCTTGTTCAATTTTCTGTCTTTGTGGTGGTTCCTCCACTGAGCCTCTGCCTGTAATATGGAGGAACATGTTATCTGGGGAGGTCATGTACCATCTGCAGCCACTGATGCCTTGACATTGCATTTAAACTTCTCTGAAGTTAAAGCAAGGCAAGCAAATTCAAAAAGCAAGTTAAGTTTCATCATGTTATGGTTGGCTTACAGTACCTTCAAGTATCTTCTTTACTCTCAGACTATCAGGGTCTCTTACAGTCATGAGTTAAAGATAAATAATTGAAAAACATTCACTAGAACTGTCTGTTCTTGAGCTGATGTGAAATGACTTTGAATATTTTATGTTGTGGCAGAGAAAGCAACAGTCACAGTACAAAATCCTGTGCTCAGGATTTGTCATAATTCTTCTCTGCAGAGCTGAGAGGGAATTAACTGATTTCCCAAGGGAATTGCCTCCAGAGAGGGAAAGGCTTCAGAGGAGACTGCACAGGGAACTTTGATCTGGTGCTATTGCCTGTGCTGGGATCTGTCCAGCTGTATCTGAACATCTTTGGCTTCACAGCTGCTGATCCAGTGCCCTTAAGGAGTTAAATGTTATTCAAATGGAAACATGTCAAGTGGGTGCTTGGAAATATGATACTCAGATGGTGGGTGTCAGTGGAAGCCCACAGGTGGAATGAGGCCAGTCAGGTTATTTGTGCAGCGTGGCCTCTTACTCCTGTAGCTGTGCAAATCTGAGCACTTGTGGCACAGCTGAGTTGTGCAGGGTCTCCTGAGGTGACCAGTGCTCCTGGCTGTGCTCCTGTAGCCCCCCAGTTGCCAGGTAGCAGAAGCCAAAGCAGATGTGTGTGGCAGGTTAGCCTGGACCTCTTTGGTGTGGTGTTTGGGCTGAGTCTGTGCACTGGTTGCTGTGGTGGTTGGGCTGCTGGGTGAGAACTTGCCAAGGCAGTGAAAGAGGGTGGGTTTCTGGAGCAGACCTGAGCACCCCACTCCACTGTCCTTGCTGAGAGAGCAGAACAGGCACTTGCCAGTGACAAGGCACCAGCACAGGGACCCACTCTTCAATGTCAGCATGAAGCAAAACTCTATGTAAAGCCACAAAGGTTAAAGTTTTATTCTCCTTTGCCCAGCTGCAAAGTCATGAAACTTGTACTGGCTGAGAGCCAGTATGTGGGACCAGAAAATGGGACAGGAGGCACAAAGAGGGAGAACAAACAGTGGGGTCTGACAGCAGGGCTGCACGTGCCATAGGATCTCCAGCACCTTTATGCCCTGCTGCTCTCAAACTGGACTTGTGAGCTCTACAAACTGGGATGTTTGCCCAAGGAAATGAGGTGACACCTCCTAGAGTGCAGCACACAGTCTGCTGCTGGGATGAGGCAGGGCTTTCCTGGAGTGTCAGCTCCTAAATGAAACTACTTGCATGAGCAGGCTCAGTACAAGACAGTGTAATACCAAGTCAAGGGTGGGAATGCTGAGGGAACTTTACACTAAAAAACCAGGTCAAGGTTTTAAGCTGTGAACTGATACTAAAAATGACTGAGTTGTTGGACAGGAGCAAATATCCACATGTTTGGAATTGCTGGGGTCTCAAGTATCTTTAGTCAGTCTGGTGCTCCTGGGGTGCTGTGGGAGTCAGGATGTCCTGCCTGCATAAGGGCAAAGGGAGGGTGGGAAGGGCTCTGGGACATCTGCTGGCTGCATGCAGGGCTGGAGAGGAGATGTGAGGAACTCACCATGGAGCAGTGACTTCCCCAGGCTTTCCCAACCATTTGGGCACTGTGTGTGTAGGGTGAAGGACAGACTATGGCTGTTGATGTTTCCTTGCATGCTGAAATCCTGAGTGAACTGTGGGGGCAGGAGTGTGTAGTTATTCTCTACATGAGGGATTTCCAATTGTCTTGGTTGTTTTCCCTTGTGCATAAAGACTTTGACTCCATGTATCAGAAGGCTTAAGATAGTTTTATTATGATCAGCTCCATGTTCCAGGCCTGGGCTTAATGCCTTGTACAATGCTTCTGTACCATGCTCTTACAACAACAATGCTTAGTACAAACTTAGTACAAACTTAGTACAAATGCTTTCTTCTTCTTCGTGCCTAGTACAAGAATGCCTAGACCTCAGCAACAACAACTCTCTATATCATTGGTTGAAAGAGAGATAAAGAGAGAGAAACCCATATCTCCATACTGTGGAGCAGGGTAGAAAACACCAGATGTTATTTTGGGAATGCAGAGATTGTTTATAGAACTTTCCTCAGTTCTTTAGAGAGAGAAAAACCTAGCAAGCTTGCAGAAATTCAGAGATTATCAGCACTACAAGGGTGAGATTAACTAAAAGAAATTTGGGGGAGAGCAGGTGGTCATCGCCAATTCACCATGCTCCAGCCCTTAAATCCCTGTCATGTTTGGGAGTGGTTGCTCAGGTTTCTTCAGCTACAGCTCACTGATCCCCTTGGCATCAGGCAGTCTCTGCTTATCATGGCTTTCCCTTCATGGGCCTGTGTGAGCTGACCCAGTGGGGCAGAGCTGTGGTGCTGCAGGAGTGGGAAGGTGAGTTGTGGCTGTGCTTTGCACTTCTCTTGGCCCCACAGGAGAAACTGGTGTAGGATCCTCCTCCAACTCAAATCAGCAAAAAGCACATTCACACTGTGCTTCCCCATGGCACCCTGCAGATCTCCCATTCTTGCCTCCAGTGACAAGAGCAGGTTGTGTTCCCAGCTGCCACAAGAGATTGTGGGAGCAGCACTCAGGCTCCCCCAGCCTGCTTCAGAAGCTGCTCTTCTCATGGGCCTGCCTAGCCCAGCAGGCAGCTCTGCTCCTTCAGGAGCAGGTGGAAACATCACAATTTATAAATCAAAGCTCCTGCTAGCTGGAGAACATTTCCCTGCACGTTTCCACAGCCCTGCAATGTGGGGAGGGCTGCTCTGTGGCAGCCTTTGCTCCCAGACATTCACAACAAGCTGATCTTACAAACATGACCATATGAGTCAGACTTTGCAGCAACATCCAGTTCCTGTAAGGCAGAACCCAGCTATGCTCTGTACATGGGAGATTTATTCTGTTTGAATTTCATGGGACTGATGATTTGTGTCAGGTCTGAGCCTTGGCATTTTGCTGGGAAATAGGCCTTGCACAAGTTGGCAGTGATTTTGTTTATACCCAAGCAGCCTGAGCTACTTGATGAGTGAAGAAGTCATGCTTGCCCCAAAAGCAGTGAAGATTGTCTTTTCTTCCTCTCCTAATGAAAAACAGTTCAGCAAATTTGATTCCATTTTTATTTCTGTGTACAAAATGCATATTTGGATTGAATTTAGAAATATACAGCTTCTACAGGTGAGGCTTTTAAAGAACTGAGGTCTGAGATGGGTGGGAGGGGTGGCCTAATAGAGCATTGCAACTGCAAGGTAAACCAATTCAATTTGTGTTGTTTCTGCCTTGAAAATCAAGACCTTGTACTCCTGTAGAAGTGTTGAGGAGATAAAGTCCACTAACAGTGAATTTCCTGGATTCCACATTAGGTGCTGAGCTGGTTTCTGAGGTATCCTGGTGTTGCAGTCCTTTTAACCCAGCTATGGCTGTGCTGCCTTTGGGTGATGAAAGATCCCCAAATCACACTTCACATGCCATGCCATGCCATGCCAGACACATGCTTTCTCTTTGTATAATGTCTATGTGAATGTGCTTAGCATGTGTGAAGAGAAAGTTATGGTGGAGAGCTCCATCCTATTGCTGTCACGTTAAAGTGAAAATCTGTCAGGATCCTCTTTTAACTGAAAACATGCTGAAACTTATGTCTCTGACCATAATGGGAAACCCCTGCAAACAGCTGGAGCCCTCCTTGAATGCCTTGGGAACTCTGAAAAGCTCCTAAAAGAATTTGACCTTATTTGTAACTCTCTTAATAAAGCCTCCACTTTGCTGCCAGCATGTGCAGAGAGCATACACAGAGCATGGGGAGGTCTCTGGGGAAAGGGCTATTTACAAGCAATGAACCATTAATATCCCTCAGCCAAGTGAGCCCTTTGCCCCCTTTTCCTGCTGTTTACAGCTGCCTCTGCCTGCATCTCCCAGTGGCTTGTTTATGCCAAGAAAAGTAATTTTAAAAATGGCCTTTTTCTATGGGTGTCTGAGTGCAAGGTAGTGATCTAATTAGGACACTAAGGAGGAAGATCTTAGATAAAATTATTAGCCTTTTTGTTGCTTAGTGGAGCAGATCTTTGGTCATATTCAGGACACCTGACTTGTTCACATTATTCATTTTTACAGTAGCTCCCCCCTGAACCACAGAGAGGGAGATGGAAGTGTTCAGCTGACCTCTAACATAGGATCCAGGAGTCCTTCTCAAGGACCCTGTCTTTCTCCATCACGTACACAAAAAGCCCAAAGCAATTGAAGTGCTCATCCTGGGTAGAAGGAATCTGGGCTTGGTTTTGGAGTCGGTGCAAGACCATGGGAGCCCTGGCTTGCTCTGGGTCCTGGGGTGTGGATTAAGCTGAGACTCTGCTGAGCCTGAAATGTCCTTGTCACTTAACATACAAGTTGTCTCCTGTGCCTCTGTAAAGGGGAAAAATGAATGTGTTTACAAAGCCCTGAGGAAACTCAGGTGGTCAGTGGCACTCTCTGACTCATGGGATCTGATAATGGAAGAGCAGAGGAAGGAGTTCAGCAAATGAGCCCATGCTTTAGGTGCTCATTCCCTGGCATTTTTCATTCTAATGTAGTGACAGAAGGTGATCCAACCCAGTTTGTTTTGATTTCCCTCTCTTAATGCAGATGTATATAAGACTTGAAGCAGATTCCTCATATAAATATTTATTACACTGTATAAATAATGGACCCTTCTAGTTTGTTTATCTGTGACCAGATCTAGCATGTGAATGAATATGAAATACATGCAGTTAAAAATCCATTTTATTCCAGGGTACAGCTCCTGCCAGCAGAAGAGCTGGCTTTAAGAAACTGCTGGCCCTCCAGCTGTGTATTTCTGTCTCTCTTCTCCTTCACCATCTATGACCATTTTCCATCCTGTTTCCATCAGGACAAGGTTGTGGCCGTGCTCTAATCTTAGTCCTAAGTCAAATGCTTAAAAATAAAAAGGCCCCTAAAATGTGGAGCTGAACCAATGAGGAGCAGTAACCCCTGGCACTGATAGGAGAAGCAGAGGATGGCTGGGATCCATGCCAGGATGCAGGAAAGGATGGGATAGCCACAGGAACCTGTGCTGGTCACACAATGCCATGCAGCACAACTGAACTTCAGCAGGTCCAAGAGGCTGAAAGACTCCTGTTCTTCATCCTGGCTTCCCTGTCTGGCCTTTAAAGCAGCTGCAGTGCTGGGTGTGTGGGATGAGCCCCAGCTGGGGGGGATCAGACCCTGTCATTCCTCTCTACAGAGCACACCAGGTTTTCAAAGCACCCCTTCTCTAGGTGTGACTGTGTATGCTTCATTTACATTCAGGGCAGAAACTACTTTATTATGTGTCTAGCTCATGACTAAGAACATGTTTTTAGGGGCCAATCTGTTTGTATGCAATAAAACCCACAAGTATCCAAATCTGATGGCTAAATAAATATCAGTTGCTGTTTAATTCACATATCATACCTTATTAAATTTAAATTGAAATGCAGTTCCCATTTAGAATGCTGAGTTAAAGTGGGACAAAGCCTGCTTTCAGAAAGTTGTTGTTCAATTTTAGATACTTTATGTGTTTCACTTTTTGTCTCAAAACAGCAGGAGGTAATTAAAATCACTTTACAGCTGTTTCTAGAAAACTCCAACTATTGTTGGATTCCATAGAACCATAAAAATGATTTATATGAAATTGTTTTTATATGCACACAATAGCTATTAAAAAAAATTTAAAAGTCCATTCAAATGTGAGTCTGGACAAGATCTTTCTCTAAACCAAGGTTCAAGTTGGTTTTGAAATGCTGTTTACAGTGGAATATGACCCCATGCAGTGAATGTAATTAAAAATTCTGAAACTGGTAATTTAAATAGTACTAGCAGGCTCTGTGATGCTATTGGTATGATGTCTGAAGAAGTAAAGTGAGTATTTGTATCAGTAATAACTTCTTTAGTGGCTGATCTTATAAAAGATATCTATGGCCCAACTATTAGTTAAAAGCAATCCCAAAATACAATCCTAACAATAAAAGGGCAAAGTTTAAGAGATTTAAATGCTTAGCATCTCAGTTTGTTTCCATGGAGTTGCTTTGAATGAAAACCAGTGTAACTTGTTCAAAACTGATAAAGTTCCTCTTAAACTAATTCAGATGTCACTCAAGAATATTGCAAAATTGCCACAATGAGAACCTGAGAAACAAAGGTAATGTGAAACCTGGGAGTTTGCAGGCATGCCATGCTTTATTTTAGGAACCAAGGGCAAGAAGTGACTTGCAGGCTGTGTCAGCTGGGTAATCTCTTCAGAAAATGGGCCAGTCCTGCAGCTTGTGAAGTTCAGACCTTGCTTCAGACTAAATCTAGGCACTTGTTGAGTACCCCCACATTCAGGAAAAGACTTTTTTTGGGCTGCAATGAATAGGAAGAAGAAATGAACTCAAAGACTGCACAGAGAAGTAGATACACTGAGAGCACTTTCCCCATCTTGTACTGAGTGATGCCATAGCTGTTACCTTCTTTGCTTCTTTTCTTGAATGCCCTACAGCCCATGATCCACTCTGCTGCAAACTAAACAATAAAATTTAACTGTCACTGCCACACCAAATCTTCTTTGTTCTCTGAGACTTCTTGGAGCCATGTTTGAAGCTGTCCTTGGATTCTCACTTCAGCCCCCAAACCTGAGAAATGTTATTAATTTGATCAACTTTGCAAATCCTGAGTCAGTCCCTGCAAAACTGGAGGCTCATATATTTTATGTGAGTTCTGATTCCAGATATAAGGGTGATAAGATGATTTAAGTCGCCATTAATAAACCAAGTGTTTCTAAATGTAACTATAGGATCTGTAATTAAATCTGTAATTGATCCTTCAGCTGCAGTCTCTAAATGTGATTGGTTTCTTTTAAGATAATTTTCTCTTTTCTGGCCTACTGCTGAAGTTTCCAAAGTTTTATGAACTGTGTGGTGACTAATTTTTCTCTCTCTTTCTGTAAAACATACTTTTTTAATGTAAAGCTGGCCTTCTCTCCATATCCTTCTAATGTTTGAATGTAGATTTCCTTTCTAGCCAATTCAGTGACATTGTGCAAGACATGTATTCTATATACAGCTGTATCAACGTGAAATGATCTGCTCCTATTTGTAATATGATGTTGACCATTTATCATGTTACAAGTACCAGCAGGGAACTTCACCTTAATTGTTTTGGGTGCCTGCTCCTGAGCTTCTTCTGTGTAAGTACAATCCTGCTTCTTTACCTTTTTTGTTTAAGGGCAGTCTTTGGTTTCTATGGCTGAATTTCACATTGGCTGGTCTTAAGGATACTTAAGTGTTTGTAGTTTGGTTTTCTCCCTCTTGACCCAACTCATTTCGTTTGTCCTCTATCAAGGCTTGTGTGCCAGGGCAGGGAAGAGAAATCCAGTGTATTTCTGTTGCCCCCGACTGAAACTTTGTGACAACTTTACACTGATAAAGAAATTACCTCCCCAGGTTGCTAAATGAGAGAGAAAGTGGACAAAATCCATCTTTCTTAACAGTCTTCTGCACTGGCTTTTAAAGAGAACATCAAACCTAATGGGCATGGGCTAAGTTGAAAATGCCTGTGGTTTGATCATACTCACAGAGTGCAGACTGACTCACTGATATTCTGTGGGGACATCCTTCACTGGCTGCTGGATGGCTAATTTTGGCTGAAGCTGAGGCTTAGACACCTCTAGCTGCTGCCCCTGTGTGAAGGAGCTGACATTTGTATCAACCACAGCTAATGGAACATCTTTAAAATATTTGAGAAACTGCCCAAAATCAGGAGAGCTTCCTTCCCTCTTGTTTATGATAGAGGAGTCACTCCTAAGTAAAACATGAAGGAATTTAGGCAGTTGCCTCACCTGAAAGGTTGGAATTACTTTCTGCTTGTGCCCTTTCTGCCATTCCATTGAAATTTGCTTTCTCTTTTGGCAGACAAGTGGATAACCACAGCACTGACTCAGACATCTGTCAGCTTTCTTTGCAGGAACTGAATTTCTCTCCTCTTAGCTAATTGACTCCTTCCGTCATTCATTCTGTCCTCTCGCATTCATAGCTCCCAGCAGGTAACCTTTCCTCTTTTGCTCTTGAGCAGGAAATCAGGCTTGTGTTTTAGAGAAAAATCCTGTCCTCTGCTTGGTGGGAGTGTCCTCCTCAAGCTGTCAATTGTTTGTAAATTACTTACCTTAGGGGAAAACTTAGGTTGATCCTTTCACCTGTCCTCAAAAGCAAGAAAAGCTAGGGTTTTGCTGATGGTTTGATTTCAAGATTTGTGTCCGCTCCTGATGCCTTTACACTGAGCCAAAGCATCCCACAGAATTTGTCTCTTGATCAGGTACCACCAGTCCTGTTCCAGTTCCTAAACACTTACTTCATATGTAGTGCTGAAAATAGTATTTTAGGCAGTGATCCCCTTTCTGAAGTCTTTAATTGTGGCCAATCATTTGGTCCTTTTGACACCTCAAGGTCTTATATTTTCTTGGCTGAAAAAAGTAGAATGAATACCCCATTTTTCTTGAAAATTCACAGACTCCGAGATTCTGACTCATCCTCTTACAAGTGGATGAAGTTTTTCCTCAGGCTTCAGTTTTCTTTCTTTTTAAAATGCATGCATGTCAATATTGGTTTGAGCTCTATGTTCTGCTGCCTCTCAGATCCATGGACAGCCTGTGGAAAACTCCTACCTGGCAGCTCCATAGCATGCTGACATATTCACCTGGCCAGCTGTGTGTGGTCCTGTCTCATCTGGGCAGGAACCCACCTCTGCAGGTTCAGCATGGCTCTGCCAGGTGAGTCTGATCATGAGCAGATGAACAGATGAACAGATGTTCCTGAACACCTGCAATATGCCCAACTTCACTGTGGCATTAGTCACCCTTCTCAAAACTTGGGGTTTAAATCTGTTTGTGGATCCATCTGTGATGGCTGCTGCCTCGGAAGAGGCTCCAATCTCCAACAGAGCATCTAAGAGTTACCAAAATGCAAAAATTAAAGAGTTTGGAAACATTCTCTCAAACCCAGATAGGTTTTGCAATCAAAAGCAGCAGTGTGTGGCTCAGATTTCAGATTTGGATGTGTCACCCTTACTGGAGAAAAACAAGTAACACTGAGTAACCAAAATTAAGGATATGATTAATAGGCATTGGCTCCAGTTTCTTTCTTTATTTTTTTTTTTCACCAGGAAGAGGTAATAAAGCAATAGTCATGCTGGGAAGCAGCCTTAGACTGACTAAAATCCATTCATTGTGGTGAGTTGATGATATGGACATTACATCACTGAGACCAGTTCCAGTTTTAAAGCCAGCACGGTCTGCAAGCTGCAGCTGCTAAAATCCTCCATCATGGCTCTGCTGCCCTGGTTTGGGTTTTTACCCTGACAGAGGCTGGGCTGATGGAGTAGGTAAGGTGGATTACTGGTAAGGGGAATTACCCACTGAGGACTTAGACTGATGGTTGTGAAATCCAACTGGCCAGTGGTCTGAGTTTGTGAAGTGATCCTGGGAAAGGGAATTCACACTGCACCAGGAGCAGGCTGGAGGGACGTGCAACTTCCAGAAATTGGGGCCAGAGGTAAAGAGAATAAAGTGAGCTGATCCCACTCCCTCACAACCCCAACTTTAGCTGAAAATGCCATATTTGAAAAACACAGATGATACCTTTAAACAGTTTCACATGTGAAAGTTTCACCATAGCCAGGATTTGTATGTGCTCCCTGGCAGTGTACTGAAGCAATCCAAGACTAATGAAAGTCAAGGGTAACTCTGGCCCAATCTCTCCTAGAGGGCTCTCTCTCTCTATCATCTATGAGGTCTTAAAGCAATTTTTATTGCTGTATCATGGGATTTGAGCTTTGTGGGCTTTAAGAGGTTCTCGGCAGGGGCCTGGCTCTGCTTAGCAGTGCTTACCTCAGACTTAGTGATATGGTGTTGGCATCTGTGAGCGTCCTTCCCACATCTCTGACACATGGAGTCACTTGTTTTTTACTGGGACCAGGGTGGTATCTCATAAAACATTTGGAATTTGCATTTAGCAGGCAAACAAGCTGCAGAAAAAAAGGAGATCATAGAATATAAAATCACTAAGGCTGGAAAAGGCTTTAAGATCATCTAGTCCAACTGTAATGTTGCCCTGAATGAGCATGACATCTGGTACAATAAGTACCATGTCTAGTCTCCCTCTTCTGAAGACCTGGAAAATATGAATCTGGCCAGCTGAAGGGGACCACAGCCCAACTTTGCTGCACCACATTGCTGGGCTTGGCTTCCCTGTATCTTTTTGTCAGGATAACTGCATGATTTATGGGTAAAACCTCTCTGTTTTCTTGCCTCTCTGAGCTCTGAGGATGGGCACCTGGAGGTGAAGACTTCTGACCTGGAATTACCTTCTGAAGAGGTACTAACATAATTGGGGCTCTCACTTCAATGACCTCCCCAAGGACTTATTTACATTTGGAAGTTAAATTTTCTATGTGCACTTCATAATCCAAAAGGGGTGAATTCATTGTTTTTATAAGCCTGAGACACAGGGTTAAAAGAGAACACCATGTTGTCCCTTCCAGAGCTCTGAATGCCGTGGTGGTGACTGTGATTTATGAAGGTGCTGTAGTCTCATCTATCACTCAGCCACCTCTCAGATGTACTATTGACATCTTCAGTGCTCATTAGTGAGGGAATAAAGATGCTTGAATATGGCATTTTGGCATCCAGTTAAATGAACTCTTTATCAGAAGCCCTTTGAAGTGTGTAAGGAAGATGGTCCCATTTGGACGTTTTGATTCCTGCTCTTACATTTTCCAGTTGAATGTGTTACGTGGAGAATGAACATGTTGATAGACCATGAAATCTAAGATGGGAGACAAAGCTAATTTCAGAGTTGGTGTAGTTCTCCCTCAAAACACTGCAAGCTGCTTGCCCTGGCCTTATAGAAATGTACAAGGCACTTTTGCTTAGAAATTGTGTGGAGGCAAAACCAGGGAAAATTCCCTGTTGTGAGCAAAAGGAAGTCTTTGAAGTGAACATTTGGCCAGAATTTGTGCCTAGACCCCATTTCTGTTTTTTGCAAGGCTAGAAAAATATGACTGGTTCCAAGAGGATGGCTCAGGTCTTACCATGGGGACAATGAGAAGAATATTTGGATTTACCATGTGGGAGACTGTTGTCAATAGAGTTTAGCTGGACCTTATAATATGAATATCTCAGATGACTTTCTGCCACTCCTGCATTCACCAGATTCTGGTGTTCATTAGGGCCTGGAGGTCAAAATCATTCTAAAGTACAGGGTATCACTTAAAGGGGGTAAAGGTGTGTCCATAATTTAGCCCCCTTTGGTTTCCTGATACAGATGCTGCTGCTAAAGTCAATTTGGCTGGAGAATATGGCCTGCTCAGAGCTGCATGGGAGGAAGGAGGCCATCAATACCAGGGCATGACTACTGATGGCTAGAAAAGCTGTCAATGTTAGTGTGAGGGTACATGACATATAAAACTCCTAGAAGCATTTTCAGTCTGATGAATCTACAGCTTTGGCACCCGAAGAGTCATTTTGATCTGTTAAGGTGGAGAGCAGAGTCTCTGGTTTGCTAGTGCATACATGTTCCTAAATGAGGAATGTCCCAAAGGCTGCCCATCTCTGGGGATGCTGGATGCAAAAGCCTTGTTGTGCCTCTCACAGGACCAGCAATGTGTAATTCCTCACATTCCCATGGATACAATATGCTCCTGTGGCAGAGGACAAGGCCCCTAAGCACACAGCTGTGGGGTGTTCTCTGTTATGTGTGAGAACAATAACAAATAAAAAGAATAGGCACCCTCCATGAAATCCTCTGCAGCGTTTAGATTTGCTGAGTTTCTCTAACTGGACATTTGCAAAAAGACAATGAATCAGGATTGCTGCATGCCAGATGTTTCCACTGAAACCTCTGACACTCATTGGATCAGAAATCCCCTAAGGAAGTTTGGGTCGTTCCATATGAAAATATTCACATGGAGCCTTCTTCTTTTGTCATTTGCAGTATGTGAAATAAAATGCTGCCTTTGGTTTGAGAAAAAAGACACATTACCCTGTAAGCTTGGTTTTCTGCGGCTTTCCTGTGTCTCTCATGGCTTTTATTGTTATGCTGGTTCTAGCACTCAGTACCTTTTGAGGTCCATTTCTCCTTTCCCTTACTCCTAATTAGTGACCAAAAGGGGTTTGTATTCCATTCTCTGTAGCTGTCCTCTTCCTTTAAGCAATGGTTTGATGTTGAAGAAATGTCTTCTTGCAAGTTTCCTCCTGAGCTTGGTCCTGGCTGGACAGTGAAAGCAAACTGTCACTCTTGCACCTAAAAGCTCAAGACTTATCTGTGCAAATTGTTCTCACCCTAGGTAAGAACACAGGCAAAACCACCTGGTAGAGAAAAATACATGGGAAAACACTTTTGGAACTTCCCATGATGTAAATTCCTAATATGAAAAATGTTTCTACTTGCATGGAATGAATGTGATTAAAAAAATATTTCTACTTATATGGTAGATTATAATATTATTACACCTCATAGTAATTTCCATTAGATTTAGGAATATAACATCAAAGAGCAGACAGAGACATTGATCACCTTTGTCTTCAGCAGGGGCCAGAGAGGAGGATTTGAGACACCTCTTGTGGTTGTTACAAAGACGAAACATCTTTTATTCTCAGCCTTCTTTGTATGGATGTATGGGGGTTTCTGATTCTTCAATGTTCTTTCAATTTATTAGAGATGTGTTAGAGTCAGATACACCTTCTCATGGAAACAAAAAGACTTTTAAATATGGAAATCTTGTATGTGCTCTCACAGTCTGCAACTGGTAAATTATTTTTAGGCAATTTCTGTTGTGAATGGACAAATATTCACAGAGAGGTTTTGTTTTTCCCTTTTAGAGTGTCAGTCAGCTACTGCTCTCCAGCTCATGACCAAGCGCTGTCACGGGAAAAGAAGCTGCAGCATTTATGCCAGCACCTATGAGTTTGGAGATCCTTGTTACCCAGGCATCCAAAAGCATCTCAATGTCATCTACACCTGTGGTAAGTTACAAAATTCTCTAACTCTCACTGGAATCTGTGTTTGTTGAACAGTGGTGTGTGGAGAATAAGATACAAAAAGTTGTTGAACTTCCAGTTGGCTCATGGTGATTTTTATTTGGTCAACATGGGAAAGCTTTGTATCACCAGATTAGTTTAATTCTGTTGCTTTTTGTACTCATTGGCTCTACAGAAAAAGCAAAAAATGTGGAAATTGCATTTATTAACCCATTCATCTGCTTCTTCAAGGCAGAAAAATCTGGCAGTGAAGTCAATCTGCTTAGTGGACATTTCAACACTGAATGTTGGCATCCTGCAGCAAAGCTGTGGTTATCAGTAGGATCTTTATTACTTTATTCTGTGTTTATTTCATATTGTACCATAGAATCAGGTGATTGCCAAACCCTACTCATTCACTGCGTTAGTAGAAAATCACTCCCAAAATCTTCAGGTAAACATTGCAACATTTTTTCTAACAAAATACTATTATTAAAAAAAAAAATAAACAGTTGGTGCTCTCAGTTGGGAGCGTAAGTCATAGCATTGAGCAGACTCTGTGCTGTTACCTGAGTAGTCATCTTATTTTGCAACAGAGGAAAAATTGTTCCTGTCTGAGCCCTGTAGTATAAAAATATCTGTCTTCTTACTGTGATGACATTTTGGTCATTTGTAGCTGACATATTTGAAAATATTTCCTTCAGGGTTTTGTTTACGTAGTTGTCACTGGGATCAGCTCAGTCTCTCTCTGTGTTCCTTTCTGCATCCGTCTGGAAGTGCAAATTTGGGTGCTGTACTGAATGTGCTTTGCAGACAGTGGGACATGCAGTAAAGGAGAAGCTGTCTGTCCCCTCAGACAACAATGGGTCTGTGGGTCACTCTCTGTGTGTCACTGCAGCACGCTGAGAGTGACAGAAAGCACTTGAGATGGAGTCACTGCAGCATTTTGGGGAGTGGCTACAGCATGGTGGATGTGCAGCTCCTGAGGAGCAGAGGCATTGATGCAGGAGCATCAGGCTCTCAGCTCGTCTGGCTGTTGTTTCGTTTGGCAGGAGTGGCAGGAAGGCTGGGTTTTGTTTGAAGTGATGCAGCAAGAAGTAGCAGGGCTATCCTTGCAAAGCCCCGTGAATTTTCTAGTCAGGAAGGTGATGTTTTTTATATAACTTTTCTCATAAAAAGTCTGGGGAGAAGCTTATCCTCATGGGGATTTGACAGAAAAAAAGGCAATGTAGAAGGCAAAACAGGAGCTCCATCCCTCAAAAATCCAGGGAAAACAAACAGAGCCCCATAATATGTTTCCAAGAGGATTTCTCCTTCAAAGGCCTCCACAGCCTTATTCTAGAATTGTGGTCCTGCTCTCAAAGTCCACTATAAAAGGCACTAATGATCTCTTAATCTGACTTTAACTCTCTAGTCCAAGCCTAACTGCATCAGGAAATGAGTCACGCTTGAGAGCACAAAATGGCATGTTTGCTTTCCTGTGGGTAAAATCTGCCTCATCCTTTGAAGGTGGCCATGGCTCCTTTTCAAAACCATGATCTCAGACATGTCTCTGAACTGGATTTTGTGATCAACAGACACATATTTCTCACCTGAAATAGCAAAGTCCTTCAACATGTGAAAATGAAATAAACAAGAAATCAAATTCCAGTTCCATGTGCTTGCGCCAGACAGAGCTAAGTCCTGGAATTCTTTTAGAAGAAATGATAAAACCAAACAATTTGGTATTCTTATGATCTAGAGGATGATACCAGTGTAGAAAACCTCCTGCTGGCTGTCTCTTTGTTCCAGGTTTCCTAAAGCTGTACACATTATGGCTCCTGGTATAGTGCTCTCCTACTTTCACCGAAACTGTGGGAGTGAAAGGGGACAGGTTGGGACAAATGGGCATGGCTGCATTTCCCTATTCCTGTACCTCAGTACATGTTCCTGTTTCCCACCTCTTGCCCTTGGAAACATGCTGTCTCTTGCTGCTGTTTTCTGGAGATCAGTGAAAGATGCAGTGACTCTGGCATAGCCTGGGAAATGTGATGGGTGTACAAATGGCTTTCTCCGAGCATCACTTCAACCATTTTTGTTGCTGCTTCAAGGAAGTGACCCCATCACCCTCTGAGATTAGGCAGTGCAGTCAGTCTGTCCCTCTCTGTCACTCCCTGCCTGCCCAGCTGTGGCAGAGATGTCCTGTCATGTGTCACTGCTCCTACCTGTGACAAAAACTGCCATGTGCCCTTGGCCAGTGCTCCTGACCTGCTGTGCTGCTTCAGAAGAGCTGGAGAAAGCAAGAGCATCGATGGACGTGACTGTGGGTGGGAGAGTCTTCATGCAGACATTTCCTTTGTGAGGAACTTCAGTAACTATAGGGACAGGGTAGCTGAGCTCTGCTTCTGGTGCTAAAGCATGGGAAGGGCTGGAAGGAGACCAATAGGTCTTCTGATAGCAACTCACCAAACAAAGTCTGCTGAGTAAGTAATTTATGAGGTGACAAAAGGTAATATTAACTAAAAGCTGATGAGCTGTTGGCAGAAATCACAGCTGAGATCCACCCTGTGACAGTTTGGTAGTGTTTATGCAGACCAAGGCCTAGGGAAGAGCTGGTGAGGTGTCTTATCTCCCAGTCCTGGCAGGAGAACATCTGCAAGGTCTCTCAGGTCATCATGTCCACACTGTTCTTCTCTAGCCTGACAGCAGGACCTGGGCCCTATTCCAGAACTCCAAGAGGTAAATGAATGAGGCAACAACTTTGCTTTCTTTGAGCCATATCCATATTTCTTGAAGGTTCGTTCCTCTAGCTTCCATGTTTTAGTGGACAGGAGAATTCCTGCCAGACACACAGTTTTGCTGGATGAATCTGTTCTTAAATAAAGGCACCACCTAACTTTTTGCCTATCTGTATATTCTTAAAATATTGGTTGAAATTGCTCCAGCCAGTGGGAATGTCTCAAGTCAGGAGTTCTCCATACCAAATTATACCCCTTTGCGCCGTGGGTTCAAGGCCTGCTGGCATCACTTAGCTGAGAGGGAAATGCCTCCAGTTGGTGTGTATGCACGAGCTGATTGAAGCAAAGCAGTACCCAGCAGCCTGCTGAGATGAAAACCTCTCATGTGCATTAGGGTCCCAGTAGCCCAGCCAAGGAAACAGATGAAAAATCCTCCAACGTAAAAACATTCCAAACCTGAACCTTGGCAGGCGCTGAAATACAAAAATTTGGCCCAAAGCCAGATTTAGTTAATGGAATGGTATGGAAGGTGGGATTTTCCAGTATGTGGGTCCCATTACTGCACTAATAAATACATTAATTATTTTTTCAAAAGGAAAAGGCAAGTTCATTCTGGGAAGCACATAAGGCATGGTGAGGTTGAGTTCTGACTGTGGCAGCTGTAATAGAGGCAGATATAAAAGTTTTAGCTCTGCCTTTTCTTTAAAATACCCTGAAAGTCTTAGAGAAGAAAAGAAGATAAAGAAGCATTAATGCAACTGAGAAAAATAATGCAAAAAAGACTTACTAGAAGTCTTTCTCTTCTTGTTTCCTCTTCCCTCAAAGATCTTCCTTTGTCTCTGTCTTTCTTTGATATAAAATATTGTATTTTTTGTAATATCTGTGAGTAGCTTGATAGTGGTTTTGTACTTACTGTGCTCACAATCTTTACATTTTCTTAATTGTCCAGTTATTAACTTCAAAGGCTCACTTTAATTCTCTATATCCCTTTCCTCTCTAGTTTGCTAGGTAGTTTTTTGCCTGTGCTGAAGTCCTAACTGAGCACTGCATTAAAACCTGTGGAGTTTTTTCACACACACAGTGCACTTGGACTCAAGGAAGCGTTGAAGTGTGTGCTTTATTTTAAGACCTATGGATAATTACCATGAAAGTTAAATATTTTCTCAAATCCTTCCATGAGTGGGGATGAGGGGCTTGTCTGTGTGTAAAGTGAAACCTTATTCTGGGCACTGAAAGTCAAGGGAGCCATTCAGAGTGTCCACTGTCCCCAGTGCCAGACCTGCCTCCCTGTGCAGTCCATGCAGGCTGCAAATGCAAACCCTCTGCTAAGGACCTGCTGTTCTTTAAATGCAGGCATCTATCAGAAATGTCTTGATGAGAATAAAATTAAAAAAAAAAAAAGGAGATTGTGAATTTCTTTGTGTCTAGATGTGTTTGGGTGGGTTGGTTATCAGTCCTTATAACTGGTGACTTTTCAGTGCTGCAGTTGGACATGTGCTGAACAAAATGGAGGAAATATGGCCTTGGATGTGTTTTTGATGTGAATATCTGTCATACATTTAGATGTGTGCGTGCCTCCTGCTTGATTCATGCTTGCCAGGAAGGGGTCATTGGGCTGAGAGCTAATGAACTGCCATGGTAACTCATAAATTGCTCGGAAAACCCTGCAGTTCTGCCACATTAATAATCCCGCCATCCTGCTTTATGAGGCAATAAGCTGAGTCCCAAGGGCCAAGTGCTTCACATCCCAACGAGAGAACTGTGCAGGTAAAGAACAAAGCCTGAGCACAGGGGCAGCAGCCACTGCTGCTTTGGGGTGTCTGGTGCTGCTGGGAGACCAAATGGGGCCAAGGAGAGGTGGTTGAGGTGCTCTGGGGCCATGCGGGTGTGCTGACCTTTGCTTTCTCTGAGTGCTTGGGAAAGCAGCCTGGAGTTGTCTCAAATGTGTTTAAAGAAGTGTTCTTTCAAGCTGGACTAGAGGGAGGGTGTTTGTTGAAAAAGGTAGCTCTGAGGTGGCTGCCCTCATGATGATGATGAGGAGGGAGGCAAAAAAGCTGCACAAATTCTCTCCTGTCATCTCAAAGGGACTGTGCTCTGGTCCATTAGCTCCCGTGCAGTAAATCTATCAATGCCTCAGGCTGGATGAATGTAATGGTTCCTTTTGCTCTTAAAATTTATGAATTCATGAATGTAGAAAATGTATTTTTATCACTGCAAAAGCACTTTCTGTTGCTATAAAACTCAAGTCCGAGACCTGCATAAAATAGAAAAGGAGCAATTCCAGACTTCCAAGAAAAAACAAAAGCCTTTTACACCCCTTTGAAACAGAGCAATGCAGGCAGGGTCTTGCTAGAGAAAGACACACACAGAATATGTAATGCAGATTTTCCTTCTTCAAAAGTTGAAATAAAATTTCTGTTTACAAACAAATAAACATTTTAGGCAATCTAGCTCTAGGGATGTTCCACTGAATATATAATGTCTGATAATGTTTGTTTAACTGGGCTTCTTGTATAATGCTGTGAAGCAGAACTCACAAACATGTAGATTTGAAATTCATGGCCACATAGGTTTGACCTACCAAATAAATAAAGAACAGAATAACGATATGATATAATTCCATGTGGCTACTCTCATTGTCAAGACACTGACTTCAGACAGTTTAGGACATCTATTCAAATCCTCTGTCTTATTTTCCTAAGTTAATAGGGGTTTGTTGAGCAATTTCTGTGTCAAGCCTATGCTTCTCTTCAAGCTGTAGAGTATTTTAAAAAAAGCTATCCAATCCTCATGTAATGACTACAAATATTGAAAAATTCATGAAGTGGGATTCATTTGACCAAGTGTAGACATATAAGCCATAGAGATTTATAGCGTATACATTCCCTTCTGAGAAAAATTCCTTTTACAGGTAATGTGGAGGAGCAGCTGCTTTTGAGGCACGAATCATTTCATCTTAAAGTAAGTGCCTGAAAGAGATGAACTGCATATTTGAAGTGACAGTTCTCCTGTACTGACTGTAAATGGGGCTCCCTGTGCTGACATATTGGTATCTACATGTAGAGCCTCTACAGTGCAGATATTCACATCTACATCCACTCATCCCTGCAAGTGTTCAAGGCCAGGTCAGATGGGGCTTGGAGCAACCTGCTCTAGTGGAAGATGTCCCTGCCCATGGCGGGGGGTGGGTTGGAACTAGATGAACTTTAAGGTCCCTTCCTACCCAAACCATTCTGTGATTCCATGGTTCTATGACCTGGTTAGATGCTTTCAACGACTGTGTTCTTATGCAAATGTTTATTTTGGTAAAAATGATAATGATATAATAATTTATATAATACCAGTGTTTTCTCTTTATATTTATTGGTTTCCACTCCCACTGTTTGATGGATCTCCAACTCTTAAAGATTTATCCAAGTAAGAGAGGAACATAATGTTTATTTAAGTTCTTGAGAAACTACCTCTAGCCATGAGTGTTAATGCTGAAAAAGTTCTCAAATAGCATCTTGGTGTCTTGCACCTCAGCTCATGGTTATATCAATCTCTACACTTGGGTTTGGAGGGAGGTTTTCCTATTTATTGGTTTTGCATGGGATTAGGTCCGTTTTCTGCATTTCATTTTATTAATTCCCTAAATGCTTCCAGGATGGGGTCAGTATATTTGCTGACTTCTTTGACTGGCTGGTTGTTCTTTTAGACTTTTGTTCTCGAGGTCAGATGTGTTCTAAACTGTCAAGGACTGCATCTGGTGGTGTGGGAGAGGGGGCAGAGTAGATTTTCCCTGGTTATGTAACATTTGTTACCAGTTTCTGCAAGCAAATGGACTTGCTGACCCTCATTCCAGACTTCTGCATGTTTCCATCCAGGTGAAGGAAAAGCAAAGAGCTTGTTTTCCTTTCAGAAACTTAGAGCTCACATTCAGAATTAGTCATACTTCAACAGAACCTGTCAAAAAAGCTGTGGCAGTGTAACTAAAAACTGCACCATGATGGGTGACCAGATAGCTCAAGGCTGACATTTGCTGACTTCTGAGGCTGTGATTTTATCACCTGTGATGATGACTTAACAATTTTTGTGAATGCAGTTTCCTGCATCTCAGAGAGAAGCAAAGAGGAAACCCCTCAGTCAGTGAGACTCATAATTTGGATTCATGGCACGGATCTGTTGGAGTTCATGGATTACCTGAGGGCAAAGGCAAGAGGCCATCTGTCGCCCTGAGTTTTAGCCTTCTAATGTTTTAGTTTCTATGATAAAGTTTCTGACGAGGTTTTCTGTAAACATGCAGATGTTTTTCTTCACTGTTCCTTTGTTTTTCATTCCTTCTCCTGGGAGGAGAAAGGTTGGTGGACTCTTCTATTGACCAGTGTGATTGGAAAGGTGGTGACCTTTCTCTCCAATACCTGGCCATTGTCAAAACACTATATAACTCTGTGAACTCATAATAAATTTCTCTTTTCTCTGCCTTCTCTGGTACAGTGTGGTGGTCTCTCTGCTGTTCGTGTCGCACTCACTAGTGACAGCCATCTCTTTTGCTGGCCAGTGCAGAAGTGAGAGGGGCACATGTTTTATAATGGGCTTGGAGGTACCTGCTCCTAACAGGTACAGCAGCTCTGCCATCCTGCACCAAGGGGGAACATGCTGCAGGGACAAGGAGCTGTTTATGCTTAACATGAGGGATTGCTCTGGGATGTGAAACTTGACACAAACAGCCTCACTAGTTTTAAGATGGAAATTGGAATTGAAATTAAGATGGAAATGGTAATTGAAAACTGTCATTGTCTTGTTGTCTTTTCTCATTGCTCCTGTTTGTCTTTTCTTACTGTACAGCTCTCTGCAGTTTGATATGAACCAGCCCAGGAGAGTCCAAACGTGCCTGGCCTGGCTGGCCCAGACAGCAGCTCTTCATTACCAGGGCAGAATGAGCCTGTGTCTGATACAGATTAGGGTAAATAAATATTCTGAGGAAGAAGAGCTCTGCATCTCAGGTGGAGGAGGAACAGGTAGTGCCATCACCTCAAGGGGAAGGCTTGAAACCCCTTTGATTCCTGCAGAGAAGAAATGGAGGCTTGGAGATAAAAATCATTGCCTTGGGGATGGGGAGGAAAGAAGATGGGGCTGGAGGAAGGAGAGAGAGAGATCAAAGGACACTTTTTATGATGATCCTAAGCAGAATGATCTGTAAGACAAGTGCTACCTTACAATTAGGCATGGTTTTCAAGCCTGCTGCTGTGGTCCTTCAACTCTGGGAGAGCTTCTGCTATGGAGAGTCCCATAAAGAGTTTGCTAAATTACTCTGCAACCCCTGGGCTCCACTGCTCATGAGGTGTGTGCACCTGAGACCTTTAATCCTTTTATCTCTATGTTTTGTGTATTTGTAGGTTATTTTGTTTTGTTTCATTTGGTAAGGAATGTTGCCTAAAAGTCACAGAGGAGGGCTGCAGGGAAGAGTGGTCAGTCTGCTGTAGTGAAGTGGTGGTAGGAAGGAGGCAGGTGGGACTTTTGTTTTTCATTCTGGTATTATTTGTATATTTTATACATTTAGAAATTTAAGAAATGTTTTCTAATGGACCTGTAGTTTCCACTCTAATAACTGTAATGCTAAACTGTAATGTAACTAAGATTTTTTGGTGGCTGACACAACTTCGAGGTTACTAAATAGATTTTCTCATGGGATGATTTCCTCTGGCATAAATATGCCCAAGTCCTTGAGGCTGAACAGCAATCTGCCATCTAGAGAGTGGATTTGAGGCCTGGGGTGGATCCAGAGGGTTCTGCCTGGCTGTCCTGAGACATCCATGCTTGAATAGGAGGGGTGCAGTCTCAAAATCACTGATGATCCATCCATGATTTCACCCCAGAAAAGCACATCTACTTGAGAATGATTGTGCAAGATGACATCTGAATGTCATATGTCTAAAGGAAATCTTTTAGGAAATCTGGAGAGAGAGAAGTGGAGCAGAAATAAAATTACATGGGTTATCTCCGTCGTGATTTTTTTTTCCTGCAAACTTAACTCTTCTGTATAATCTTTCTATTCTTTGTCATATCGATGCCTTTAATGATACTTTAAAAATTCTGACCATGAGTAAGTGGTAGATATTTATAATTTTAATACCACAGGTTATTATTTTTACCTGGGAACTGCATTGAGTAGCCTCATAAATAGGGTTACTCTTGTGTCTCCATGCCTGTTAAGACCTGTGCAGATTTCAGATATCGTATTTAACAGTAATGTTGGCAGGTGTGAGACTTCTTTATTGGTGAGGATGTTGGCAGCCTGTCTGCCAGCCCTTTCCAAGCAGGAGACTGCAAGCTGCAGCCCGAGGAATGCCTCAGCAATGAGTGCCTGACCCTTGATGCAGCATCACCCTAACTCCTCCTAATTGAGGTTAATGCCAGCAGCATTGACACCTTGATGCTCTCTCATTAGTGCCTGGAGGCTACTGGAGATTGCTGACAGCTCAGTGAAACACTCATTAAATTAAATTTAAAGGGAGTGTTTGACACCATGACCAATTAAGATTTATTTGCATTAATATATATTTGCCTTCCCTTTTTTAAAACGTATCAAGACAATGACATTTCCTGGCACCCTTTATAGAAGGATTCACGGCTGGTGCCCTTCTGCCAGTGCGTGCACATTTCTCTGCTGTGCACCTACCACTGCCCTGCTGGTTTCTACTGCCCTCTCTTCACTTTAATGTGAAACAAATAGGAAATCCTCTGGGATTTGGAAAATGAAAATTTGGAAAATTCATCCCTGACCATGAAAAGAGAATTAGAAGCCCAGGACGGGGAGAAGAAAAAAAAATAGCAATTTTTTGAAAGCCACTAAGGATGCAAATAAACGTGACCTCTGTGGTGGTGTCTTGGTACAATTGAGGTTTGTGAGCTGTTGCTGTAATAGAAAATTAATATAATAGGCACTCAGGGATGTCTATAGCCCATTGATGAGAGCTACATGGGTATGGATACATTTCAGGGATGTGGTTTACTGGTGAACTTGTCTGGGTTAATGGTTGAACTCAATCTTAGAGCCTTTTCCAACGTAAATGATTCTATGATTCTATGATTCTATGATCAAATGTGTAATTTAATTTCTGGGAAGTGCACTAATGCACACCTGAGGCATCAGCAAGGATTGTTGTGCAATGCACTCACTTGCTAAGAAGCGTTTCCTGCTGTGAGTGATGTTACATAGGCAGGGCCAGCCAAACTCTGGGAGAGAGTGTTAGTCTTATTTTGGGTATGGAGACAACATTTACACAGGGGTTTGTGTCATGGCAGCTGAACTGAAGAACCATCAGCTCTCTTATCAATGCATATTCTGTGCAATGTGTATCATTGTTAGATGAGTAGATACATGCTTTGTTCTCCAGGTGGAATTCTCACCATCCAGTGTTTCCTGCCCAGTCTTTGATTATATGAAATGAAAAGAAAGCAGTAGGATATGGCAAGTTCATTTCTAATTTACTGCTGTTTTGAACCTGAGGTGTGGCCCTCCATGGTCAAACCACTAATCCTCTGTGGACTAGGCAGGGAGGAGGGTGCTGTGCCTTATATGAATTATGTGATTTATAACAGCTGAATGATGACCAACCTGGGTCTCTTTAGTGTCACTAAAAATAATTTCCCTTATTCCAGTTCAGCTTCTTGTTTTGGAAAGGCCAAATAATGGCAGACTGTAGAGGCTGACATTTATTTGTCTTGTCCCTACCTGTGAACAAACCCAGCCCTACATCATCCTTCAGTACTGTAAGAGAACTTCAGGGAATCACTCTTCCCCCTCACTTTGGACATTTTCTTGCATTTCTGCCTGATCTCTGAGGCCCAAGGCATGGGTGTTTTATCTTCTCTTTGTGGGGAAGTTTTGGAATGGGCTTTTATTGTCATGCTGTCTGGTTGTCTCTCCCTGGTGCTTAGAGATGGGGATGCCAGTGAGGCATTTAAGAGTAGACACCTCCCAGAAGCTCCTTAGGTCATGTCTGCTCAGCACAGATGACCTTTTGGGGGGCACCCCACCTTACAGTGGGGAGGAGATTGCCATGGAAGTCTTGTTCTTCAGGAAAGTTTCCTTAACATTCATCTGGCACTTGCATTTCCAACCTCCTTTTCAAGACCGCAATTTATTCAAAATACCCACACCCAAACAGTTAATGCCCCTTCAGACAGACACTTCAAATACTGTTGACAGTGGCTACTTTTCATGTCCTGTTTTAGTCACTGTTTAGCTAAGCCATTCATGTTCAGCTCCTTTAATCTTCCCTCATAAATCAACCTGCCCAGCCACTCAATTGTCTTTTTGTTGCTCTTTTCCACAATTACCTGTATCTTTTAACAAACTGAGCAGGCTTATGATTATTTTTCCCCTGGGGGCCAGCAGAGACTTACAATCTCTTTGCCATATATTAGCCATGAGTGTTGTTTCAGCAGTGGGCAGCAGCAGCAGCATTACCCAGGAAGAAAAGCTGACTCTCTCTCTGGAGTTTCAGTCCCAAGTATCCTGATGCTCAGTATTTAACTTATTATCCCTCATTTAGGCGAACTGAGCCAAAAAACATAGAGATTTCTGAGAGTCAGAGTAGGGAAGCATTTCTGCATGGGGAGACCAGGATCATGGGGAGCAGTATCAGGATCCTTTGCTGGCTGGTTTTGTTTCCAGCTTTACTGACACAGGCCTGGGGTCTTAAGGATGACTGATATTGCATAACATAAACAACGAAGCAAATCCTACTAGATCCCTTCCAAAAATATTTAACTAAATTCCTAACCCGTGAGCCCACCCTGGGCCATCTCTTATCTTTGAGAGCCATCTCACAGCTGCCTGCAAAGAGTCTGGAGGCTGGTTAATCCCAGCAGATGGACCTTGGTGTGGTGCCTGGAGGGGAAGGAGCAAGGCTGGGAGGGCAGAGTCTTGGAGGTCTCTTTGTTAATGGGTGTCACTCCTTTTTGTCAAGCCAAAGCCTCAGGGAGAGGCAGAAAAATGGTATGTGGCTTCATCTGGAGTCCAACAAACCTGTTTTGGGTCAAAAGTTGCCCCAGCATGGATATGCTTATTGTAGGGACCCAGGGAGTACATATCAAGGGGGATTGCACTATTTAGACCTTGGATCATATGTATTTGCTTTAAGCTTTGATGAAATTCTCAAAGTATTTTCTTTAGAAGAAAAAAAGTGCTTCTTGGAATGGACAAGAAATGCCTTTTTTAAAAAGGGTCCATGAAAAATTAGGAAGAAAAGAACAGCTTACAAAAGGGCAGCCCCCTACTTCATCTCTTCCCCAGGCGTGGTAGTCAGCATGGCCCATGGAGGGCACTGGCCTGAGGGCAAGAGGATTTCTGCTTAACCCTGATCAATCATCAGCTCTTTGGGCAGTCAGGGAGCTTCCTACTGCCTGGTGTGGTCAGACCCTAGGGCTGTTTGCTCAGCATCTGGCAGGGTTTCTGCATCAGTGCAGGCATGATCAGATGTGAGGAGTCTCTGCTTTCAGTGCCCACAGTTGCTGCTGAACTTTATTGACATGAACCTTCAGAATGATCAGGTGTTAAGCTCCTGCCTGACATGTCCATTTCTGTCATGATAATTCACTCAGTCATTAATTCAATGACAGTCTCACATTTCTCTTACTTTGTTTTATTTCTTACTGTTATAATTTTTATTACTATGAAAAATACCTAATATTAAATTCTCTTCCTCTCTACTTTATCCCCAGTTAAAAAAATCAAATCACTAGGGATATAGATCAGGATTACATACTAACACATGTTTTTTAACATGCTGCATATTGATAAATATTGATATTGATCTAACTTCTGCTGCTTGAAAGCTGTATCTGATTCCCAAAGGGAAGAAAGGCATATTTTCTCCTCTGTGCTATTAGAGATGATCAAAACCTTCTGCAGATGCCTTAGGTGTCAATGAAGAATGAAGTATAGGATGTTGCTGCAATGCTGTGGTTCTCTTTTGGGAGGACTGAACCACCTAGTGAATTGGAGTTGGAACACATATAATGTGAATTTTCTGTCAGATATTTCTTAGCTTGTTACAATACTGACAAACAAGTCGATTTTCTTTCCTTCCTCACCTCATAATTCTTTGTCTTTTAAGTTGTGCTGAATTAGATATGAGGGTATCTCTGACAGTGCAGAAAATTAAATGGGGAAGGCACAGATACTGGTTTGTACTTTCTGTTTTTCTTCCCATCCTGTTCCCGTTCAGCACTGTCAGGGTAGTGATTTTCTCTTAAGCAACACTTAGGCCTATGCATATGTTTGTATTTAATTTCCAGATGGGGAGGCAGGCCTCTAATAACAGTGTGAGCTGCTGCTTTATGGATCTGGCTGGCTGACTGACTTACCTTCTTTTTGCAGCTGGCCAAGAAACTGCACCCACACCCAGGATACACACTCATGGCTGAGCCAGGCTTTTGGGCTCTAAAGCCAGACTGGTGCAAAAAATTATTTACCTGTCCCAGGCTGTGAAAAGCTTCACCAGCTCTTTACATACATGGGGCTCTTGAACCCAGGATCACACAAACTGCTTTACTTTCTGGCATGACTGCTCTTCATAAATGTGTTTCCTGAAGTCTTGGGCAGATTTTACTCAAGGAAATGTATTTAACCATTAGCATTGACATTTTGGTTATGGCAAAAATATTTTCCCGTGTAGAGGGACTTGTAATGTTCCCTCTGTTTCCCTGTCAGTGCTCCTCTGCAGACTTCCTGAAGGGATTTCTGAGTCTCTGTGTCTCAGGGGTCTCATCCTGGCTTGGAGAGTTGTGTTTTTCTGAGGCACCTTACTTAGCAAGTTGTAGGTCTCTGTGTAGCTGGGTCCAACCCACTTTGAAGTTCAAGACTAAAGGTTTGGACTAGCAGCCTGGAGTATAAGTAGAAGGCTGGAGCACTGAGTGCACAGACATTGATCTGAATAGGAATGCATTTGCAGATAGGTGTGTTATTAAACACATCTAATGCTGGCCAGATGTAGCTGTCTGTGGTATAATCAGCTGCATATGGACTAGGTACCTTGGCCTCCCTTTGTAGCCACTATATGAAAATAAAAAGGCATTTCTAGTTGCACTTCATCTCATTTTCAAGGAGATATCTCAGGTACCCCTTACAAGTGCTTGTTTCTCTCTCATTTTTAAAGGAACCTGTGGTGACTGGATCAGATGTGAATATCTGCATTGTTGATGCCTGAAGTTAGGCCAGATAGTTCTTATCTTGAATATATTTCTAGAAAATTATCTATTTTCAATAATTATTTCGCATTACTTTCCTAAGTCTTCAAATCTCATGATGTCTAAATTAACTTCAAGCATATTGTTGATTAACATTTTATTAAATTGCTTCAAATAATTTATTTTTTTAAAACATTAGTCTTTGACAGTTTCACATCTTATTACCAGAAAAGTAGAAAATTACTACATAATTAAATAATATCTGCTTTGTGTAAATAACATCTCTTCTGAAGAGTTCTTTGCCTTCAGTGGGTTTGAACCCTGTTTTGCAGGATGGGATTCAGATTTTGTTTCTGATTGTGAATGTAACTGTCCAGAGGTTTCCCAGTTCTTGCTGTAGCCAAGGAAATTTGTTTTTGAACTGACTAGATATGTAGAGCTCAGTAGCCTATGTATACACATAAAGTGATATTTTAGACAATTTGGTTTATTTATAGATCCTGCCTAATATTTGCACAATCTGTCTTTGATGTTTCAGCCTAGGGCCTTTCAGAAGCACTCAGCAGTCATATTTAACTGGATCATGGGTATTTGACCAGCTGCATTATTCTTGGATCAGTGCTGACAAGAATGGGTTCTCACACACGGAATGCCCATGTGGACAGTTACATGTTCACTTCCCAGCTTCTTGTCACTGTGCAAAGATGAAACCTTGGGAGGAGTTTATCTTTGTCTGAGGGATGCAGTGGTCTTAATATAGTTTCCTTGCTCTGGCAGCTGTTCCTGTGGAGGACACAAAAATGCAGGAGAGAGGCATGTTGCTATTTATTTCCTGTTTATACCCATCTTTGAAGACAGTGGATCCCAAAAATGGACATGGCAAAGATGTTCTTCTTACAGCACAGAAAAGCAAAGATTCTCTTTTTTATTCTGAGACATCAAAGGAATCCATGTCCTTCTGAAGTGCATTTCCTTTTCCCAGTTTGCAAAAAACAAAAATCTTTCCCAATCTTTTGTTTCAGTGGAAGCTTACACAACTCAGAAGCAGGAGTTTGCTGTTAGGGCTAGAGTTTGTAACATTGAAAACATGACAATTCTCAACCAGAAATGCCTTGAACCAACACAAGAATAACAGCTTGCCCCATAGTCAAAGCTCCTGCTGGTGGTTATTCACTGTATCAGGCAGAATGCTCCTGCAGATCCAGTTTCACCAGCTCTGTGTGGTGTTTGCCCACATGGAAGCAGCTGGGGTGACACCAGCAGATCCACGAGCACCTCCACAACCTTCCTGCTTCCTGGCTGCCCAGCCATCCTGTGTGCCCAGCTCCAGAGGGGAGGTTCTGCCTGGTTTGAAGGACATGCTGCAGCCAAGCCTGCAAGGAGCTGCTTGCTTGGACAACCTGTGTCACCTGTTGAAGGGACCAGACCCCTCCAGTGAAGTGAACACCTCCAGCAACACAAGGAAACTCTCCATTCTAAGCAGAGCATTTAGTGCATGCAACTTCCAGCTAGGTCCAGTGGTTTGTGAGGCTCTACCAGGAGTTATCCAGCCCTGATCTTGGCAAAAGCCAGCACAGCCGAATTAGAGCCTGTTTTAGCTGGCTCCAAACCCATCAGCACTATCAGCCAGTCCTGCAGCATGCCATGCTTGGCCACTCCTCAATGGTTCCTGCCCCACTGAGGTGTCCTGGGAGTTACTGGTGTTGGTTTGGTGCCTACTGGTGGGAAATCCCTGTGCCAGGGTGAGTCCCCCCAGCTTGCAGCTCCCAGCATCTTCTGTGCACAATTTTGTACACAGTTACAATCTGTGTGCAATTCCAAGCCAGTGCTTGAGCCCTTTAGTTTATTAATATAGATATATACTGTATGTGAAGTTCAGATCAAGGAGCTTTATTGATCATTATTCTTCCTGTCTCTGTTTATTCTTCAGTCTTTTTGGGATAACAGGCTATGGCATTCATGAGCCTGGCATGCTAAAAAACATCCTCGCTACAGATCAACACAGCTTTACTGCCAGAAAGGGCTATGGGGCTGCAAAAAAATATGGGGGAAATATTGAGACTGTCTGGGCACTGTGAGTTGGAAAGTGAGTCTGGCATTGGCCAGAGAATGGCCAGCGAACCCTGAACTTGGCTCCCATCATAGTGAGAGAGCAAGAGAGGAACAGAGGTGAGGGCTGTGCTCTGCCACTGCAGGGGAAACTGCCCCATTTTTTGTTCTTAGGCTGTTCTCAAATCTTTTTGTCCAGCTCTTTCTCTCATTTTTGTTGCCACAAGGTTGGCAAAGCAAAACCAGCTAATGCTCCTTCTGTCCACAGGACATGGCCACTTGGCTGCTCAAGTTTCTTCCTCGCCTTTTGCTGTTCTCCCTCTCTGAGAAAGAAGCAGCTGTTCTGTGCACCTCTGTCTGGGACATTCAGAGCAGGAGAATGTTTCTTCTCTCACACTAATGACCTTGTCCATGATTTCTCAGCCTACTTGGAAGGAAAAGAGATTGGACAACATCCATCGTTATTTAGATTGGCAGTGGAAACCAAACTGTGCTAATTTGATAACTTTGAAAAATACAGACTCCTCAGACCAGTGTTTCCTTTGGACATGTATATTCTAGTAGCATTTAATTTATTTCTTTAATTACTCCTCCAAATCTTTACTACATATTACCAGTTCAGTATGAACTCTGGTTTTCTTTGAAGGTTCTTGGGATCAGATCCTATTGCCAAGAGAAGCTGGAACATTTCTAGTCATTAACCACGAATGACTCTGAAAGGGGCTTTGGGATCAGAAATATGGAGATATTGAAGTAACCTTTCTAGTCAAAGTTTGAATCCCTTCTTAGATAACAGCTATTGCAGGGAGAAAGTCCAAACTCCCTAAACACAGTGGGCAGAAAAAGTCAGTAAGAGATGATGTCTTGTCCAAGTGGCTCCTAGGACCTGCTGGAAAATACTTTCAGAGGAGTCAACAGGTTTTGAGTCAGGTCTTGGGTGACTCTGTTCTGCAATAAACATAGAAGGATAGCAGTAATTGTAGGCCATGGTGCTCATTTTGGTCACCATGGTGTTATTATAACAGATTCCCAGTCCACAAACACACCCTTTCCTTTGCTAGCCCAGCAGATCCTGTGAACCAAACATGCTGTTGAAAGAGAGTTGCAGATAACGTGGTTTCCCTGAGCCTTTCAAACATGTTATAAAACCAGAGGAGCTGCAGTAATCATCATTATTAGTAAGCAGACTTGAAGCCTGAGTCTGACTCTGCTGTGAGTATAAACAACCTGTGTTCGTGTGCATCCTCCCTGCCTTTGGTGATGAGTGTTTCACTGGGAGATTAGGGGATGAAGGCTCTGAGATAATGACTTCAGCTGCATGCCTCTTAGCGCTGTAAAGCCCATAGAATATCAGAAAATTTATTGCTATGACTTAGTTGCAAACTCCCTGGAGTGGACAAGGGTTGTGCACCTCATGATAAATAGCACACGCTAATATTTAGCAAATGATAATGCAGACCGCAGAAAAATGGGAATAGAGGAAAAGATATTCCCAAGGGCTGACAACTAATGCAAAAAGCCAAGAAATAGTTTATAGTGGGAGTGAATTTCCCCAGCTTCCCTCCTCCATGCATAAGTCACTGCATTATGGATGCGTTGCACAGGGCCCACCACTGATCCCTCCAGCACCAAAGTTACTCCTGGCAGGAGTTTAGAACATACAAACTCACAAAGCCCTGCAGGCAGAGCAGAGCAGCCCCAGCTGGAAGGTGGTAGAGCCTATATTTGAAGCAGATGAAAGGGCTTGTGACTGAAGCTTAACTGGTTGTTTATGGGGCTTCTCTGATGCATCTGTGCCATCTGCTTCATGCACTGGGCAGGTATCTTACCAGACCATTTCTCTGTCATCCCTTCCCAGTTAGACCCTTTCCAGAGAGCTAAAAAATCCTTCATCTTCTTTCACCCAACCCACAAGGACATATTTGTGCCAGAATCTCCCCCTGCCTGGGATATGCCCTCCTGGAAGAGCGACATTCCCTGACTGTAAACAGAAATGTGTCATTGCAGGGGATGAGGCACATACAGAATGATGTCAGAGGGTGGTGGGTGAGCCCTTCTGGGATCAGGATCCCTTGGTGAGGTATTGAACATGCATTTGTACAGACAGCACTGTTCTGGTGAGTGCTGTGCCAAATTATGTCAGTCCTTGAGGCAGGAGGGTTTGTACAGCTGGTAAGGGGTTGGGGTAAGCTGGGGGCTGGGGTGACCTGTGGCCCCTTTTCTTTTTTATGGCCTTTGAAAGAGGCAGCTGGAAGGTGCATGATGCCAACCAGCTGTGCCTGCCACTTCCAGTCTGGGATGGGGAATGGGATGGGCAAGGTCAATTCCTGGTGAATGAGTAGAAAGGGAGGAGAGGGAGGAACTAGAGGGGCAAGTCACAGTCTTGAGACATGACAGGTCTACAGTGGATGAGGCAGCTTCCTCTTGATGCCTGTGGGAAATCTGGGTCATTAGAGGGTGATGGATGCCTCAGCAGAGCTGTCTGTCCTGTGGTGATGGAAAATGTCCACCTCATGCAGCACCACTGTGCTTAGCCCACAGCTGGAATGAGCAGACTCAGAGGCAGAGGGTGGCAATGCCCAAGGGCTTTAGATGTTAGTTTGGGGCAGAAGGGGAAAAATGATGCAGGTAAACAACCGATTGCAAGAGGTAAGACTTTGATTGCAATTGAATTTGATTTTTCCTTCATTTGTGGGAAGTACAGACTGTCGGTAATCAGACATTCAGTCATGACACTTCTGAGAGACAAGGATTAGAGCTGCAGACTTGGGCTCATAAGGTGAGAATTAAAGTTTCCTGTGTGATTATATGGAAACTGCAGTAAAACACACATAAAACCAAATTGCGAGTCATGTGTTTCAGATGCTGGAAAGGGAGGAATGATGGATAGCCTGTGGCAAAATCCAATGTATGTACGTGTGACTGCAAAAGATCAGAAGAAGGCATAAGCATCTGATTTAGGATCCTTGTAGTGCAGAGGCAGATTCGTAGCATATGTCGAGAGCTTATAGGGAACAGACCATGCAATATGTGATACCACACGCAGAGAGCCAGCACTCTGGAAACTTCCTTCTCCTGGGAAAAAGATCATGGAGCAACATTTATTTTTAAGAGGCACCCTCATGTTTTATATATTTGCACTTTCTGTCATGATACTTGATAGCATTGCATTTCATCACTTGGAGACACGCTGCTTGGGAAGGCAGCCTGGAGAGTACCTGTGCTCTGCTCAAACCCCTTTTCTGTGGCTGCATGCCACACTACTCCCTTTATTTGGCCATTGTGTGTTCTGAGAGCAAATTGTGTGTTGTTGGGTTGAACTAATGAAGTATATCCTGGGAGAGATGCACTGGAGGAGGACACCATGGATTAATAGACCCAAGGAGCAGATCAGTGAGATGCTCACAAATAGCAAGTCCAACCCTTCCTCCTGAGTTCAAAAAGAGCTTAACATGAAACCTGTACACTTTCAAACCCCAGTGTTCTCAAATCAAAGCATCAATGCCCTAATTAAAGCCACTTCTAACCCTGATTCCTTACACACAGCACAGGGGAGCTGGCTGTCCCACCTGTGCCCTCCCTCTGCCCACCCTGACAGCCCTTTTTGTGAGCAGACTGGAACGCTGCATTCACCTCTGGCTGTGGGCAAGCAGCCTCTGAGAGTGTCCTACCTCTTGCTGGAGTGGAGGTGACTGGTGGAGGCACATCTCTACCAGCCAAAAGTCTCTCATCTGTGGTGACACAGACCCTTCTGTCAACATCTCCTTCGTGCTGGATGAAATATCATTTGGTTGAGGCCAGGGGGAGCAACCTTCCTCCTTCAGATCCATTTTCCAGTGAGTAGGGGCTGCTTTCAGGTATTGAACAGGCAGCCAAGGCCTCTTACTGCTCTTTGCTGACACCATCACTCAGCATCCTCCTGCAGCATAGCTGGGGGGAGTGGGGGGCCCTGGCTACTTTCCAGCCACCAACAGCTGCACGTTCCCCTCCAGAGAAGGGACTTGTGCCAGGGAGATGGCCTGATTGCATTTGGAAGGACCTGCAGCAAAGAAGCAGAACTGGGAGGAAGGGATCATTGCTGGGATAAGAATGGTGGAAAAGACCACAGGAAGGAAAATGGCAATGAGAGATGTGGTTGGCAATGGGAGAGAAGTGGGAGTGAGGGAAAAGGAATGAAAGAGAAAACTCTGAGAGGAGCAGTTCAATCACTTTGTAGATAATACAGGATACTTGAGCCAGGATTTCAATTTTTCTTTTTTCCTTTTTTTTTTTTTTAATATTCCAGCTCTGATCTGCGTTACTGCAGAAGAATTGTTTTATTGTTTTGTGCCTGACTTTCCCCATTTATGAACCAGATAATGGCCATTAGCAAATGTATAGCAGGTGAGGGCATCTTCAGATCCAAGACTGGAAGTGTTGACACTTGAGCATTATTGATAGACATGTGGAGACAGGCTGTCTCTGTGAATACTTCTGCAAAAATCTTCTTGAGTCTCTCTGGCAGCTCCTAAAGCACCTTCGCAAGGTCTGACACTGGTACTTATGCCCTTAATGTTCTGCCAGCTCATGACAGGTTTTGCAGTGCCTGGTGTCATGAGGGGAGGGGGCAGCAGAGCTCTGAGCACATCCTCAAGGACCAACCACCCACAAGATTTGTCTGCAGTTCCAAAAGTGCAAGTGAGGTCTCTGTCTGAACTAGTTCTGGAAGCCAGGACAGACCCGGGTGATCTTAGACAGATCAATTACTTCCTCTTTTCTTCATCACTGCATTTCAAAAATAAAACATGAGGATACTTTGCAGAAGCGTGGTGAAGGTAAGTAAGGTAAAGAGTAGGATGTGACGAGGTATATTCATGGAAGTGCCCAGATAAAAGTTCTCCATTAAGGTGGATGCTGTTTTCTGCCATTCATCTGCATTCAGCTCACTGCACTCCACCCTCGGTCACTGATCATTAACATCACTCAGAGACTTGAAGTGATTTCAACAAATTGTCTGAGATGTGCTGCTTCTCATTTCAATAGGTCTTAGGCAAGACAACAGAAGAAAGTAATGCAGTGTCACAATGCTGATAGCAAGCAAGTCACAGATGCTGATACCAAGAGACTTATTTAGTCCATTTTGATCTTTTTTGTTTTGCTTTTCTCATCTCATCAAACAATTCTTGCTGGACTCCACAACTGTGTCTCTCTGAGATCCTTCCTTAGGACCCACAGCCCAGGCCTGAAGCTCCCTAAAGAACTGGCCATTTTGAAGGTCTTCACTGTGACTTCAGCTTTGTTCAAACCTCTTTTCAGAACCTGAGTAAGAGATGAGGTTTTCAGATGAAAGTATTATAGATACAGTTGTGACTGTTGTATTTGATGTTGGGTGCTGCTTGTGCTTCGCTGGCCTGTGTGTGCAGCAGAATGTTGGAACTGGTGGGACATAGCAGGGAACCAGGGATGTTCAATAGTCTGGTGTTCAGTTACTTGTAAGTTTTATATCTTCTGTACCAAGCCAGCACCTGGCCTTTATTTTCTCCCCACTTTGCTGTCCCAGAAGTGCCCTGGCCAATAACTTGTGCCAGTCTGAGTAACACGGCAGCTGGAACAAACTTCTCTCTGCATTAGTTTTTGGAAATGTTTGTGCTTTGAAAGGGTAGGGCCCATGTAGAGGACACTTAATTTTCTCCAATTTACATCATTTTGCTGCTCAGATGTTTGGTTGTTTTTCGGGGTGTGTATGTCTTCAGACTTCCAGAACTCTGTTGAAACAGATATTCCATGACTGGTGATGGAAATTTGTATTTATGTTTAGTGGAATGACACGAAGAAATAAAGAGTTCTTTCTTCATGGCCATGATTCCCCCCCTCCACCTTTAAATCACAAAAAGTTGACAGTTCAGACATGAAGCTGATCCAGAATCCTGTTCTTGTACGAGGGTGACCCCGTATCCATGGTGGAAAAGGAGTTCTGGTCTGTGCAAAGGGTGTCTGTGGGCACTACAGAAAGAAACTTCTTCTGTGCCAATATACCTTACTGCACTTCCTGTGGGTTAGCTGACTTTCACCAAGTTGGGAGACATCCACAGAGCTCTGTGAGTGGAAGTGACATTTTTACCTCGCCTTGTCTCCTTTCATCCCATTTTAGACCTCAGACTGTCTAACAGCATTAGGAGGCCCCACAGAATGAAAACTTGAAGTCAGTACTGCTGGATTTACTGAATCTCTGTGCTATCTCCTGACACTAACATTAACTGAATACATCAGGAACGGGGCGAATTTTTAGGGATATGGGAAACAGGAAAATCTTAGAAATGAAACTTGGGAAACCAAATCTGTCTGCTATGTTTGTCATGCAATTAGTCAAGGAGCTGGCTCACGTAGCTGTCTTTGAAAACCAGAAGAATCAAATGAGAACCAGAGGACAGAGGAAAATATGTTGTATTGATCTTTACAAATGAGGAGCAGTCATTAAAAGAGTTAGTAGCGATCCAATAAATTTGACTTCCATGTCTAGTGAAGGAGTCTAAATAAGGAAGGAAGAAGAATTTGCTGTGCCATGCATTCACATGGAGCCATATGTGATGATGTATTAGCTAACCCTCAAGAGAGTTGCCAAAATGGAATGTAAATGATGGAAAAAGGAAGGGGTGAATTTTGTTGTCATGGAACACTGGAGAAAAGACTAAACAAAGTAAATCTGTAAGCAGTTAAAGCAAACCTCATCCCTGGTGAAGAAGAGTTTATTAAATTTTCTGTGTGACTCAGAGCACACTTTAGTTATTAGTTTGATTCCTTTAGAGGCATGTAGGAACTATGCTGCCCCTCTACACGTGTTGACTTCACCATCAAAAAGGAACATGGATGACACACACGTGGATTTGTAGGAAGGAAATCCAGACAAAACTTAATCACTTAGTTTGATCCGACTGCAGGCCAAGGAGATGAAAAGAGTATGGTCATTTAATCTGTGTAAATAAGATGTCTATTCATGTACTGAGGCAATTAAGATATTGTTTCATGAAGAATGAGCTGAAAATTTAATTTAAATTGACTGGAGATGAAGATTATAAAGCAGACTGAAAACAGGCTGGAGGCACCAGAAACACATAGTGAAGAATAAATGCCAAGACTTGGTGGAAGATACCTCATGGGAACAGAAGGGAACAATGTTAGACTTTTTTGTTTAAGATCTTTATTAATGGTTTGGAAGGAGAGTTGGCTGTGGTAGCTCATTGTGGGATGGTAGAGAGAGATCCTGCTTTCCAAAGCACTCATACTAATAACTTCTGATATGGCAAACCTCGGATGAATCAAAATCACAGCAAATGGTGCCAAAAAGTTCAGTCTGGGGACCTTACCCTGAGTCCCAGTGAATGTACCTGTCTGTAGATGCTTTCTACAGAAATCTCAGTCCATGGGGTTCACCACTTAGAGCAAACAATTTCTCTTAGTTTCCATTAGGGTTCAGCCTCTCCTATTTGTTTATCTAATATTTGTCTGACTTTGCCTGCATTGGATTCTCCATACCAGAGCCTCCTGGCTGACCCCGTGGACATGCTGCTTCACTGTCCTGGTATTTGAACACATATTGTGATTCTAGCAACAATCTTGATACTACTAAATATTTCAGACAGAGGGCTGGTGAAGCAACCTGTAGGATCTCTGTTTCCTTACTAAATTTACTGTTCTCCAGCCTGTTTCCAGAGGCCTGGGAATTACTCAGTGAAAGCTGAACTTCAGGACTGTCCTTTGGGAAATATCACCATTGCTTTGAGATGGAGATTCAATCCCTGGAGTCACCAGGTCACTGTCACCTCCGATTGTGGGTGTTCAGCCACCCTGCTGAGGGGACAAGGGCATGGTGCTGGCTGAGAAAAGGGATGGGCAATGCAGCTGGCCTTGCTGTGCACATCTGGGCAAAGGAGCTGGACAGCTAACCCTGTTCCTTATCTGGAAAGAAAGTGCAGGGAAGGAGTTAAAGGGAATGCAGAGCAATTTTCCCATCATTTTGCAATTCACTGGCTGGCACTATCCAGCACTAGCTGTAAGGTTCACAATTTATTAGTTCATGAGACATTGCTGTGCTACCCCAGAAGTCCTACACCCTTGTGTGTGTCTTCTGCAAGGCCCAGGAAGAAATGCAGGGCCAGTTGAGGTGAGGTTGCCTGTGCTGGACCAGTTCTGCAAGGCTGGTTCATGTTCCATATTGTGAACTCCCTGGGGCAGGAAATGTCCTAATGAGCTCAATTTACAGTGAACCTGTGTCCAGGCAGGGGGTATAGCTCAGTGGCAGAGCATTTGACTGCAGATCAAGAGGTCCCTGGTTCAACTCCTGGTGCCCCCTGGGCTGCTGCTTTTTTAGGTCAGATATTAGAAAAGCAATTTTTTGTTGTGAGGGTGGTGAGGAAATGGGACAGGTTCTCCAGAACAGCTGTGGATGCCCTGTCTCTGGAGGTGTTCAAGGCCAGGCTGGAGGGGGTTTGGAGCCACCTGGTCTGGTGGAAGGGGCTTGGAATGAGAGGATCTTTAGAGTCTCTTCCAACCCAAGCAATCCTATGATTTTATGGTTTTTATGGTTTTAAGGAAGCACACACAGTGCTTAGATACTGAGTAGCAGGTTTGAGATGATGAAGGAAATTAAAGCATGAGCAACCAAAGGGACAAGCCACAGCCAAAAAGCAAGCAAAGATGGAGAGGAGTGAGTGTTAACCACAGGAGCACATTTATTTCAGCCCCTGCAAGAATCTTCTTTTCTCTGAGTAGTCTTCTGGTTTGGGTACAAATACTGCAAACTGTGGCAATCTTAGGGTCACCAATGCCAAATTTCCCTCTTCTTCTCCAGGGCTTGGCTGAAGGAAACATTCCTCACATATTCCTGTGCTTAAGTGAGCATTGGTTTAGGTCTGGAGTGGGAGGGATGACTAAGGACTAAGAATTAATTGCTTGATTCATTCTCTGATCATTCTTTACAAGTATTAGAAAAGGTGTTATTATCTGCTGAAAGATCATTATTTTAATCGTGCTTTGATGAGAACAGAAAACAAGGGAATCAGTTACTCAGTGTGGTCCATTAGTAGTGTATTGAAGACAAATGCAGAATCCCATGAAACTTTTCCCAAAGATGACATTTATTAGGTTGTAAAATAACCTCCCACAGAAGCATTTGAAGCCCTGTCACTTAACTGATAAATTACTGAGGCCAAGAGGCCATAAGACCTCCCTAAATTAATTGCTGTTTGAACTGGAGTGAAAATTAAAAAAAAAGTTGGTTTGAAGATTCCCAGTAACTGTAGGTATCCCACAACCCTTGCAAAATTGTCATAGAAACCAGATTTATACCTGGTCTGAATGTCTAGATTTAACTTCTACCTACTGGCCACTACGAGATCTTTTAAGGTTGAAGAAACTTTGTTAGCTAATTCCAGTTGTCTCTTTGAATACTTACAGTCTGTGATTAAGAAACCTCCCAGCCTTTTCTTTTTAAAATTAAAGAGGTAAATCTTCTCATGTATTTCTCCATAATGAGGTTTCCAAATTCTTTATTAATTGTGTCTTTTCCCCTCAATTATTTTTAGCTCCCCAGTACCTGCGGCCTCTAGAATAGGCTCTGAATACCAGCAGCAGTTGTACCAATGCCAGGTTGGGTTGTTAGACAATTTCTTGGTTTTACCTCTCTAGTACATGCATTATGCTGCTGAAGATGTCTATATTACCTGTTCTAAGGCATAGAATCCATTTAGATCCTATCACTTTCTAGGCTTTTTCCAGTTTGCTTCTGGCCTCCTTTCTCATGCCTGAGAAGCAAGTTCTCCACTGTTTAATCTTACATTCAGAACTTTACTGAAATTCATACTGTTGGCTTGTGTGCAGTTTACTGAATTCCTCTCTGGATTGCTTTGCTTTATTGTCATCTGTATTCCATGCTGCTTCCTAAAATTCCAAAACCTCACTAAATAATGGTTTAACCTTTTCTTCTATGAAAGCAATAAAAACACTAAATAGCAACTGGTAAGCCAACATCTATAGGGGGCTGAAAGTTCACTTGTTGAGTGAACATTTGCCATTTCCTATTTGATTTGGAAAGCCATCAGCTGGTCTCCAATTAATCTATACTGTACTATGTTTATTTTAAACCAGCCAAGTATATTAGTCAATAATTCAGATTTGGTGCTCTTTAAAAGCCCAATACCTCAACACTATTACTTTTATCAGCCTTGTTTGTAGGCTCATCAAAAGGCAAGCCTGGATTAATTAATAAGACTCCTTTTCCATTACACATTGTTAATGTATATTAATTATTTATTTGTTGAGCCCTGTCACAGATGTTCTGTGATTTTGCCTGTGCTTGATGTGCTACAGACAAGCCCATGATGACAGGCCTAATTACCCCTCTTTAATGTGTGTGGTGTATGGAGACCATCCACTTTTTTACCTCCTAAAATCTTCCTCAAGTTTCTGGAAAGCATTGTGTTGCAGTGAGTTGGACACACACATAACAAGCAGCTACTGGATTTCACTGAGGGATTTTAATTTTTAATACTATTCTAAATGTGTCTGTTGGTTTTTATTATTGTATCATGCTCCCTTCTGAGTAGCTTGCATACAGAATCTCTTGGGTATGTGCTTCTTGAGAAAAGAGACAGGAGCAGTCTTTGGAAAGATCACCTGACCTGGTCTGAACCCAGCTATGTTATTTTTCATTCTTTTCCTGCACCCATCAGATGAGCATGGGAACATCTTCTGGTAGTGCATTAGGCAAAATGATCATACATCTTTCACCTATTGTTTTTATAACCTCTCCTCTGGGGAAGAGAGTTTGAAGTGCAGCATATTATTTTCTTAGGATTTTAAGGCAGTTTGACTTTTGTGAAATGTGTATCCTCTTACATATTTTAGAATCACAGCATCACAAAGGCTGGAAAAGACCTTTCAGATCATTAAGTCCAACCATTATCCCAGCACTGCCAAGTCCACCACGAAACCATGTCCCTCAAAGCCACATCTACACATCTTCTAAATATCTCCAGGGACACCAGCACTGCCCTGGGCCCTCTTCCAGTGCTTGACAACCCTTTCAGTGAAGACATTTTTCCTAATATTCAGTCTAAGCCTCCACTGGTGCAATTTGAAACCATTTTCTCTTCTCCTATCTCTTGTTACCTGGGAGAACAGACTCATCCCCAGCTTGCTACAACCTCCTTGCAAGTACCTCTGCCTTTTCCTTGTTCTTTATCATTATGTTTTCCTCTGCTTCCAGTAAAGGATGGAGATTCTTGACCCTTCTTTGCTTGGTAATATATTCATAGAAACATTTTTATTGTTTTTTTACAGCAGTAGTTCCACTTCTATTTCACATAACAGGTGCAAAAAAATTGAGCCATGTACCTCTAGTGAAAGGGAGTGGGATTTGAAGTAGTCTGCAGTTCCTAAAGGAATTTGTTCCATCATTTTGGTAAGACCTCTTTTTCTTTTCCAATTGATCCATGTACCTCTAGTGAAAGGGAGTGGGATTTGAAGTAGTCTGCAGTTCCTAAAGGAATTTGTTCCATCATTTTGGTAAGACCTCTTTTTCTTTTCCCATTGATCCAGAAGATCATAGTTGCTAACCATTAACTTCCTCTGGTCCTTGACTACGTCTTAGAGATGTCCTAAGTGCAGACAACAAAGATATAGACACAGAATTCCAGAGTTCCTCAGGAAACTGGAATAGACAGTGGAGAGAGATTTGCTGTGCCATGATGCTCTCAGCCAGATGAGTGTCTTGTATCAAACATCTCTGAGCCCATCCCTGTCCCAGAGTTATATCCATCTCTGCAGCCTGACATGACAGACATTACTCATAAATAGCAGAGATGGGAGCTTAGCATCAGCATTCCCTGTCAGCTCAGCTCCTGCCTGTTGGAAAGAATCCTTCCTTCTCTGAGGCACTGGGGATTTCTGGTTGAAATGTTACAGAGGCGTAAATTAGGAAGGGGGAATATTTGATTCAGGAAACTTAGCTCAGAGTCTGGAACATGTTGGCAAAGCTGAGTTCTGGATATGCAGATGGGCTAACAATTAATGGCTAAAACCCAAGAAGAGCTTCATTATAAACAGAGAGATCTGTGTTATTTCTCACAGAATTTGACTGTGCTTCTTCGCAATGGCCAGTTTTGATACACACTGCAGTTACTGAGAAGGGTTTGTCATCTGATAATAAGTTGGGGCAGAATTTATAGGCTTCAGGGAGGTCAGATGGGTTTTGTTTTATTTTATTTGTCCTTTTTTTTTTGTTTTCTTTTTTTTGAAATTTCTGTCAGATTTCTTACATGGTAAGTTTTTTTGCTCAAATTCATCACCTTCCTGACAGTAGAAAATGCAACTCTGAGATATTGAAAACAATTAAAACTTAACATGACATGACATGATTATAAGCATCTAACTAAACTCCTTAAGATCAGCAATTCCCAAAGTTTCCTATTTTTAAAACCCTTTTTGGGACCACAGTACAGTTCTCCTTTGCACATCCAGGTCTATGATAATTTCCAGTTTGGGACTCAGGATCCATCCTGGTTTGGGAACCCCTGTTCCTGCCCTGTAGGGAGTTAACACTTTCCTTGCTGAGCCCCTTGGCTCACAGTCTGCACTTTCATGGGATTCTCTGTTTCTCTGTGCTCTAAAACCTCTATTAGAAATGAGAAAGCATCAGCAGTGCAATGCAAGAGAGAGGAAGGATTTAATCACTCCTCTGTCTGTTCCTACCTTTTCCATTTTCAAGAACAGGATCCGTGATCTCCTGTTTTCTTCTGTAGGACATGGGACACAGTCATGGCTAAGTATTTACCGGATGGATTTGGATTTGGGAACGGATCTTTAGAATCAAGAATGTTGAGAATTTTTTGAGCTTCCCCAGTGAGTTTTGCACCTTGATTTAAATAATTGTTCATTGAAAATTTATGTCACTTTCATCAACTCAGTGCAGCAAAGATGGTGTTGGTATCTGTGGCACAAACTGACTGAAAATCCATCCTGCTGTTAATAAATGGTGTGTGCAAACACAGTGGCATTTTACTGTTCTTAAAAATTTGCCTGCTTTTGGCTGTGCTGTAGAAAAATAATGCCTGCTGGAGTGTTTCTGCCTCTGCCTGTCTTCTGATTGTGACCTGACTTGAACTCATTTATGTAATGCTCCCTAGCAGCAGTGCTGCTGCTGGAGACAGGGCTGTTCCTGTGACCAGAGGTAGCTCCACATCCAATTTTAAAGGTTTTTCAAGCTATTCAACTTAACAAATGTGATGCCAGGAAGGGGGAGGTTTCTTCCTGGGCATATCACTGGCAGTGGAAGCCAGGAGTGTTTTGTCTCCAGCTCCTGTGTCAGGCGAGCTTGGGCTATGTTCTTTTGTCTTGTTCTCTTTTGCCAAAGACTCCTCATTTTCTTGTGCTGCAGTTCCTTCTCTCCAGCAGATTAGGGTGAATATTGCAATGAGGTGACTCCTGTTTGATAGGTGTCACCATGTGGGTGGGGAAGATTTGATGCCTTAGCTCAGGATGGTGGAGTTTCCATCAGTTGCCTTCACAGGAACATTGCTGCAGCAGCCCAAGGCTCTTGGGCTGAAGTTTCCTGGCTTTGGTGTCATCATCTCTGCAGGAATCAGTCTCAATGTGACATAATAAACAACAATATTTAGTGTCAGGCCAGGAATTTTTTTCATCATTTGTGATGTTTGTGGAAGTCATGATTTCTTTAATGTAGAACAAATCTAACATATGCAAGGAATACACACCCTCCAGATGTGCTTCCAGGCCTTAATCCAGGTCTAGAAATCCATACCATACTTCATTCAAGAGCAACAGAAGGAGGGCCTGGATATCCCTTTCTTTGAGCTGCCTCCATATTTCAAGAGCAGAGGCTTTGCAGCATGAAACTGTAATTTAAGGATATTTCTTTGCTGATTTCAAACACTCAATTCTTTGAATTTTAAGAATTAAGTGCTCTTGAGGTGGAAGTGATGTGTCTCAGCTGAAGCCTATTTTAAAATAATCTGCTGGTGATCAGCTGCCTATGGCCAGACGTCTGGCAAGAATCATGTGGCAAGAATCAGATCTGTAAGTCCAGCATACCCCCCTGAGAGGAGTTTAGACTGCTCCAGTGGAGAGTTTTCCCTGGGACAGCAGCTCTGGCTCATTTCCCTGCCACAGACTTGTGCATCCATACACAGCAAACCTCAGACTGCAGCACTGAGCACCAGGTATTCTGCTTGGTTTTTCTCAGATACTAAAGCTTATTTATAGGGCTTTCCCCCCTGCCCTCTCTTTTCTTTCCTCATTGTCTTTTCTTCTTAATTTTCTCTATTCTCCACTCCATTTTCTATATGGGATAAATGACACATCTCAGCTTAGAATTTTAGTTCACATGTACTTGTCTCCTGTTCATGCTCGTGATGGCTTAGAAAGCCTGAAGGGATATTCTGTAATTTAGTGTCCATTCATTTGTGTTCTCAGTACTTCTCATTAAACAGCAACATGCAGAAATGTTGGCAAGAACAGAGATAACAGAAATGCTGTCCCCTTTATTCCATGGAGTACAAAGAAGGCATTACAGGGATAAATTTGCCTTATTTTCTTCAGGGACATCTGATCACTTCAGAGGCTGTCCCTTTGACTGCCCAGTTTTTCTATCTCCCTGTGAGCTGCTGCAACCTGGAATTGGGAATGTTTGGGCAGATGTGTCAGAGGCACCCCAGCTGCCATGCCAGCCAGGAAAGCTCTTAGAAGTGCCATGAAACTCAACTACATCCCTAGTTTGTATACCTAGAGGATACAGAATACAGGAGGGTGTGGACATGTTTGGGCTGGCTCCACACAGAGTAAGGCTGACACCCATGGAACCTCCAAGCTGATGTGCCTTTGGATGGGCTCCATCAGTTCAGCAGACAATGGCCCTGGCATCATTTCACTGCATCTGGACCAAGCTGGTGCATCTGCCCACCAAGTGCTGTCCTGCAGCATGACTTAGCAAAGCTTGGTGGGGCATCAGCTTGGAGATCTCTCTGTGTTGTGACACAAACCAAATAAAAGCTACAGGGCAGCATCCAAATTTGTATTTCATTTGGGAGCATCCTCAAAGGCATTCAGTACACTTCTGTCCTTTCCCTCTTTCTTAGGTGTCTGTTACACCTCTCCCTCTCATGCCTTAAGGCAAATTTTGCCTTATCAGCAAGCTATCTCATTTTAGTAACCTTTTATTTTGGATTTGTAGGACATAAGCATGGCTTTGGTTTGCTTCAGAAAGCCAGGGCTGTGTTCTACAGCATAAAAACCACTGATAGAAAGCAGGGAATGGAACTGATTCATTAGTAATAGCATCTCAAATGCATTCATTTATTTCTTAAGTGCTCTGGGAAATGCTTTCCTTGAAAACCACAAACTGTGACACATGTAGATTGATTTTTGTGGTTTTTGCTGAATATAGAAACCAACAACTCTGCATCTAGAGTGATTGGAGGCATGGAGACCTTGCTGACACCTCTGTGACATAGGATCATTCAAGCAGGATAAGGTCATATCAGAAAACTTGCAGGAATCTCAAAGCAGGATCTGACAAACATTGCAAGATCAAAACCATCAATGTTCTGCATGCATTCTCCTTTCCAGCCTCTGGACCCTACTTCCTCAAAAAGAGGTTAAAGGAAGAAAGGTACTTTAAAGTTCCTCTTTGTAAATGAAATCATAATTGATGGAAAATTAAAGCAGTTGATGTAATATAAACCTCCTGGTAACTGGAGAAGGTGCTACAGAGGTTTTCCAGCAGTTATACATCAAGAAACATTCTTAATCTCCTAGATAATGTGGAAAAGGAATGATATTTATTATCTACAAGTCCTCACAAGCTGAGGATGCAGTTTATAAAACTGTATTTGGCTCTCCCTCCCTTTCCTCCTTTATTGTAATCCTTCACCATGGATCATTTTACATCCAAACTCACCTTCATCTGTTATCATACTTTGGTGATTTATCAGCATCACAAAGTTCTGATTAATAAGGCTAGAAGGACATCCATCAGAAGAACTAAGAATGTGTGATCATTTCCTCTCAGGCTCTCATTAGCTGTGGCTGTCCTTCTGGGAGTTTTATCTTTGTCTTTCTATTTCCAGACTAAAGCACATGAGGCTTAAAAATAATATCCTACGATTAATCTTTTGTTTCTCTCGGCTTTTAAAACCGTTGGTCAAGATGGAATATGATCTCCATGCTGCCAGCTGAAATAAGTAGAAACAAACCAAACTGTACAAATACACTCCTAATGAATGAGCAGGCAAGTCAGAATAATAGATGGCTTGATTCAGCCTCCTTCATTCAAGATGGAAAATACAAAGCTCTACAGATAATCCTATGGTCATATAAAATATCTGTGGGATAGATAGGAATTATGGAACAATGGAACATTAGGAACAATGTCTTTTCCAAGAGAACTTCCTTTTTCTTTTGGTTTAAAATGACATGAGTTGTGGTGAAATACCCCTCTGGTATTTTCAGGTTGCTGCACTAAGTGAAGAGGGAAAGGTTTTGTTTCAGAGTTTCTATACTAAGCTCCCTTTTTAGTGAGACACTCCTAGGTTAAAAATACCTTCTGAAAGCAACTTCCCACGTCTTTCCTACATTAGTGACAGATTGGAGAAGAAAATGTGGAGTACGCCTGAAAGTGATAAGTTGAGGTTAGAGGTCTAGCCAAAGTCAAGTGCTAGGGAGTTTCAGCTGTAGAGAGCTGATGCTTTGAATTATAATCAAGTGATTAATGTTTCTAATGTGAGTGGGTTTGGGAGTGGTTTGCAGCAGCAGCAGCTTGGATAAGAATGGTGAAACCTGCTTTTAGAGTTATTTTATTTATAGCACACTCATTAGGTTGGGCAAAATGGACAACATGTGCTTAGGTGGTTAATGATAAATCCATATGAGGACTAAACTAGTCTGCTGAGTTATGAGAAAGCCATTCATAGGTCAGATTTTTCTGGAGAGAGACTTGAGAGAAACAATTCCTATCTGTCTGGGGGTAGGGGGAGGACGGAGAGGGGAGAAGAAGAAACCAGCTTTTCTCCTTTTGTAAAATGCATAGGATGTAAATATTACAGATCTTCATTAGTTTTTGAAGGTCATTTGCCCCTGAAGTTTATGTACCTGGCTTCATAAATATTAAAAATAGCATGAGGAGGAGCAGATATGCGTGGAAATGATTCAATTATTTTTTTATAAAAAGCAGATAATCCAATGTTAACATATGAAAAGTGCAAAAGCCAGAAAAGAATACATCTCTGAGGCATTTTAATTTTTCTTGTGGGATTCAGACAATCTAGAATGAAATTAAAGGTACTGAAGGGAAAAAAAAAGTTATATAAAACTATTCCTTCTGTTTGAATTCACCACACCTTAATCCTGCTGCTGTAAGCAGTTTAAGGTACTCTTTCAAACAGAAATAGTTTCCCCAGGTGAGAGTATAGTCAATAAACCCAGTATTTTGGCACATGGTTCATGTTGTGGTCTTAGTTATAGATCTGCCAAAAAGATTAAAAAAAAATTGGTTCCCCTCTTCTATTCTTATCCAGGGTTGTACAGGTCCTTCAGCCACACTGGTTTCCACCAGAGACCATGATGCCATTTGGACTGCAAAAATAAAAAGGGAATAAAAGCAAGACAAAGCCAAACAAGTAAAAGAAAACCCTTATAAATTCCCTTTATATAGCAGCTGAATGCATAAGTGTGCTATTTCTCTAGCACCCTAGAATCTCAATAGTTGCATGTTGCACTTCCTCACAAAGAAACAGGCAAAACCTGTCCATTTGCAACAAGCCATTTCCCTTCTCTACTCTTATTTCTAGGTAGAAATGGAAATGGGATGTTCATTTTCAAGGAAGCAAGCTGCTGAGTGAATACTCTCAAATGTGTTCCCCTACCTCTGCTGGGTGTTGCTGCAGGTGTTAGTGAATGAGCTCAGATTATCAGAACACACTTTCAGAAAAGCTGACTGATTATAGTGAGTATTTTTAGCAAGAGAAAATGGCATCTAGTGCAGGGATATTTAATTATATATATGTATGTGTACAACAAAAACAAGTACAGGAAGCTCTTTCAGATTAATTCCCTTTGAAAAGTCATTTCTTATTCTCAGGACAGTCAGTTAATAAAATACATTCTGGCTTTCCCCCTCCCTTGACACCCTGTAATCCAGAGTGGATCCCTGCTGAGAAGATGTACTTTAGTGCCACACAGCATCTTGGGCTCCAGTGGTAACTGCATGAAAACTTACTGGCCTAATCAGAGTTTACTTTATCTAGAGGCTACACAAGATGACTTGTTTCTGACATCAAAAGTCATGACAACACTATTATAATATTTATTTTATAGATATGAAATAACCTGTGTTTTGCTCTGACAGGTAAAAACATATTTTATTTTTGACCCCCTTGGTAGACACAGAAAATTAGGTGCAGAGATTGCAATAATTAGCTAGGCTAATAATCCCTGGAGCAGGAGGGTCAGCTCCAGAGGGAATTCATCTCACCTGTGTTAAACTGTGTTTGGGTAAAACAAATTATCCTTGTTTGGATAAAACAAATTATCCTCCACAAGGGCCAGTCTCTATTAACTAGACAGAGACAGTACAGATATTTAGCTCAGATCTATCCTTGACCTGGCTAAGCAGAGTGCAGCTACATCCCACCCCATGGATTAAAACACTGGGCTTTTGAATGACAAGCCAGGAACAAGCTCTAGGAATAGATGTGCTACTTACCTTGGAGAGCTTACAGACAAAAAGCAGTGTCTGAAGTACAAGAAATAAGGATGTTAAAGCTATATGGAGAAGTCTGAGACTCACAGAGCCAGCCTATATTTACCCAAGGCTTCAGGATGAAGAAGAAGTCTTGTAGGTCTTCTGGGTAACTTATTCTGAAATTAGCTATATTTATTTTGTTGGTTAAGTTACCTAAACAGCACCTGGACCCAGCCACTGGAAAACTTTCATGGTGTTAAATGTTATCATGGTCCCTGTTTATCCCAGGGTGGGGTGCCAACTCTCTGGCATAGCTTGACCAGGAGCATGACCCAGAGATTGTTCCCCACAGGAAATCTGCATGGGGTCATTCTCTTTTGGAGGTTGAGGGAATTTAGCCCCCACTGTGCATGAGGCTGTGCCTGCTGGCCCTGGGACCAAAGACCAGCTCTGACCCTTTTTGGTGAATCTCTTCCTCTTCTCATTTTATTATTTGACCTCTTCCCAATCAGAACCATAGGGAAGCAGCTATGATGTGCTGGGTTTGGTACAGGGCTAGCCTTACTTTGAAATAATATGGTCCTATCTAATTCCGTTCTGCTATTCTCTCTAATCTGTAAAGACCTCACAAATCTGATTTTGGCCTGGTTACCCTAATCTGCATCATGGGCTGCCCAATTCACTGACTTCAATGGGGCACACTGGACTGTGTCAGGATTTGGAGCTGATACTCGGTTTTTTTGAGCTGGTTGAGCAAACAGATCTGCAAGATCTCTTCTTGACAGTACACTAGCTCTGATCTGAAAGGAGACACAGCTTTAGACATTTGTTTGAAGGGCAGAACTATTCTGAGCTTATTTAAACTTGATACAAGGCTCTGTTTATATTTCTTTGATTAATTGAAAATAACCTCTCATTAAGGAAGTGACAACTGATAGCGTACAATTGTGCGCAAGTCATTCACAGGAGCGAAAAAAATACACCAAAGGTTGGGCAGGTCAAAGCCCTTGTTTGGATCAAAGCATATGTTGAACACTGTATAAATGCCAAATCTGAAAGTGTTTTGTGTTTAAGGTTGAAGTTTGGAGTAAAATGATACTATAACAATAAATCCCTAATTCAGCTTGTTAGGTCGCTACTGCATTCACAAAGGCACAGCAAAGAGAGGGATGCATCTGATGGAGCAACTGGATAGGAGTCCAGGTCTGTTAAAAATTTACAGTGTAGGTGAGGTAATACCACATCCAGGTCTGGTAGGCACATTTGAAAAAGGACTTTAATGCAATGGAAATGGATCTTGAAAGAGTGACAGGCACGGTTTGTGGTTTGTCCATAAATCTGCCTTAGCGTGAGAGACTAAAAAGCTCAGCTATTTTTATTTGTTCAGGACAAGGTTATGAGATGACTTGTCTGTGGTTTCATAAAGTTGAGCTTGCATGGCAAGGGAGCAGCAGGCTCCAGTTTCCACTCAGAGCTGCATGGCCTGGCTGCTTTCAACCAAAATATTGGAGGGTTCCCAGCTATGCCTAGGCTTGAAATATTCCTGCTGTTCTGGGGGCAAACTGAGCATGGGCTGTACCTTGGTGGGCTTCAGCCTTTTCTGTCCATGCCTGATCTGCAGCTTCCTGGAGAGACTGACGAGTGATGGCCAGGGTTGAGGGTGGAGAGTGAGGCCAGACAAATGCAGATCAGAAAGGCAGCCCTTCTTCTTGACAGGGTGATAGGCACTGAAATAACTTATCTGGAGCGGATTGTCCTTCCCTGAAAGCCTCTGATTCAGGGGGGGATGTGTCCTTGCATGATGTGCCATAATTTGCAATGATTTAGGTGTTGTTTTGGGACACCATTCTGTGGCTTCAGTTATGCAGGTGATCAGGCCAGGTGATGGAAATTATCAAATGAGTGATCTCGCCTGGCCTGAAAATATTCCTGGCCTTAAATAGGAATATTTAAAAATTCTTGTTTTAGTGGGAATATTATAAACTCATTGGTATATGGAGAGGTCTCAGTGAGGGCATCTTTAGCCTAAGAAAGGTCAATTTTTAGGAAAAAAAAATCTCTCACCACTTTCATATTTGTAGGCAGAATGGCTATGTTTATATTTACTTTCCAGGAAAGAGTTAAATCTGAGCTTAGACCTGTGTTCCAACTGTCCCTAAGGTTTGCTACATCTGGTAGGACATCTTTCAGTAGGATGAGGGGTGATACAGCTTCTTCCAAACACCATTTGGCCTTCTGTTCAATCTACAGTGACCTTATTGTGTGAGCATCCCATCCACCTTTCAACAGTGGTGTGAGAACCAAATCAGGAAGATCAGGACCCCTTAGAAAGTCCCATGGGCTCCTATCTAAGAGTTTATTGCACTGCCCACTGCAAAGGCAGGTGGGATTTGCAGAGAGCCCAAATTCAGGCTAGGTCTGGGCTGCCTGAGAAGGACACATTTTAAGTCTTAGGTCTAAAAGATGCTTTAAAAACAGGCACCAAGTTCAGTAGCTGTTGTGCCCTTGCACCTAGCATGTAGAGAGGTGTTCAGAGAGTTTGCCTTGCTGGAAGGTTAGAGTGGATATTAGGAAAATAATCCAAATAGATCAGGAATAATGCTATTAGAAAATCCATTGGATTGGATATCAGGAAAAATTTCTTCACTGGAAGGCTGGTCAGGCACTGGAACAGGTTGCTCAGGGACATGGTGGAGTCACCATCCTTGGAAATGTTCCAAAAACGTGTAGGTGTGATAGTCGGGGATGTGGTTTAGTGCTGAGCATGTTGTTGTTAGTTGGACTTGGTGATGTTTGAGGTCTTTTTCAACTTTAATGTTTTATGATTATATGAATCTGAAGTATCCATCCAACTTGTTCAGTAAAGGCACTTTCTTGCACCCATCCAAGCAAAGGTTTGCCTGCACACTCGGTGTGATTTTCTGCCGCTGTCACTCCTCGCGGGTGCCTGCGCTGCCGCTCTCCCTGTCCCGGGCCGTGCGGGGCCGTGCGGGGCCGTGCGGGGCCGTGCTCTCTCTCCAGGCTGGGCACAGCCCCGGGAGCCCCGGCCCATCCCCTGGGAGCTGCGGGCAGTGCCGCATTTCGGAGAGATTCCCTGCAGCCCCCCGGGCTCCGGGATGCAGGGGGGACCTCGCTGCTGCTGCTGCCCTCAGGCACACGCTGCAGCGTTCGAGAGCTTAGAAAAGCCAGGAAACTGCTGAAAATGGCATTTTGCTCTTAGCGTCTAACATCACCGCACCGCTCCTGCTCAAATAAATAAACTCTGATGGGAATCCCGCCCCTACCCCCTTCATTCCTTGCTTTAATAAAACTTGTCACAGTGATTTTTTTTTCCCCAGTCAGCAGAGTTTTACGCTGGTTAATGAGGGGGAAAAATTTCTATTTCCCCCCCACCCGCCCCCAGTTGCCTCCCCTCTCTTTCATGTCAGGGGCCAAGTTTGGATTGGAGCCTGGTGAAGTTTCTGTGTCATTTCCTGTTGCTGCCCTCCCCGACACTCGCTCCGCGCTCAGCCCTCCCGCAGACGCGCCGGGCGTCCGCCCTCCCGGCCGCCGAATTTTGGGGAGGATGTGACAGCGCTGGGCACACCTCACGCTCCCTCCTGTCAAGCCGCATTCCTGCTCCTGCTGTCCCCACGGGCTCAGCTCCCAGCCCGCTGCCAGGAACGCCGAGAAACCGAGCGCTGGAAGAACTTTCTTCTCTCCACGCAGCTCGCTGTACGTCCCGGGCTGTGGGAACCTGAGGCGGTGAGCGCAAAAACATCCTTCTCTCAAATCCGCCGGCCTGGTGCTCCTGTCCGTGCAGGTGGGCGGGCCAGGGGATGCCGGTGCTGGGTGTTTGGGTGGGCGAGGGGCTGCGAGGGACCGGGAGGGGACGGGAGGGGACGGGAGGGGACGGGAGGGGACGGGAGCCCCGTCTGCGTCTCACTCCGTAGGACAGGTCAGCTGCGAGGGCTGGCACTGCTGCTGTTGTGGCTTGGTGTGACTGATGGGGGAAAAGGGCTGTTTAAGAGAGGGGAGAGCAGCACGGGGATGTACAGAAGCCGGGCAGGCAGCGAGCGGAGGTGAGGCGGAGAGCAGGGGCTGCTCAGCGTTTTCTCTTACGTGTTTGTCTTTCAGCTTCAGTTTAGTGTTCACAGGTTTTTCCCAGGGCTGGCTTGCGGTAGCGTTCACGGGGTTTGTGAGGGTGTCCAGTCCCGGGGATTGCTTTTCTGAGCAGAATGAGCTGATACATGTGGAAATCTGTACTACCCTCGCTTCGAGGAGCGGGCACAACTCAGCTGGCATCTGTAAAACCCTGCCTGTGCTGCCTTTCCTCTGCCATTGCCTTATTTGCTCGCTGAACGCACGTATATTTGGTAGGAAAACGACACAAATGCTTGTGCTTTTAAGTGGAGCAACTGTGACTTCATGTACTATTTCTGTCATTCCTGACTCGTTCAGTCTTGACTGTTTCTTGGACAAACAAGGCGTAACAAACTGACGGATAAATCCCGAAGCATGTGCTGGAGCCGGTTCCCGGAGCTTCCAGAGTTAAAAGGCTTTCTTGAACTCACTGACACAGGGCAGTAAATCTCAATGTGTCAGTAAATGAGGGGAAAAATCGCTTGCAGAGCATTACACACGGGCAGATGAAGTCGGTGCTGCACAACCCCGGGTCTTCACAGGCAGGATGAGGTCCCAACACCTCCAGCTACCCGGCAGCAATTAGAAAGGTCAATTATATGTATAATATTCACCAGCTAATATAAGTGGGGCAATAAAAGCCTTGGAGTTGGCCCCAGGAAAAATGACCCCAAGGTGTGTACGGTGTGTTTGCCCCCCAGTCACTGCTTAATTCATATTGCTCCCTCAATGCCCTCTCGTTTCCTGCTGGTTTGGCAGAGCTCTCTCTGTCCCCCCTTCCCTAATGAGAAACTGGTGGGAAAAGGTGCAAGATGGGTGTGTAGGAAGGGGGCTTTGGGCTCACCCTAAGCACTTCAGTCCCTGTCACCTGCCCCCAGCCAAGGCACATCTCTCCCATGGCTGGGGAAAGTTCAAGCTCCCTGTCCAGCCTTGGCACCCCTTGTCTTGCTGCCATAAGCAACAGGGGACCCAGGAGACATTTCCTGACAGCTTTGCCTGGAGCGAGTTTCTAGGTAAAAGCTCAAAGTTTGTTTCACAGCTCTTCTGTGAAAAACACTTTTTTCTTCTTTTTAATCAAGTTGAGACCCAAATCCTTTTTTGGGTCTTCCAGTCTCCTGGACTCTTTCTGAGTGTCATGCTACTGAAGGATTTATCAAAAAGTATTCACTTTCAGTATTCCCACAGCAGGCTTGTACATGTACTAGTGAGCTGGTCTCCAGGGTCTGTGCTGCCACACATGCTTGATCTGAGACAACTTCTGGGTGTTGCTGGAGTTCAGGAAGGGCCAGGACACTCCAAAGGCAGTTTGGATGTAGTCACCTTGTTTCAGAGTGTAAGAGAGTTTAATAATATGTAGGCGTCAGGCCGTGCCAATTGCCTTCAGGGCTGAAGAATGGGCTCTGGCAGGGGTTAGTTTACTAGCAGAGACATAGCCAGGAGAGTGATGAGCTCATGTAACAGAGGGAGGAGAGAAACTGTAGCAGGAGTTGCTCCCAGCACCTCACAGGAGCCTAAGAAACAGCATTCACCTGGAGCTGTGCTCTGTATCCTCGATGTGAAGAGAAATGGGGTGACAGACTGGCATTTTCACAGGGGTTCAGCAGGCAAGGCAGCTCTGAGGTGAATGGAATCATTGCCTGTGCAAGGTGACTGGGGGCTAACTGAGCTTCAGGGGCTGCTTTGGGTGTTTGAAGGGGGGATAGGACCTCTGGTCCTTTGGAAACCCACCCATACATACAGCTGTTGAGAGATGAACCTCTGTCTCCAGTGCAGTTTTTGGGAGTGGGTTTCTAAACTATCCCAAAACTTTACCTATGTGCTAGCTGGGAGGTGAACATAATTTCATCCTTAATTTTTTTGGATTTAAATGTGAACCCACTTCATTTTAAGCTGAGATCACGCTGCTGATTTCAGTGATATTATTCTTGATTTACAGCAGTGGAGGGCAGGTAAGAATCAGTCCCTTAATGTCTGCTTTTTTTCTGACACTTGCAAAGGAGAAAGCAAAACAAGAGAAACCCACTCAGGGTGAGATCACGATGGGAACTGAAGGGTCAAAAATACCACCAAGAAAGTACCACCAAGACTTTTCTGGCTTTTTTTTTTTCTTTTTTCCTCAGCTTTTTCTTCTGTCTATAGAAATTTGTTCTGTGCATAAGCAAATGCTGGGTCCCTGTTCTTTCACAGAACTGCTGTACCAGCAGCAAACCCGGGGTCCCTGTCCCGTCTCTCTCCTTGTGTGAGCGTGTTCTCCACACCACACAGCGCTCGTGTAGCCTTGACAGATGAGTCAAGGGATGGCCATTCCAGTTCTGCTGCTTACCTTGGGAAAGTGCTCTGAAGCCCAAGAGACTTTACTGTCTGGAAATATTTCCTGTTGCACAACATAAATTGTCTCTTTCAGTTTAATCCTGTTGTTTTAGATTACCTCACCAAAGCACTACCTTGAGCAAAGCCTCTCTCGGCAGCCACTCCACTGCAGTGGGGAACCAGAATTCTGAGAGGCCACAGGTTGTGAAGACTCTGCAAGAAGGTGGGGTGAGCACGTGCTTCCCTTCCCCCTTTCTCATCTTGCACAAGGGCAAGGCAAACAAGCCCTGCTTTTTAACATCGGGTCTATGTGACTTCTTGTCCCTGAGCCAGACCCCTCTGCAGCTCCACAAACGCACGATGGCCACCGAGACCCCCAGGAGAGATCTCCCATCACTGGTGGCTTCTTATGGGCTGGTGGTCCTTTTCTCTGAGCTGCTTTTTCTGCTTCAGTGCTTGAGCTTGGTGTGGTGCTCTGTGTCCTGCCGAGGTTGCTCCGAGGATTCTGTGCTGCTGCCCACCAGCATTTGGCTGCCTGTCATTAGAGAGCGCGACACGAACACGCAGAGACAGCGACTCCAGACTAGGGAAAGGCGGAGAAGAATTCTACTTTATTTTGAGTTACACAATATATAGAGTTTTCAGAACAGCTGTGGATTGGATAGAGTGGTCACCACCTCTCCAACCACACTGGTCAATAAAAGAGTCCATCAAACCTTTCTCCTCCCAGGAGAAGGAATGAAAAACAAAGAGACAGCAAAACATCTGCGTGTTTACAGAAGAACCTCGTGAGAAACTTTATCATAGAAATTAAAACATCAGAAGGCTAAAACTCAGGGCGACAGCTGCCATCTGCTTTAGTGTCTCACAGGTTTTCCCTGGGGAACAGCAGCAGCATTTGGGGTAGCCTTGGCCCAGTTTGTGGGTTCTTCCCAGCTCCCTGTGCTTCCTCATCTCCTCTGGCTGAATCAGACACTCTGTGTTCCTCTGCTTTGCTCTTGCTTAGCTCCAGCTCCAGTTCTCGTGGTATTTAAATGCTGATGCACAAATTTAGGTAACATTTACACGCTCTAGTGAGTCTTCAGCTCGCCTGCACAAATTTCTTGTTTTCCTTCTTCTAATGCAGTGCCAGTACCTGAGGACAGTGCTGCCTCCTTGCTCCAGGGAGCTGCTGATCCCCACTCTGTTTATGGGACATTGCCATAGCAATGAGGATGTGTAGTGGAGATGGTCAGGATTAACCAGACCATGTCCTTCCTGCTGGCCAAAAACAGCCATAGGGGTGCCTGGTCCTTCCCTCCCCACACAGAATCCTGTTTGCTTTGGCTATTTTGAAACATATTTGCTGGTGCAGCCTGGAGCTCGCTATTAATCTGAACCTTGCCACGTGCAACCCACAGCTCTTTAAAGTAGATTATTGTGGAGATGGGGAGGACAGTTTTTGTTCTTTTGTCCACTGGCTTGGGGCTGCCTGACATGATGGTGGTTGTGGCAGTCACTTGCTTCTCTTAAAGGCAACAAACTTCTCAGTCAGAGGCTTTCTCTCCTTCCTCCTGACTTCTGGACTTGAACTGGTGAGAAGGAGGTGAGAGGCCTCTGTGTCCCATCAGCAATTCCCTCAATCATCCTCTCCCTCCCTGGAAGTGTTATTTTTGGTTAATTCATACAAGTCTGGGCCTCCTTGGTCTATCCTGTGGGAGGAAGCTCCAGGCTGGAATTTTGTAATGAAAGCCAGATTTTTCTCTGGAGGCAGAGTGGAGGAGGCCACTCCTGTTGCTCCTCCAGTTCTTGTTAGTTCTTGATCAGCTTAATCGGGCAACTGTGAGAGGTTTTCTTTCTCTGCTGAGAATAAATTTGGCCTTTGAGGAAGGTCAGCGTTGTGGTGCTCACTCTGAGATACCTGATTTCCACAGAGCCACTAGTGGAAATCACAGCTCAAGCTGTTTGGACCCAGCCATAGGGATGGAAGTTCCCTGGGGAAGTTCCCAGTAGTTCACTGGGGAGGGGTCTCTGAGTGCATCACAGGCCATTTGCACTCGTGCAGAACCACAGCTTTGCTAAAAACGCGGAGTTTCCCTCTGGTGTCCTTGGCCAGAGTTTGTTTGCTCTTAACCTTGGGAGCACGGAGCAGTCTGTCCCCTGCCACACCAGCAGAGGCTGGTTTTCCCTGGAGCAAATATGTCTGTGTACCTGCACTTTGGAGAGTTCTCAGAGGTGTTCTGTGGTTATGAAAAGAACACAGATCTGGCCTCTGATTTCCTCTGTGACCATGATAATTCAGCGTTCTCCATGGGCAATGGAAAGACCACTAATCCCTGCTCTCTTCTCTTTGCCTGTCCTGGAAGTGGGGGTTGTTTCCTGGAAGTGGGGGCTGGTGCAGTGAAAAGCTGAGAACATTTGAAGTTGCCATAATTTAAATATGCAGGTGCTCTCTTAAATATATCCAGGGAGCTTATTAACTAAATCTGAGTTTTCTTCTTGGTCATCAGACCCAGTGCAAGGATGGAGACAGCAGCTGAATCTGACTTATAATCCTCACTGGTACTTCCCACACTGCCTGTAAGACAGTCTTTTGGAGTTTTCCATCCAGACTTATTTAACTAACTTAATAAAATCTATCTTGTGCTCCTTTTATTTTACTAGTCACTGTGACTCCCCTCTGACATAGCCTAAACTATGCAGGGACTACTTTTCTCCCCTTCTTTTTCATTAATGTATCCATGGATTGTATAGTCTTCAGAGATTTATTTTTCTTTAATGAAATCAGCCTCATTTTCCTGGCTAGTGTACTGCATGAATGTCACATTTAAATAGGTGCTTTCAAGTCCAGGCCTTTCTCTCAGATATATTACTTTACACTACATTTGTCTGTGTTAAACTGCAGTGCTGATTTACTACATCAGTGACCATTAAAGACTCCAATTCCTCTGACTCCTGCTTTGTTGTTTCTCACTGTTTATTATCCACAATGATCTGATTTTTAGAATAGTTGGCACATTGTAAGCTGAAGTTTCTTAATTATTTTCCTCTGCTTGATACAATGGTTACAATTAGATTAATGTGTATTTAGTAGATCTGAATTGCAGAGCAAGTACAAAAAGCTCTCCTGGGAGCCATGAATGTCACAGCAGTGTGTGGTACACAGGAGTGAAGGTAAAGGTGTGCACAGGAATGAGGGGGTAAAGATGTGCCCAAAGTGTAGGGAAGATCCCTTACCTCTCTCCCACAAGCAGGAGGTGGAAGCAGAGAGTGATCAACTGTTAGTGGCCAGTCCTTTTTCTTCTTGAAGAGCTCTGTAGGTGTTTTCTTCCTCTGCTGCAATTCAGAAGTCAGAAGGGCGCTCTTCAGCCTGCTAAGGAGGCTTGAACAGCACTGAGCCTGCAAGATCTGAGATATGGTCAGCAGGATCCTAAATAGCTTTCAGTCTTACTGTTTACACATGCAACATTGGGAATTCCCTTCGTTCCCTTATTTAAAGAAGCTCAGGCTAGGCAAACCTGCCAGGCATGCTAATGCTGCCTGACAAACTGCTTCAAAACACGTGTTCCACGTAAGGACAGCACCAGTGCAGCAGAAACCCTTCCAGAGAGACAGAACTACACCTTGGCCATATTTAAGTCAGCCTCCACCTTCAGGTTGTGCTACCCTGCATGGGTCTGCATCACCTGTCCTTCAGGGGGATGCTGTGCCAGGTGGTGAATATCTCATGCATCACTTGGGAGAAATTCCAGCTGATATTTAGGAAAGGCTTCAGTGCCATGTCAGCCAGCTTCTGAGAGGAGCAAGCCAGGAGGCAGGTGCCTGTTCAGATACATCCCTGGGGTTTCCAGCTGACTGGCTCTCAGCACCTCCTCACTGGGCACACGAGGGAACACCTAATTCCCTTCCCAGACACTGTGTCTCCTTGGACCCTACAGGTACAGTACAGGTTCTGAGTCACTCCTCAGAAATTCAGTGCTCCTGACTCCTGACTCTGCCAAATGCCTCAAAACTTAAAATAGGTGCTCCAGGTCATGCTGCTGGGTGGGATGGCTACAGGTTGGCTATTGTGACATGTGGGTAAGGCTTTTATGAAACATGGCCTCAAGTCAACTTTGCATAACTCAGGTTTTGCAGGTGCAAAGGACAGGCTACAATCTGGGGAAGTATTCTTGACCTTAATCATTATTTGCAAAGCAGTGTGTGAGGCACTGCCTGTTGTTACTAAGAGAAATGATGCATGTTAGAAGGGGATCATATGGCTATCAGGCCATGCAATTTGGGTTATTTTCCAGCAACACTAAACACTTGCTGATTCTGTCTGGACCTTGACTGTAGTTTTCTGGAGTTGTCTCTGAGGCAGGACCTTTCTTGCAAGAAAAAAAAAAGTATGTATGCATCAGGGCCCTGGTTTGCTCTCTGCACAGCTTTGACTGTGCAGCTGGCTGCCAAGCATCACACAACAAGGCAGAGCAATGCTTGTGAATCACTGTGGAACAACATCAGACGAGCCAAAAAGACCCATGTGATTTTAGGCAGGGCTCAAGAATTTTGTTCCTTTAGCTTCAACCCAGGGGGCAAATTTGTTCATTTTCCTGGCACTGCAACAATGATAAAGTCTCTGTACCCATTTGCCCTGAACCGGTGTGGTTTGTTCTCTGAAACATTTGCCATTCCCGTTTTGTGTGATAATAGCAGTTACAGGATAGGTGGAGATTTTGTGGGACCAATTCTCAGGTACATAAATCTACTTTCACCCCCTCCTGAGTATATAAAATGTCCTTAAAGCAAGTGTAAATGGTACTGACAGAATCAGACAAATAGGCTCCCAACTCTGAAGCGAGTATGTGTTGCAAACTTTTGTGGCGAGATGAATGATTAAATTGTTGTCTCACCCTCTGAGACGGGTGCTTAGGACAAAGTGCTGATGTCTGGTGGCCACAATGGATGTTGGAGGGAAATTTTAGGATGGTTGAAGCAGCTGTGTCTGAAGACATTGAGTGCTCCAGGGGTTCATGCACTTGACACATGCAGGCTCCTGAGCCTTATCTGGTGGCTACCAGCAGGCTTGGACTAAAATTAGAGAATCATGGAAACACAGGGCTGGAAAAGACCACTGGTTTCATCGAGTCCAACCATTAACCCAACACCACTGTGTTCATCACCTATCCATGTCCCTTAGTACCACATTTACACACTTTCTGAATACTTCCAGGGACTGGCAAATTCCACCAATTCCCTCGGCAGCCTGTTCTAATTACTAAAGCACGAATCTTGTGAGAAAGGTGTGTAATAGCATAGGTGGTAAAATTCTAGGACCTGAAGTGTTCATTACTACAGAACTCACTGTTACATAAAAGACACTAGAGCTTTCTTGACCTTTGATGCTTTCCCCTCATGGCAGAGATCACACAGTGTGAATCAGCTCAGAGATGAAGTGAAAGCATATAGCAACCAGCAAAAGAAAAGCTGACCTAGGGAGGTAAATTTTTTTGTGAAATACAAGAATGCAGGCAAAGATATGAGGAAAACCACCTACTAAAGAGAAGCAAGCTTGTGAAGTGGACGTAAAACCTCCTACATTGACTTTTTATGTCTCCTGGACAGCCTACAGTTATTTCAAAAAAGCACAGCTTGGTGCAAGCACCCTAAATTATATCTCTGTCTCAGTGACTTCTTGGGACCCAGTGTGCCCCACAGGACCACTATGGACCTGAGGAGGAGACCAAGTGCAGATGGAAGAGTAAGGAAGCCTGTGACACCCCCAGTCCAACATCTATGACATGAGGAAGGTCATCTTATCCAATTGCAAAGGGTGGGTGCTGCCTCAAAGCCCTCTGTCAGAGGTTTCATTCCTTCTTGCTTGTGGTACCCTGGAAAATTGAAAAGCTCTATGTGATTGCTTCGTGTTAATAAGGAGGAAAGGGTGGAAAAAAACCCCATGACTTTTTGTTGCATATGTTCCTTGAGAAAACATGTGCTGTCTGCAGCAAGACCTCACAGCATGCTAATTCTTAAAGCATATATGCAAAAATTTGAAACTGGAGGTTTTGTTGACCCTGGAAGAAAAAGCAGATTCCAAACAGAAGCTCAGGAAAAAAAAATCTGCTGTTCCATCTGTATTTGCTTTGCTTTACTGATAAATGGATGCAGCTTGCCTGTGTCATGGTTTTGTCCCGCTTATCTTCTGAATCTGTATAAACTTTATTTCTGGGCAATTATAATTTCAAGTCCCAGTTGCAAGGTAGGCAGCTGAGGAGCTGCATCAGTTCTTCCATCCTCTCTTTCACTGAAATCCTGAGCTTTGGCAGAAAGCTTTTGAGCAGAAATTTTGTGATGGAGACTGTAGGGACTAAAGGGCTACATGGAAAATGTGAACCTCCACAAAGGTTTGAACTTTGGTCTACAGAAAACAACCTGATGATTTCAATCTGCAAAGGGCCAGAAGGACATTCAGATTAAAAACTCAGTATGGGAAAACTTAAAATTAAATCTCCATGGCTTTTAAGGGAATTAGTTCTATCTTCATGTTTCCATTGGGCCATGGGCTACTTGAAGGTATCTGTGGGGTTGTTTCCCCTTGGTCCATGCCTGGGTCGTTGATTCAGCTGTGGCACTGCTGTGGTGCAATACACAGTGACAGGTCATTCCTGTGAGGTTCAAAGGAGACCTCAGTGCTGAGGCAGGCTGCAGTGTTTGTGGGGAAACACCTGTGATCTGTCATTAGTTCTTCTAAGTGTTTAATCTGTTACATCATTGTGCAGAGTCTGGTACCGTAGGATGAGATGGAATTGTTCTGTTTGACTTCAGCTCAGCTTTTTTTGGCCCCTTCAGTCTGAATGTAGGCTCTTCATGGCTGCAGTTTACCAGGAGGCACTGTAGAAAAGTTCTAGCATGCATTTATTTAAATAACATCTGATAAATTCTGGAGGATAAATGGTATGGAGCAGCTACAGTGCTGTTTCCAAAGACCATCCTTGGCAAGGAAATAAAGAAGGAAAGATCCATTACGTGTGCCTGTGTATTGCCCCTAGAACAGGATCAAAGTTATGAAAAGTAACTCTGGTTTTGTTTCTCCACAGTTGTTAAAGTTCACAGGCTTCCCAGGATCTACATTTCAAGGCTATCATAAACCAAATTTTGTACATTTACATTTGTTCAAAATAGTTTCCAGGCAGTGTGTAATTAGTGGTTAGAAATGGCTTGCAGTTCGGTGATAATTTGATTAAGTGAAATCCTTAGGAAAATGAGCATTCCAGGTCTTTTGTGTTTCCCTCCTTCAGCTATGGACCACAGCTTCTTCCCCATCCTATCTTACAGGAGGCATCTCCTTTATCTCCTGCATTTCAGTAAGGAATAGATGGATCCTAGTCAGGAAAGACAGGAGGATGCCTCCAGCCAGAATGAGCAGCGGGAAAAGACATTAACTCCAAAAAATTGCCACTGTAACATTCTTCCCAGAGAACTTCAAGTGCAGTAATTACATCCCTCTCCCCAAGAAGTCCACGTACTCTGTTTTTTTGAATTAATTAATCCCTAAGTCTGAAGCATTCTGCAAACAAATGAAGAAGACCCATGCCTGTACATTTCTATGCTGGCCAGTGAGCTAGTGAAGAAAAGGGGAGAAATAAAATTAAGAGGTAAATATTTGAAGTTTACCCAATTATGTATAAATAAAAATAATTTTTAATGTTGTGCAGGGTGAGATATGGATTTTTAAAATAAGATGGTGAAGTGATATAAGCGTATAATTTGACCTGTCAGTCCTCATTAATAAAAAGACCATTTTGAGTCCTAGTCAGAAGTGGGGATAGTGAAAGGAAGAGTTAAGTATTTAGGTAGGTTCTTTTATAAAAATCTTTGTTTTACTCACTTACTTCAGGAAACTTTGATTAAAAATATTGATTTAAAGAAGGATGATGTCTTTATGCCTTCCTGTATAACTGGAGATTTGTCAGATAGTCACTGAGTCATGTATTCCCAGTTGGTGGGAATGGATTTACAGATGTTTGGACCTAGAAACCCAAATGGATTTACAAACAGTTGCTTGAAGTGGTTTTGCAGATCTCATGTGACAATTACATCCTGCTCATGCTTCCAAACCATAGGCTTGGTACCACTGCAGCGCTACCTCGGGTGGCAGAAAGAGGGAAACAGCCTCACTTTCCTGACTCTCTACAGCTCCTGACAGGAGGTCAGAGCCTGGTGGGGGTCAGTCTCTTCTCCCAGGAAACAAGTGACAGGACGACGGGAAAAGGCCTCAAGTTGCACAAAGGGCAGTTTAGATTGGATATTAGGAAGAATTTCTTCACAGAAAGGGTTGTCAATCATTGCATCAGGTGTCCCAGGGCAGTGGTGGGGTCACCATCCCTGAAGAGATTTCACAGACATGTAGATGTGGCTCTGAGGGACACAGTTTAGTGGTGGGTTTGGCAGAGCTGGGATAATGGCTGGACTTGATGATCCTGGAGGTCTCTTCCAATGTAAATGATTGTATGATTCCTTGCATCCTGGAGAATTTTCCAGCACTTGGCAAGCCAGCATGGTCCAGGGTGTAGCACCAATCACAAGCCACCATCTTACATCCTTCTGGACACCATCTCACAAAGTGGGCAAACCCAGCTGTTTAGGTGCCTAAGTAAAAGCTCAAAAAGAACTAGTGAGACCATTCAGCCCATCTTCCTGGATAACAGCAGCCACAGACTGACCTTGGCTTAAATCCTATGGCAACAACAACAGGCACCCCCCCCCTCCCTAGTTTTCTAGTGGTATTTCCACCCCTGCCGGCAGCTGACCCGGGTAAAGCTGTTACTGTCTCTCCTCTTGGCCCTGTTTCCCTCCGAAGCAGCACAAGTGACATTAGTGGTCCCTGCATCCTTGCTGGGAACCCCCTGAGCTGTAGAAGATTCACCCAGGGAGTCCATCCAACTTCATTTGCAGGACCTGTGTATGCAGAACACGTGAGATCCCTGAGGAAGATTTTCAGTCTAAACCCATTTAAAACTTTATATGGAAAAAGCAAAGTCTGAAAGTCCACGCTCAGCAATATTGTATGCATGAGGCTCGGTTAATTCACCTTGAAAGAGGCCTTTAGGAGGACTTGCACATTCCTGGTGCATTTGGGACAGGACATGGGTGAGTGCCCAAGAGCAGCCCCAGATGAACAGAAAACATTGCAGCAGCCTGGCGAGGGGGCCATGGGATCTGCAGGGCCGGCGGCGCTGCCAAAGCAGATCGGTTTGCGCCGCAGCCGCTTTTTCTCACAGATGGGATAAAAATAAGATAGATTAAGTATATCCAAGAAAAAATAGTTATGCAAAGGCTTGAGAAAGCTGCCAATGTCAGCAAAGGGAGGCAGTAATGTAAGCAAACTTCAGAGGAGGGGAGCTGCAGAGCGTCCTGCTGGAGCAGGCAGAGGGGACTGGCTCTGAGTGTCGGCTGGATGTGGGGTGAGGGGTTGGCTGGGCCATTTGGTTGACTTGTGTCTTCTGTGTTTACCAAGGCAAATCCCAATGGAGAGGCAGGTTTTTCTTTTAGCTGATAAATGTGCCTGCCTCTATATTAGAATGTTTTTGCCCCCTTCTGTGGTTCTTTGAGTCGACTTCTTCCTTGTTGAGTCACTTAGGCTGATGGGTAGGTGCTGAAGTCTCTGCTGAAATCTGGAGCTCCCTGTCAGTGCTTCTGATGTCTGCTCTGCTTCTCTGGGGTTAGATATACATTTGGCTTTGATCTTGCACCCAGTTTTCCATCAGAGCCTTGGGAATGGCCAGTTTAGGCAAGGAGAGGGACTGCTGCCTTAAACTGGATCTTGTATGAGTGAGCAGCAACAGCTCAGCTGTCAGAGCTGTAGGATGCTCCCCAGTGAGCATGCAGCTCAGTTTGGATGACTGATGGCACAGAAGCAGATGGAATATCAGGGCTTTGAAGGGCTCAGACAAACAATAGTTGCTGCTTCTTGGTGGCTCTGTAGTAACTGGCTGTGAGCTTGGTCTCAGGCAATGGCAGATTAATCTGCCTTTGTTAGCCAGCTGTGAACCTGGCTTCTTGTAGATTTCTGCTCTTTTTTTCATTTCTTGTTTTTTTGGATGTCACTACAACTGCGTCAAGGCTAAGGGTGTAAGGGTCTCCATACATTAAGTCTTCAGAGGGGCGGCTGAGGCATAAAAAAACCTCTTACCTGGCACTAAGAAGGAGAGACTTAAAAGTGCATATAAATATATGAAATGAGGGTGTCAGAGGATGGAGCCAAGCTGTGCTTAGTGGTGACAAGCAACAGGACAAGAAGCAGAAGCTGATGCCCAGGAAGTTCCACCTGAATGTGAGGAAGAACTTTTCTGGGCAGTAACCAAGCACTGGAACAGATTGTCCAGAGAGGGTATGAAGCCTCCCTCACTGGAGGTATTCCAGACCCATCTGGACACAATCCTGTGCCCTGTGCCATGGAATGACTCTGCTTGAGCAGGGAGGTTGGACCAGATGAATCACTGTGGTCCCTTCCAGCCTGACTCATTCTGTGATTCTGAGACCAAGTCTGAAATAGTGCTTCTCTAATTTGTCAACATTTACTCTGCTCTAGGGAGGTGTAAACAGTGAGGGGCATGACCAGAAGGAACGAAGTCCACAAGATATCATTCTCCATTAAGGAACAGTTATTTGTTGGCCTCTGGAGTAGTTACTTCAGACAGGTTTTTAAATGCACTTAATTTAGACAAGAAATAATCTCGGTGAAAGGGGGTTAAGAACGTGTAGGGAACATTCTGGGGATAAACATCTGCCTCTTTTTGGTTAACAACCATATTTATTACATTAAAACAAATACCTCTATCTGACCCAGAGAGCTTGTGGAAGGAGGCCAGAAAATAAACTGTGTTGCTACTGATGAGATAATGGACCAGAAAAAAAAATTGTAGTGCAAAAAAAAAAAAATACTCAGTCAAAATCTGTTTCTCATTTCTTTTTACGTTCCTCTGAAAATTAAGACAAGTGTAGTTTTTCAGCTTGGCTTCACTTTGTAGTTGGTGGGTTTTACACTTGGTCAAAGAGAACTACGACTTGTCTTTCCCACATTGTTTGAGAAGCTCATCAGAAAAGTGTCTGAGCAGCAAAGTTCACTCTCCCCATGCTTTAGGGCTGGGGAATTGATGTGCTGTATGTCAGAAAGGGTAACCAGATACAAGGATTGTGTCAAGCCTCTCAGATGGCCAGGAGGGAGCTGGATCTAGGCATTCCCTTCACCCTCTCCTCTGGAGCTGTCTGTGTGTGTCACTGCTGCCAGCGCAGTGATCCCTCTGTCTGCCTGGCCAGCCACTCTGGTCTCCCATCTGGGCATGATGCAATTTCCTTTGCTTCTTTATTGGGAGATTAAAGGAGCTGCTTCTTCTCCCTTTTCCTTGTAGATAATTTATAGTTTCTAGATTTAATAACTTCTCGTATTTGAAGGTTTTCTGCAGAGGGATTAGGAGGCAATACAAACAGTGCAACGACAGCATTGTCAAAGCAAGTATGTACTGTGTAGGCTCCCTGTTCCCTGATCCTCCTGTTGTGTACATGGAGATTCATGTGTACATCCTGTCTGCCACTTCAAAGCCAACTTTGGCTATTGGACATCGTTTAATATAGGAAAGTTTAAAGGGAAATTGTCTTGCATGTTTTTCTGGTAGCTGTTGGTAAGTTAAGTGATGACTTTACCTGCCTGAAAGGAGGTTGTAGACAGGGGGGAGTCAGTCTCTTCTCCCAGGTAAGAGGAAATGGTCTCAGGTTGCACCAGATAAGGTTTAGATTGAATATTAGGGAAAGTCTCTTCACTAAAAGTGTGATCAGACATTGGAACAGACTGCCCAGGGAAGTGACAGAATCACTCCCTGGAAGTATTCAAAAGTATGTAGATGTGTCACTTGGGACTGATTTGGTGGTGGGCTTGGCAATGCTGAGCTAATGCTTGGACTTGATGATCTTAGAGGTCTTTTCCAACCTAAATGAATCTATGATTAATAACCGCTTCAAAAATGTCAGAATTTTCCTCCTCTTGGTGTTTGGCTCATTGGTAATATATATTCTTGTGAAACAATCACTCGTTATCACCAAGTTTTATATCTATGGGACCCTCCTACCCAGAAGCTTCTGTTGCCTCTCTTGTGAGCAGCAAATGGCACCTGCCATAACGAGTTAGGGGAGTTATGTAGGGATTTGCATTAATAAGACATTGAGCTGGAGATTTGGCTGGAAGCGTTAGCTCCAGCCCACCTGCTGTAGGGCCAGATGTAAATCCATGAGGTCCTGCAGGGGTGTGCTCTCCTAGCACATGCCATCCCACCCCTGGGAGCCACTCCTGCAGCTTTGAGTGGAGCTCTGCTGAGCTGCCTGGGGCTCCCCTGCAGCCGCTGTGTCACCGCAGCCCGGCACCCCATGGATCAGCTCTGCTCGTGGGGCTGACAGAGACTGCTTGTCCTTCTGCCCCAGGGGTGAAGCTGTGACACCTTGGGGACGTGCCACATGATGTGACTGTTCTTTCAAGACACAGATAACTACAGCTATTGATCTATTTTGTTGTTAAGCACAGAAGGAGCACGAGGGATTACAGATGTCTGTCAGCTTTGCAGCAAGTTGCAGAGACCCCTTTGTGAAAAGTTTGGGTGGCTTCCGTATTTCCAGTTGTCCCATTTTCTTTGATGTAGATGACTCCCCTGAGTCTGAAATTCTTCCCTTTAGGTTTTTGAAGTCTTATTCTTTCTGCAACACTTCTTATGGATGTTTGGTTTCTTTCCTAAGCAAAAATCTGCATGGGAATGCTCAATATATGAAGGGCTTGCAAAGGTCTTTCCTTTGAATGCATGGACACTTTCCCCTGTGGTAGGGCAAGGATTGATATGCAGGGTTTAGCTCCCAGTCACCCTCCATTTGGGGTGGGAAGGCACCCCAAATGAGGAGGAAGAGGATTTTAGGAGTTCCCTCTGGTAGAAAGGTGGATCCATCTCTAGTGGCTGTTCACAGCCCTACAATGAGCACATCCTTTGTCATGACACTTTTTTCTTCCTCCTCAAATACAGGGGTTGCTTTACTTAACTTGATTTACAACTCTCTCAGCCAAACCCTATTAATACATTTTCCCAGTAAAGACAAAGCTAGTCTCTGACGAAATGGTTTTATTGTTTAACTCTATTGCTTAGCAGGAGCGATTAAGCAGCAAAGAGAGCTCCTGGCCCCAGCCTGAGCTGCTCTGTTTGCACAGCCCTGTCAGCTGTGCCATTTTTCCCACATCTCATGGACAAAGTGTTACTGGCAAATTGTTTATGTACAGAAGGAGCCAATGTCACGTACCTTCCCTAGTCCTGCTCACTCACCTTTTATTAAAAGCTTTATAGAGAGAGCTGCAGAGCTGGTGATTGATGCAGTAGAGAACAGAATGAGTCAAATGCCAAGTTTTGCTACAGAGATTTTCTTAATCAGGACCGTGACAAGTGGAAACACAAACTGAATAAATGGGTCTGATGATACTGGGCTGTGAGCAGATTTTAAACCCCCAATTTTCCCAGCACACCAGCATTTAGCCCTCAGTCTCCTGAGTTACACAACATTACACAACCCTCTTAAATAGGCCAATTATTTCTCTATGCAAGAGTGACTCAGAGAGATTTTCCTGTCTCTTGCATATGAAATATATATTTAATTTTCTCCAAGAAAGCCCATTGTTATTTGCAATTCAAGTGAAATCAATATTCCAAAATGGCATTTCAATAAAACCAAAGTTGTAAAGTAAACAAGGTAATGGGAAGAAAAGCACTGTAAATAGATTTTCAAATGTCAGACAGTTGATAGATATTTTCAAATATGTAACTTGATTTCACAGTGATAAATATGGGAAACTGAGAGCAGGTGAACAAGAACTACGAAAAGAGAGAAATTATATGAAGGTGCCTGTGTTTTCCCCTTAGCTCTGGCAACCTGTAGGTGTGTGGGACACCCCTGGGTGGAAGGGAAAGAACAGGTATTGTTTCTGTAGCAGATTCATCGAATTATAGGATAGTTTGGATTGAAAGGGAACTTAAAGGTCATGATGTCCAAGCTCCCTGCAATAAGCAGGGACATCTTCAGCTAGACCAGGTTGCTCAGAGTCATGTCCAACCTGACCTTGAATGTTTCTGGGGATGGGGCATGTACCACCTTTCTGAGCAACCTGTGCCAGTGTTTCACCACCCTTATTAAAAAAAAAAAAAAAAAGCTGAGAAAAGGCAATTTGCACTAAGAGCCTCTATTGTTTCAGCAAGCCAACTCCTGGACTTTTTTGTCTTAGCAGAGGAATTCATAGGGGTTAAAGAAGGAAGAGAGCATTAAGGAAGAGCTGTGGGAGCCATTGCAGGAGTCAGTATTGCACTGATGGAATCACCATCTCCTCTTCACCTGTAAATCCCCCAGCTTTCCCTGATGTTTCACACACTGCACAAATGACACTCCCTCTTGCTTGGCCCAGGAAGGCACAGGGTGGTTTTGGTCTGCTGAGCAGTGGTCACATCCCAGGCAGCAGCAGCTGGTCTTGTACTGGGACAAGACTTGCATAGTTCAAATTGTCACTTGCAGTCACCCACAGCAGAAACCCTGGTGATTACAAACTTGTGAGGACGTCCCTGCAGCTTGCAAAAAAAGTTTGTCATCTTTCTGGGGAGAAAAACACCTGGAAGACTGAAGAAGTTTTACATCCCCAGACGTGAAAATTGATGCAAAGAAAACAAGTGTAGAAATGCCACGTAACCCCAAAATTATTTTGAGGTGGTAGAAGAATAGCAAACAATGCTATACATATTTTGTGCTTTCTTAATCACAGTATCCCTCCCTAAAATGTGCTCCAGATTTACCAAATGTATTGAGAAGTCAAAGCTGGTTGGCTTGCAGGTCAGAGAGGTGTGAATCAAGATTTCTAAATTAATAGCTATTATTTTGATTAGAAAGTTTGGGAAAACTAACAAAAGAAACAAGTAACCGAACTAATAATCAGTTTGAAGGGAGAATTGGGACCTGATTTCAAATTGTTTTAAAAAAAGACAAGACATGGAGGCTGAGAATTAATACAACCAGTATCTCCTATCCTTGGAGGGCTGGTAAGCAGGGATGGACCATTTGGTGGAAGAAGAGACCCTTGCTTTGGGACTGGAGTTCTCCATCCTGGTGCATTTTTCAGGCTTTTCAGGTCACTACCTGAGCAGGCATTTCTGAGAGTGGGGAGTTTCCTCTCCATGGGTGAATGATCCTGGGGTTGGTGTGTCCGTGCTGTGATGTCCAGCAGTGGGCTGAGCTTGGCTGAGCTGCCACTTGTCACCTCACTGGTTTCATCTGGGTGCTCTGGATTTCTGAACAGTGGTGATTTTTTAGTTTGGGAAGGTGCTGTTCACATCACCTTAAACGTGGGCTTGGCCATTATCTTTGATGGGGAAGCAGAGGTGGTGCTGTCACACTTTGCTGTGAGTCCAAAATAAACCCCGACCTCCCAGGCTTTCCTGTTGTTTTGTCTTAATCCAGGAAATTCAGCTGGCATCTTTCTTATTCCTGCTGGTTAGAGAGACTTAAAGCTTTCATTAAATGCTGGATCTTGATGCTGGCTAAAGAAAAGCAGAGCAAAATCACACTCACAGTCTGGCAGGGAGTTTGAATACTTGTGCAATAGGAAAGGTCCTCTCAGGTGCAGTTTGGGCTGTATGGTTTGTGTAATGCTCAGCAAAGCCTTGTCAGTGCTGAGGTTTCCTGTTGCTCATAGAATTCCTTTACTATTACTTTTTTTTCTTTTTTTTTCTTCTTTTTTTTCGTTGTTTTGTAGAATTTGATCTCTGCTTTAAATCATATCACTGGTAACATGTGTGCTTTGATTATTGCAACGTGCCTTGCTGGATAGGGATCATTCCCTTCCTCAGCCTCAATTTGCTTCACCTTCACTTCTAACTTTACTTTCTGGGGAAAGCAAAGGATTGTTTTCCTTTGGGATTGCCAGAGATGACGGTCTTTGATTTCTATGTCCATGGTCTGAAATTGTTCTCAAATCCAGCCTGTCATATTGAAATGATTTACTTCTTTCATTGTTTGAATCTCCCTCTTATTCCTTGCCAATTCTGTGTGTGAGAATGTTCATTCCTGCATTTACCAGGGTTTTCTGCATCTGACTGGACTGGCAGGTTCACATCTGTCTTTCATAAGGGGGATTTTACAGACAACAACTCCCTGGAAAGGGATTAAGCCTTTTGGCTGTTGTTGTTATTGTTGTTGTTCCTGAGTTTGTCACTACTGAGAGGATGATAAATGCTGTGCATGACACCCACCATGAGGAAGTCATGTCCCTGCTAGGGGATGGATGTTGTTGCCTCTTTGCCCATCATCACCTGCATTACAATTTTTATTAATGAAAAGCCAGCAAGTGCTCACAGTGCAACATCCTGGGCAGTGCAGGGCAGCTCGAAGGCTGTGGCCAAAGGCTGCTTGGTGATTCTGAGGCAGTGTCCAAAATGGATAAAGCAGGGAGGAACTGCATATCAATGTTTTCCCCATCTTAAGCCTATTAGTTTACTAATTCCCTACGGAACAGGAATCTCCTGCTAGGGGTGGATAACGTGAGAACTATCACTCTGTGCACTGAACTAGCTGTTCTTATATTTCTGGGGGATAAATTTTTTTCAAACAGATAAAGTGATAAGTAGCTGGAGTTTTTAATATCTAGCTCTCCCCACCTGGCATGGCTGGAGTGCCTAAGGCCAAGAATTTCAAGTTGTTGCCATTGTTATGTGGTATCTGCAGGTACAGCTGTGTCTGAACGCCTTGTAGGGGTTTGCTGAAAGCCCTGAGAAGCAGAGAAGTCCAAACCTGTGATCACACAGGCAGTGTGGCAGGGCCAAGAACAGCTTTGCTGGCTTTTTACTCTGACACGGATTTGCCTTGGTGGCCATGGGCAAGTCAATGAAGTTCCATGGTTCAGCTTTCTCACTTGTGAGAGGTAAATGCTGTGCTGTTTTTAAACATTGACTGTGTTTCTGAGAATTAATTGGTTGGTGTTTGAGGTACAATAGTTTTCCACAGGGGTTTTTCACTGAGTTCTCTGGAGGGTGTTAATTGCTGTTTGCTTTTGAGATGGCCCTAATGAGATGAGAGTAAAGGCATATGGAGGTGAGTGTGTGATTAACAAAACAAGCCTGGAGTAGAAGAGATTGCCCCAGGTGAGAAACTGAGTTGCTATTGGCCTCTGGCTTTCCTTTTGGCATGAATTCCTGAAAAGGCCCCACTCCAGAGAGCATCCTGTTATAAATCCCACTGTTCATCTCTCCTGGGGCTCTCAGGCTGCCCCTTTGCTTTCAGAAGTGCTCAGCCACGTAAGGGTAGGAAGGATCTGAAATTGCCTCCCTCTCCTATCTGTGTGGCCAGGTGAGGAAGTGAGGAATGTAATTTCATGCACCATAAATACTAATAATTCCAAGTACTGAGGACTCGAGCATGCACACTGCTGTGGTGTGAGCTCTCTCCCCTGGCTGCAGCTGCAGTAATCACACTTAGGGCCTGCTTGTCTTGGCAGAGCTGCCCTGAGGAATGAGGTAACTTTGGAAAAGGCATTCCTTCACTCATGGCAAATGGATAAAAATATCCATTTGATATTCCTGAACTTCCACAGGCCTGGGGTGGAGAGCAGGAGTCAGGGTGAAGCACAGAGCACAGACCTCTGCAGGTCCCCAGCAGCTTGCCACAACACCTTTGTTGGACCAGAACTACCATGGGCTGTGTCATGGGCCTCATCATGTTTTGCTCAATTTGGCCACTCAGACCGTGCAAGTTACAGCAAATGACCTCTGTCCTTGCTGAAACTCTGTTTTGCAGCTCAGTGCCTTACATATTGAGTTTACAAGAGTGCTGTAAGAGCCTCTGCTCTGCCAATAGCTGTGAGAGTGTCTTGGACAGTGCTTTGGGACAGAGTACACAGCACTGCTGTTAACCAAAGGTGGGCTGAAGATTAATGTGCTTTTCCTCCTTTAAAATAAAATTAGGCAGCCTTTCTCTTCTATGACAGAAGAGATGCTGGTAAAGGCTTAAAGTTGAGGATGTTAAACTATTTGGACATGCAGGAATGGCATAGTGTGAACTGACCAAAGGCTGTCAGCTGCCTTTCTTGTGTGTGTGTGCATCTTTGTATAAAAGGAGCTTTTCAAAATGAAACAAAGACATAATTTCACAGCTTGAAGGAAGGTAATGAAGTGCTGCAGTTATGCCTCTCCCTGAAGATCTGTCCCCAAGCCTTCACAGGCAAAGCAAAGGGCTTGCTCAGGTAGTTTATTATGCAGTGAGAGTTCCTGCTGCTGCTTTTCCTGTGCAGCTGGAACCCCAGCCCTGGGTGTTTTTATGTGTGATGCATGTGCTTACTTAGAGACACTTCATAAATCACGTTTGAAAAGTGACTTGTGCGTGTGTTTTGTGACTTGAGTATGTAAGCGACTTGTGTTTTGCTTAGTTTTGTTTTGGAATTTGGCAATAAACAACCCAACTAAAAGAAAAATCAAGCTTGGGATTGGCTCAGTCATCAGCTCTGGGGGAAGGGGGGCTCTGGAGATCAACATATTTATAAGTGTGCAGTAGTTGGATTGGGTGTATTGGCTACTTTTTTGGCAAGGCTGACGTTGCTTGATTATTAAGAATGATTCTGTATTATTTATGTCACCCCTCTGAGGTTGCTCTATCTTTGCAGATGTGCCCTAAAGCAGGGAAGCAGAGCACAGGCAGTGCAGCCAGACTGCTTAACTTTTATTGGAAAGCACTGCTTTCCTTGTAAGAACAGCTTTTTACAGCCAGGCAGCTCCATCTGTCCTTGTTTTCCTTCCAGGAATGCAAGGGACTGGGGGGGGACAAGAAGCAGAGAAGTGCAACTTTGATTGAAACTCTGGGGGACCATGAAAAGAGCAGAAAGGAAAGCAAGAAAACTATAAAAACACTGTAATGGGGGCCAGTGAAAGCATGATACAGTCCTGAGAGCATGATGGGGCTGTAGGAGCTGTAGTTCCTCTTTCCTCAGGATGCTTTTGGATTCTTGCTATGAAAACTCCTCCAGCCAGAAACCTTCACTAAGGGGGTTGGAGAGAACATGGACATGGTTTAACTCATTTCCTCTTGTAGTGTTTGCAATGGGAAAGGCTGTACCTGTCTGTGAGAGCAGTGTACAGGTTCCACTCACTGTCCCTGAAAAGCTTGATGTCAGCCCTCAGTGCCCCACAGAGGTGCTGAATGCAGGACTGAGGCCAGGAGAGGTGTAAATCCTGACCCACAGGAGCTCTTAGGCACTTGTGTGCACGAGCCAGGAATCAGGACCACACACCCATTCTCCCAGTCCCATCTTGAAGGCTGCAGAGCCCAAATTCCATGCTGCCAGCAATTTCTCTGCCTCCCTGACCAAGGCCCACTGGAGGCACCCCGTAGGTGTCTGCCTTGTGTGGCTGATGTCTGAAGCTTGGAACAGTTCCTTGTATTTACCTAGATGGGATGTCCAGGATGGCCAGGCTCTTGTTGCTGATGCTCCTGAGAGAAGAGCAGCACTGTAGATCACCATGGCTGCTGTCAGGACACAGCCCTTCCTCACTGGGGTGGCCAAAATGCAATCCACCCATGCAGTGATGAAGCTTCACAGCAAGGCTCTGCCCTGTGCCTTTTGGGCTCAGGGCTGTGTAGGGCTGAGCTTCCCCAGGAGGAGAAGGCAACGCCTTCAGCAGGGCTCTCTGGTCCCTTCAGGATGTGGGAATTATCGAGCCCTCCTGAGGCTGAGGTGGGGTTTGGAAGTGCAGCCCTTGTCCCCTGAGCCCCACTGACAGTGTTGCAGAAGGTGGCTTCTGGGTGCACTTGTTTGATGGAGAGTGGCTGTGACTGCTGGGCTTTGCTCCAAAGCCGGGGCTGTCACTGTGACAAGATCCTGGTGGAGAAGATGAGTCCTTCAGGAAGGAATATCTGAGCCAGTGGCATTCCCAGGCATGTGCAGAGGACGCCAGCCTTAGATGTCAAAGTAAGTCTAGGTGTGAAAGAATTTAGTGAGGTGCCTGGGCAGGAAATCAGTATTTTTTTTGTGACTCATTTTGTTAGTGTTAAGCACTTACATTCTCCCCAAAGTGAAATTCATGTGCCTGATTGCTGTGTCACGAATTCTACCTCCAGTGGTACTCCCAGGGTGAGAAATAAAATGAGGGCAAATAAAAAGCAGGCAGAGCCCAACCTTAGTGGCTTTGTCTTTGCTAGGGGTGATTTGGTAACACCAACAAAATCATTTATGCCAGTGGTCATGGCCCTGGAGCTCTCCTCTGTCTGTGTGGTGTCTGCAGAAAAAGGCCTCCTTGTCTGCTTCTCTTCTTTTTCTCCTTGTTTTGCCAGGATGATGTATTTATTTGGGTTAGGTGTCAAGCAACATCCTCTGCTAGAGCAACACCACTGGCTGCCAGAGTCAGGTCACTGCTGGTCACTCTCTGAATGCTCTGGTTTTTCAGGCTTTGTCTCTCTGCAACACTTAGGTGATGATTTTAGAAACACTGCATTGTGGAAGCTCCCATTCCCAAATCATGCTTTGGGAAGAGCTCCTGCTCAGCTGGCAACATGATGTCTCAGTGGGTTATTACAGACCCTAGCACTGCTACCTGAAACTGAGGTGACCACAACTCAGTTGTCATATCCAGGTAAAGGGATTTGATGTTTGAGAAAACAACTTTGACTGAATTTGTCTGGATTAAGTCTGAAAGGCTCTGGAGATCTGGAGAAAGTGACTGGGAAACCAAGAATGATTTTAATAGTACTGTGTCTATGATCAGCAGACAATTAAAGGCTGCTGATACAGGTGGGCTTTGTCAGCATCTTCTGGTTCTGTAGAGAGGAAACTGCTCACTCCTGCTTCATGCAACTGTGGGCTCCTCTTAGAAGCTTATTATTCACCAAGCAGGGTGGGCACTGACCACTCCTGACAGGCATTCAGGCAGGGCAGACTCTTCTGGCAATGCACGTCCATGCTTTGCTTTCCTTTCCATTAGAAGTGTTTTCCTAGTGACTAATCAAGGTTCTCCTGATGTAACTTCCTAGCCTATGACTTGTCACATGTCCAAATGAGTACAGAAAACAGATTTTGTCTTTCTGCTGTCTAGAAACCTCTGTGTTTTTGAAGGCTGTCTCTCAGGTTCCTCCTCAGTCTCCTGCTGTTACTGCCTAAAATTTGTGATCATTCTTTCTCTTTCCTCTGGAATCTCTCCTGGAGCTCCATGATTCACTTGCATTCCAGAGCACCAGACCAGGCAGAAGACTCTAGCTGAGATCTTACTACTGCTGAGCCAAAGGAGAGGGTTTAGATCTTCTGGTCTGAGGTCCATCAGCCACTTGACATCACTGGTTGATGTTCACTGTTCTGATCTGCAGGACTTCTATTCAGAAAGCTGATTTTCATCCTGTATCTTCCTCATGGAATGTTCCTGGCTGATTTTGGTATCTTGGACTTGCCTGTATCTCCAGTCTCTCAAGGTCACGTTTCAATTCTCTCCCTCTTGTTTTATTGGAGTGTGGCATCATCTGAAAATGTAATAAACATTATCTATATTCCAGCATCCTGTTCATCATCTGTGTTCAGGAAAATGAAAATATTTTCATTAGAACCAGATCTAGGACTGACCTCTGCAAGACCCTGGTTGATGTATCCTTTCACTGTGAAAAATGAATCCTTGATAACTACATACTAAACACTTTTCCAGCTAGTTTGATTCTTGCCTTAAGAATACACTGCTTCTGTAGTTTGATTATGAGAAGGTCCTGAGAGACACTTTTCTTTCCAGAACGCTGCTGATGTGGAGGCTCTGACTAGGGAAGGTTCAGATTAGCAGTAAATTAATCCTCTGGTGAAGGCAGACCATAAATGAAATGCTAGAACACACAGTGGCCACTCTGAAGGCTTCTGCTCATTTTTCCCCCCTCATTTTCTGAGCAGCAGCACAGCTCTCAAGACCACACAGCATTTGATGCTACAAGGCAGACAGTGCATCTTTCAGAACATTTCACTGACTTTCCTACCAGAGGCACATGAATTTTTCCCTCTCCAAAACACCTTTCCCAAGACAGGGAAATACTGTCTAGAATGAGTGTTGCTGTTCCCACACCTTTCTGAAGAGCTGCACAGCTGGAAGTCAGCAGCCAGCCTTTGCCTGGAAAATAGATTTTATTAGCAGAATTGGCAAGTCCTGGTTTGCGAAGACATTTTCTAGATTAAAACTTAAGAATCAGATACTTACCAACAATAATAAATGAGATCCAGCCAGGAAGAATATATTATGAATTCCAACCTGGAGTACTGCATCCAGGTTTGGGGTCCTCAGCACAAGAAGGAGGTGGACCTGTTGGAGTGGGTCCAGAGAAGGGACACAAAGGTATCAGGACTTTTTATACAGACAGACAGTGACAGGATGAGGGATTATGGTTTTAAACTGAAAGAGGCCAGCTTTAGATTAGATGTCAGGAGGAAATTCTGTACTCATAACACAGTGAGACACTGAGACAGGATGCCCAGAGAGGCTGTGGATGCCATATCCATGGAATTGTTAAAGTCTAGGTTTGATGTGGCCCTGAGTGACCTGGTCTAGTGAATGGCATCTCTGCCCATAGAAAGGGGATTGGAATGAGATGATCTTTAAGGTCCCTTCCAACCCAAACCATTCTATGATTCTGCAGTTCTATGATACTGCATATATATAGGTGCTCAGTAGGAATTTGCTGTTAGGATTTTTTAATTGTGCAAGTGCATTAATTGGAAGAGGGATAAAAATTAATTTCCTTTCTACATTGTTTGCATCACAGATTCTGACTTTAGCTCACCTCTGATCAAACTATTCATTTAAAATATACAGACACAGGCTTTTTGCCTGTTTCTGACTGCTCTCACTGGCTGCATCTATACCAGCAAACTGAACAGGTCCAAGGTGTGGGTTCCAGCATCATCCAAATGGTTTAATTGTTTCTGTGCTCTTTGCCCCCCACTACATAACCCTCACCCACACATGGTTTGGGAGCCAGCATGGCTCTCCCAGTGAGCAGTAAGAGTGAAACCATACCATGTGGGAGGGTGCAAGGGAGAAAGTTTAGCCATATGGACACAATCTGTGCTGTGCCTGTTGCCCTGGGGGTCAGAGAATGAGCCTTGACCTGTCTTATTTATAAGCAGAGACACAGAGGCTGCAGAACCCTTGCATTGTAAGAAAAGGTGCAGAATACTTCAATAACATTTTCTTTTATTTGCAAGTTCTCCTTCTCCTTGTGCTTCTGCCAGGTTTGTTTTTAAGTCCAGATGCTAATACTTGCACTCAGGTGAGTTTCAGGACCATTCACATGTGCCTGAATTTGTTTGGACAAAGGTTCTTTTGTGATTGAGGCTTAGCAATTTGTGAGCCATGGGTTTGTCTCCAAAAGAGTTTTTTTTCATTGATATCCAAATTATGATGTGGAGGAAGAGAAAGACAAGTTTGTTGTTTGGATTTTTGACTCATTAAATTTGTTCTGTGAGCAGCTGAGTGTACAGGGATGCTTTCACATGTGCTTCACGGCATGACTGGAGCTAATTACAAACTCTCGAGCACAAAAGCAGGACAAACCTGGCTGATTGCTCCTGCCAACTGTTTGCTAAATTGGCTCATTCAATTCACTGAAATGGCAGAAAATTAAAAAGGCAAAAAAGTGGCTGCTTGGATTTGCAAGTTAAACCAGCTTGCTTTTGACTGGGCAGGGGAAGAGATCAAGTGTGGGTGTGGGGATAGCTAGTAGGAGGGGAAGGGAGGGAATCAGAAGGAGAGGAAAGCAGGACAGAGATGAGGGTAACTTAAACCTCCCCTTTCTGGCAACAGTAGACTCTTAATTGGCTTAACTCTTCTGGTAAACACTTACTTTTCCAGGTGATGGAGAAGGGTAGGTGACTTCAATGAGTAAGTCAGCCCAAGAATCAAAAGCACCTATTGCAGGATGGGCTGAATTGCCTTGGGAAGGTGAATTGCCTCCACCTGTTAGTGACATAAGGGATTTCATCATCTAGTTTAAACTAATCTTTTAAGTTTTAAACTGATATTGGATGAAGCCTGATATTGGACCAGTTCACATGCAATTATTAACATTAAAAAGTCAAGACAAAGATGAAGCCTGACATTTCTGTATGCTTAGTCTCAACCCAGGTTTCTACCCCTTCTGTAGTGGAGCTAACATTCAGTGCTTTGAATGATGCAAATACTGATTAGCAGAAGCATTTCTTCTTGCTAATCCAAAAGCCACTGGTCACCACACAGTCCCACACCAGACAGGTTGGATATTGTGCCTGGTTTTTGTCAGCCAGTGGATGATACCAAGAGGAGCTTGAGGGAAGGGATGCCATCCAAAGGGACCTTTGCAGTCTCCATGAAGTTCAAAGTCAGTATCATTCCTGGCTAGAGGGTGAAGGGATTGAGAGCAGCCCTGTGGAGAAGGATGTGGGGATGAAAATTGGATGTGAGCCAGCAATGTGGACTTGCAGCATTAAAAACACAGAAAGAGAGGGAGAGACTTTTCCAAGACCCATGGACAGGACAAGGGAAAATGGTTTTAAAGCTGAAAGAGGGATTAGGTACAAGGAAAAAAAATCTCTGATGAGGGTGGTGATACACTGGACCTGGTTGCCCAGAGAAGAATCTGGATCATTGGAAGTGTTTAAGGTAAAGTTGGATGGGGCTTTGAGCAACCTGACCTCAGCCCCCACACCCAGAGGGTTGGATTTAGGTGATCTTTAAGGTCCCTTCCAATCCAAACCATTACATGATTCTATGATTTGGACTCCTGTTAACATATATTGCGAGGTTTTTATTTTTTTTTATACACCAGGTTTCTTTGCAACTCTCTTTTGTGGATATCATAGAATCAAGGATCAAGTTGGAAGGGACCTCAGGGGGTCAGTCATGTGCTTGAGCAGAATTACCCAGAGCACAGGGCACAAGATTGTGTCCAGATGGGTCTGGAATATCTCCAGTAAGGGAGACTCCACACTCTCTCTGAGCAACCTGTTCCAGTGCTTGGTCACTGCACAGGAAAGAAAGAAATTCTTCATATCCATGTGGAACTTCCTGGGCATCAGTTTCTGCCCATTGCTTCTTGTTCTGTTGCTTGGATTTCAGGCTTGTTGTTCTGAAGTGTGAGTGTTAGGTCAGGAAGGTGGCCTGGGAAAGCATTCAAAGGCAAAATGTGAAATGGAGAAAAACTCTCCCTGAGCTACAAAAGATACCTCAGTGGGAAACATTTCATCAGAAGAGTGGTTTCTGTTTGGAGTTCAGGTGTGTTAAAGGTAGCCTCAGTCACTGGCTGCTGTTCCCAGGCTGTCATTTGTTGTACTGGAGCTGTCAGCATTGTCTGCCAGGTCCTGCCTTGAGAGGCCATTTCAGGTCTCCAAACTAGATATGAAACCTCTTTTCTTCTGACTTTGTGCAATAATGGTCCTGAAATGAGCCTATGAACCAGCACCTGCTCTGTCACACCAGCACCTTTAATGAGGCATATGAACTACCACGGTAATTACATCATGGAGCAGGGTAGAAGTGTATTGGGATATTTGGTTTTTTTCCAGTCCACAGAAAGTCCACAGACAGGTCTCTTGTAAGTCCTCACTTTGGTCATTGCCAATTAAAAAACTCAGTGAAATGTCCTTACCAGCTTCAACAGGAACTGGCCCACCCTCAAGATTTACCAGCACCATGATGTTGATTAAGGGTTGATTTTTTCACACTTCTGATTGATTGGCAATTATGAGGTCTGCTTGTTACAGGTTTCCAGCATGGAATCAGTGATTATTTTTCTCTGTTAATGATGTTATGAGCTAAGCTCTGAGCCTCTGGCAATTCTCTGAATTGCTTATCATCATCTTGAATTTAGATTTCATGATAATTAGGATGTCTGAGTTGGACAGTGAAAATGGGTGATCTGATCTAACCCTCTGCCATGTGAGTTGTTATTTTCCAAGCCATCTGCATGCTGTGAAAGCAGACTGGGAAGCTCCTCCAAGTTTTAAAGGTGAAGAGGATAAAAATAAGTTTTCCTTAACAAGCCATTTCTGAGTGCTTTGCAAACCACATCTTGAGTGTCAGCAGGACATTGAGCGGAGTCTGGTCATGTAAAGCTGTAAACAGGAATTAAACAGACTGCTTTCACATTGCTGAAAGTTGCTGCCCAATTGCTTTTGGGAAGACTCAAGCCCTGTCCTGGCACAGTGTGGGGTGGTTTGCCCTTCTCTCACTGCTGGTTCTCTGTGCTCTCAGCAGAGGAAAGAGGCCAAAACGGGGCACTAGTCACAGCCAGATGTTTGTGTGCCAGGAAGTGGTGGGTGATAAATCCCAGGCAGGCCTGAGCTGGGGGGAGGTGACACCTCACACATGTGATTGCCATTAACCCAGAGGGAAGGGCAACAATGGGGCAGGGAACAAAGAGGGGTCTGGGTCCCAGGGGCCATGGGACAGCTTTCAGAGGTGGCAGGGTGAGACACATGGACCTACACGTTGTCTCCATGGGACAGATGCAAGTGCAGGAGGGTTTTAAGCAGCTTCAGCAGTCAGAAATGTGAGAAATGAGTATCAACATGAAACAAACGCATGCAAAATGCATTTATTTAGATTAGAGGGTCTTATTAACTCATCTTGGAGAGACAACTATGTATAAGAGTCCATTGCCTACTTTAAATACTATGCCTGGTCAGGTAGACCTTCCTGCCTTTTTGCTCATTTATTTTTCTTCCCCCAAGCATGTGATCCACAGTGTTGGAATAGAAACCTACCCAGAGCCAAACCAGGTAAAATAAACCCTGATTCTTGCAAGTGGCTGCAGGCAGAACTCCATCACAAACAGGCAATGAAACAGGATCACAGGATCACTTGCCATATGGTAATTCAGGTTGGGAGGGAGCCCTGAAGGGCTCTGGTCCCACCTCCTGCTCCAAGCTGGATCAGCTACAGGGCAGACTGGGTTGCTCAGGGATTTGCAGCAGGTAGAATGTAGGATGTTGGCAAACAGTCCAAAAGCTGAGATGGTTATATGGCCTTTTTCTCTGCATAGTGAAAATCTCAGCCTTTAGCTTTGGCCCAGTTTGGTTTTAAATTAGATGTTTTTGTTTGAACCGCAATTAAAGCTTTGAATTCTTACCCTACAGTCATATTCAGCTACCACTGTACACATGGACATGGATACAGGACATCTGGTGCAAAATACCCTAAATTGTCTGTCTGGGAGGTCTGGGGTGGGAAAAGAGAGAGGATTAAAATCTAAGGAGGGGTCATCCCTAAGTGTACTGGGGGAAAGATGGTTCCTGAAGGACTGGCCCAAAGCAAGAGAGAGAATTTAAGAAGTGATGTTCTAATTTGGGGAATTCCTTAGAGACAGCAGGGTGGAGCAGCAAGGGGGGCACCAGTTCAGGGGAACAGGAGAAGGAGGAGTGTTGGCTGCATGAGTACGTGGGGAAGAGCTGGGAGGAGACCAGACAATTCTAGCAGAAAAAAAGGAGCCTGATGGTACTGAGATCACAGGAAACACTACCTCTGTGTGCACATAAATAGTGATAGCAATGCAGGAGCTGGTAGTTCAGGAGTATAGTTCATGTTTGGAAAAACATAAGGTTAAGTGATGTTAGAAGCAGAGTTGAAGATGCATGCTTTAGCATAATGGGAAACTCATTACACATACATTTAAATATCTTCTCCAGTACATCCAGTGCTTTATAAAGGTCATGGGCTCATTCGTGGAGTTTAAAAGCCAGAAGAGACCGTGGAATCATCCAACATGATGTCATACATACAAATCTAATTACAAATCTTATCCATGTACCCTTATACTAAGCTCAGTACAATAAACACGTCCCATCCTGGGGTTTAGACCTTGTCTGGAGAACCCATAAGAAGGACAAGACACCTATGGCAGTGATGGTACAGACTGTACTGACTGTTTAGGACCTGCAGTGTTTCTATAATTTGGGTAGTATGCTATGACTGGTATGTTCAGTGGAAGCTGGCAGTTTCCTTCTCTTCATACATCAAGGCATCTTTCACAGACTCCATGCTGATACAGTAATCAGCACTCTCTTTCCATTTTCTAGCAGAAAGCATTTTTTTAGGTCTTGAATCGCATTGGTGCCTTGGAGTGGCTGCCTAGAACAGGGGCTAGACAAAGTAAAGAGAATAAAGTGGGTATTTATTGAAGACCTTCAACAGATACACCTTGGGCAGTCAAAAGCCTTGCAGAGGTTACACCCAAGATGGACAACGATCATGAGTTTTTCAGACAGATAAAAGTTTGGTCTATTTGCATATCAGGGGTTAATTCTCCAGTTACAGCTTCAGGTTATGAAATCATATTCCCCCAGTTTGCTCCTCCCCAATTCACTTTTGTTTATGCTTTTTGGGGCCTGAGGCTGTAGGATGTCCTTGGGTTCTAGGCCCAGAGGAATTGTTTTGTCTGACTAAAGTGTGAAGACAGTAGTTAACACTTTATATGAAGTTTAGTTATGCACTAATGTAGCACAAGATTTGCAAAATATAAAGTCTAAAATCTTAAGGCATCAACATGAAAAATTCATCTCTGTGTCTTCATTCATCTTTTTTCAAGTTAAAGCAAAAGGACTGCAAGAATCATAAAATCATTAAAATTGGGAAAGACCCTTGAGATCTGTTAAACCAGCACCAGTGTGTTCACCACTAAACATATCCCTGAGTGCCATATCCACACCTTTTTTAACACTTCAGGAATGATGGGTAGCCGTGGTCTGGATGCATAGCCTGACCACCCTTTCAGTGAGGCAAAACTCTTTCCTTTAGGTAGGATTTGACTCTACTCCTGCTCTGCTGCCTGATGTTTTGCTGCCGTAGTTCTGTGGGCACGAGCAGACTGAGGTCAGCAACCCAAGCACGCCCTGTGGCTAATGACCAGATTTTCTATTTGGATATTTCATATCTGAACAATTCAAGATTTATTGCTTCCCCTGAGGTTCTTTTAGGATCAGATTTTTTCATCAAGTTATTTGTCTTACTCCATCCTCACATGCAACTTCCTACCCTGCCACAAAATCAACTATTGTGTTTATATTTATTTGGAAGCATTCTGTTCTCCATTTTCTTTGTTGTTGTTGTTGTTTTGTTTTTGTTACTGGTTTGCTTTCTTGGTTGTTATTGTTCATTAGCATTAACTTTACATTTATTACAATATATTCAGGGTCTAATAAATGCTAATATTGCAGTCCTCTGGATTGGCATAAACAGCCTGGTATTCTGTGGATATGCTGGAATTATGCTTGCCTCTCCTGCATGAGTTATTTGAATTTGAAACCATGGCAGTGCAGGGCATGTAAAATGTTGCTAAAGCATAAAATGGTAACAAGCAGGGAATTTATGTGTGTGCTAATTTAAAAAAAAAAAAAAAAAAAGGTGAGTGAGTGCTCAGTGGAGCAAATGAGCAAATGGATGATAAGGAATGCACATACAAACTGAGAAGGCCTTTTTAGAAAATCCTAAATTTTACCATTCAGACAATTATTAATGGTTCTAGCTGAAGGAAATTGGTATGTACAGTAAATTTGATATCAGGATCCTTTCAGCTTGTATTCATTGTCAGGGTTTGCCTTGCATGTAAGTGTGTCAGGCAAGTAATGGTCGTTTTGTCTCAAGCTCCTGTAGAAAAAATGTGATCTTTGGAGAGCTTTGAAAAATGCCATTAATCATCTCTGCTTCACCCAGAAGGAAGAATGGTTTTGAGATTAGGGCTTTGGAGGGGCACTTGGAGGATCTGGTTTGTGTTTCCCAGATCTGTCACGAACATTCATACATCTTCAGGCTGTAATTCAAAATAGTTTATCTAGTAGCTCAGTAGAGGCAGAAATAACCCCATTTTCAAATGCAATAATTTGGTTAGGTATTAAGCCCTCTGTAAACTCCTTTGCAGGTATGGGAGTTCTTGAAAAGACTAAACATGTGTCTCTCTGTACCAAGTTCCTACCTTTAAAATAGGAAAAATAGATTTCTTTGACCTTTTAACTTTCATCTTCCCTTGATTTTCTATGTCAATTATAAACATTTTGGAGCAGGAACCCCCTTAAACTGTGTTTATGTGGTTCCAGGGGGGACATCAGTCTTGTTTTTGCCTTTGGGTACATTTGTAAAATGAATCCTAATTTGCAGTCATTTAGCCTAAAATTAGAAGTCTGGGAAGAGAGCAGGTTAGGAGTTTTCAGCTACAGAAAAGCCTGTGGCAGAGATGTGGAGATGGCCTATTGATCACCTGGCATGAGAGGCTAAGAACATAAAGTGTAGCAAAGGAATTAGAGCTCTATATTCAGAAAAATGTTACAGAGGTGAAAAGAGAGATGTTCTGGAAAAGTCTGAATGGTTATCACTGGCTCTACGTCATTGAGGGTCTTTAAAAGCAAGCTAGATGGGATCCTGCTGTGGGTCTAGAAGGGCAGACTAGGTGACCCAGCAAACTCATTTCTAGCCTTGCTTCTCTGTGACACTTAACTCTGATTTGCAGTCGCCTCAGGCTGAACTAGTGACTTGCCTAAACCCACGCAGTGTGTTGTGCAGAGGGCCAGGATTTGCTGTGCTTCTCCTCTGACTCTTTGCCAGTCGAACTCTCCGTGGACTTCTCCTCAGCAGTGCCAAAGCTAATGCTGCTCTTTCACTTTGGGATGTTTTTTCCTGAAGCACAAAACTCTACCTTGAAATATGAGTTTTCCAGCCGTGAAGGCGGACGTTTATTTTCACACAGAACTTGAGGCAGGACAGGAGAAGGTGTTTGGTTTTCGGTGACGCTACCCACATGTGATTTTTGGCTGGCTACACAGAGTGTGGAGTGGAAAGCCTTACGTTCCAGCTGGCTTCACTCTACAGCACAGGAGTCCCTGCCAGATTTCTCAGGACAATTTAAATCAGCTCAGACTGTGGCGTGCTCTCTCTTGTGCAAATGGGAAGGGTGAGCATCTGTGCTGGGGGTCTCACTCCTTACCAAAACTCACTGAGTTGGGTGTTGATGAATGGCGATGAACGGGCACTGCTCAGAGCACAGGGACTGCACTTGTCCCGTGAAATAAAATGTAGCAAAGCCTCTCTTGTCCTAGGGATGAGTGGCACAGCAGGACTTGCATCTAGCCAGATGTTTTTCCTTCAAAACAGGGCAGTCACACGTATCCCAGCTACCCGAGGGCAATGATCCAGTCTATGGCCAGCTGTGACTGGGGAGAGCGCTAGCTGGCATGGGCCAAGTTGCTGTTGAGCACTGTTTGAACATTTAAAGAGCACAAATGATCATTTGCTATTGCTTGGACCAGTGCCCTGGGCCTCCTCAGTTTGCAAGGAGGACCCACAGCAGCCGTGCCAGCACACCAAGGGGCTCAGTGCTGGCAGGACCCTGCAGCTGAGCTCTGTGGGATGTGCTGGAGTTCCATCCTGGCAGAACAGCATGTCACCCAGCTGAAGCCTGAATTGATGCAGCAATTAGTGACTCACACCAGAAATCCAGTGTTTAAACCTTCTTCTAAACTCACGACAAAGCTCTGTGCTGAGCTCCTGATGCTTTGGCTGCGTATCCAGACACTCAGCTGGGAGCACCCAGACAGGCGGGGTGCCAGCTCTAACCCCATCTTCTGTGGTTACTGGGAGACCTGACAGCACTTATGGTGTGAGCCAGTGCACCTCCAAGAGGTGGTGGCTGGGGGAAACATGCCTGTAGACTCAATGCACCATGTATCTGGGAGATGTTTTGGTTGGGTTCATTTTTTGAGTAGAAACAGTTGGTAATTGTCAGCTATGGACCGAGGCTGTCTGAAGACTTTAAAAGGAAATTTTTTGTTCTTGACAGAGGATACATTCAATCAGATTTGGTGGTAGTACATGTATGGCACTAGAATGAATCTTCTAATCTAATATGCAAATCAAATTTACTTTGGTTTTTTTGGGTCACTGGTTTGGGTCACTTTGCTACACTCTCTGAGTCTGTTGCAGGCAGCCACACAGGACCAGGCTCTAGACAGTTTATAAGGTTCAGCATTTGACTTCCAAATGGGGACTAGTGAAGGCTGTGGAGCTGACAGCCCTGTAGCCTGGGGTGGGTGTGCACTGGTTGTCAGCAGAAATCACACAGTCTCAGCCGTGTCAGCTGCACATGTCACCTCCCTGTCACCAGTTTTCTTTGGAATGACCCTGTCTGGATACGAGAGCCATGCCATCCCAGGGGAGAGGGGACATTCATTATGTTTTTGGTACTCAAACCATGACAGCCAACAAGTCTTCCTTTTAGAGTTGTTGGTAATTGTGATTTTTCCTGCTGACTACTGAAACAAGGGTAGCACATTCATTTCACTTAATTCATCACTCAGGCATAATCTTTTGCCTTTTTGGCATATTTTTTTACTGACATCTGTGTAGTGCTTGAATCCCAATCTGTTGATGCCTGACTGGTTGTGTCCACCTGGGGAAAAGAGCAATTCCTGTATCCAAACATTCCTTCCAATAGGCCAGGATGTGGTCTGGTTCATTCTGGCTGGGTGATGCCTTTTCCTGGTCTTAGAAAATGGAGAGCCAGACAAGGGATAAGGATTTAATATTTTAATTTTAATAAGGATCCTTACTGGTGCATCACTTTGCCAAGGTGGAATGCACTGCAATGTACCCACATGGCAGATGGCATATACAATTTATAGACCTTACAAATTAGCATATCTAATGAGGATGCCCCAATGGGAGGCCTGGATGAATGGTGTGATATTCTTCCACCCAAGGAATTCCCCCCTGGAAGGGCCAAATCTCCAGTTTACAGGACACGTTCTAGAGAGCACCTTGGTTTCCCAAGATAGTAGTGTAGGGCTTTCCAGCCTCCTACTCCCAGGCCTTTGGGATGTTTGGTCTCCTGGCCTAACAAATTGCTAGGGCTATGCTAAGTTTTCAGACTCAAAGGATTACAAGTATGCATGCTAAGAATACTGAGGAGACATAGAAGTTATATAAAAGGTATAGAAAAGCAAAGGCAGAAAATCACCTTGGGATCACTGGCAGTCAGAAACCTCAGCAAAGTCTGTTCAAATGCCACAGTGGTCATTTCCACCCTATGGATGTAGAAGGGCTCAACTGTTTTGAATTTTCCCTATATTTGTAAAAATAAAACGATTCCTAATCAAATAATTAAAAGTGCTTTGTTTGATTAAGGCCCACATTTATCAGCAGTATTTTTGTAGCTCTTTGCTGCCATTAGTGCTAAAGCTGGAGCACACAACAAAGGAGATAGAAGAAGGCTGGGTCAGGACTAATGGCACAGCCAGCTTTTAATCCCTCTCCTGACAGTCCACCTTTCATGGTGGCTTGTGTCCATCTGTGTTCATGTGCCAACAGCAGGAGAAGCCAGTGTAAGACATCCTATTGAGCTCTTTTTCAAGGTGTCTTGGGGCAAGACTTCCATTAATAATTATTTCTATGAGAAGTTTGTGCTCTTCAGAGTTGGAGCCAGGCCTGGGAGCACAGCCATAGTAAGCTGTGCCTGTATTTAGCTTGGGTGGAAGTTTTCTGTCTCAGGAGAGCTGCAGTTCTTGTAATCTCTGCCTGCTTTGGAAGTGAGAGGATGCAGTTTTTTGTGTCTGTGGGTAGTCACCTTGCTAGAGCTGTATCTCTGCTCCACATGCTCAGTGCTGACAGGGACTTATTTCTCTAGGACTGTTTCCTCTGTTGTTTTTTATTGAGAGTACGAACAGGGTCTTCCGTGCTGAAAAACACCTGATAACTCCAATAGAAGTACAAGAAAGTAAATAAATGCAAAACATGTCTGTAAGATAATAGAATCATAGAGCAGTTTGTGTTGGAAAGGACCTTAAACATCATCTCATTCCAGCCCTCTGCCATGGGCAGGGACACCTTCCACTATCCCAAAATCCTGTCCAACCTGGCCTTGAACACTTTCAGGGATGGGGCATCAAAAACTTCTCAGGGCAACCTGTGCCAGGGCTTCATCACCCTCACAGTCAATAATTTCTTCCAAGTATCCAATCTAAATCTACCCTCTTTAGGCAGGGCACTCTTCTTTCAAGAGCTGGAGGTGTTGGCCTGAGGGAGCTCCGTCAGAAAATGGACTTTTGTTTTCACTCAGTCAGACTGAGGGGGAACAGGATTTTTAATATCTGACTATGACATCACATTTTTTGAAAAATGCAATCATGGTTAATTGTGTCCAAGTGTGGCTCTGAAGCCTTGTCTAGATGGAAATGTTTGTGGGCTGAGAATAGGAGCATAAGGAGTTATCTTTTATCTCTACAGCTGGTCCTATCACAGGAAAAAAAACACTGATGGGAAGCAATCTTTGCTCATTAAATCAAATGATTGATACAAGCATGGCTTAAGGATAAGTTCCACTGTAGTTTTATGGAGTGGTTGTAGTGGCATTTACAAGAGAAATCTTGGGAAGCCAAGAACATGGGGGAGGTTTAGCTGTGCATCAATCATCTATTTTAGTTCTCTGTCATTTGCATCATTTAACTGAAATATGGAAAGATTAAAAGTCAAAGACTTCCGTTTGACATAAAAAGGAACAACATTTATGCTTGAATTTGACCCAGGAGACTATTTTATCCCACCATCTCTCCCTTAAACCCTGCTGGTATCCTTGATGGATGAGGTGTCCAGTATGAAATCCTTTCACAATCATATGAACCTGCTGAACTCTCTAAGAGAACCTTTGTGTTCCTTGTGTTTAATAGGACAAGAGGACATTAGAGAAAGATGTGTCAATGCATTTCCTTCCTGTTTCTGGGCAGTGCCAGCTCTGTGCTGTGCTAATAAAGTAGTTTGGTAAAAGTAGTTTGAGGAGAGCGTTCAGCTCGGCTTGGCTGAGTTCAATCCCTTCATCCTCAGAGGAGGCTGAGAGCTGCTCTCCATGGAGCTCTGACAAGAGAAAGGGAATTGTCCTGCTCCATGAGGGCAGAGGGTGCAGCACAGAGGGACTCTTGGGGCAGGTACCTCTCTATACAATCAGTATTTTTGCCACAGACTTGGCTGGAATGTGTGCAGGGACAGTTCAGAGGAGTCCAGGCAAGTTTTTTTCAGCCGTCTTCTTTGCCTATGGAGCATTTCAGCATTCGGTGTTTCTAAAGGGCTGTCCATTCAGATAACACACAGCTGATAACACCCCTGAGCTGAATATGTGTCATGGCCCTGTGTCTGGGTGCAGTCCCACAGGGCTGTTCCAGCTTTCTTTGCTGTGGACAGGCAGCAAATTCAGCTCCTTGCTTGGCCTGACACATCTCCAGGTCATCACTGGATGCTCTGTCTGTTGTGCTGCCACAAACCTGTGATGTGATGTGCTGTCCCACATGCTCTGAGCCCTGAGGAGCAGCAGTGACCTCCCAAACTCAGCTGCTTAGTCTTTGTGTTTGACCTCTGGACTTCACTGAGCACTTCTGTACTGATGGACATAAGATTGCCAAAGCCCAGCTCTGGACACTGATGGACATAAGAGTGCCAAAGCCCAGCTCTGGACACCTTGGCCTGGCTGGTGGTGCACTGGGCAACCCCATATAATGGGTCCATCCCTGCCATGGCTGAGGGTTTGGAAGTATGTGGTTGGTCTTTAGGGTTTGTTTCAGCCCAAGCCATTTATGATTCCCTAATTCTATGATCTGTGACACTGGAACTCCATGGACCTCCTGCTAAGTTACAGAAATGACATTTTATGTTGCGTGGTCCGGACATGGCTCAGAAGTCAGCAGGGACAACCTGCTGTTCCCAGCAGGCATTTTGGATGGAGTCACCTTGTTTTGAGTGTGAAGAGAGTTTAAGGACACAAAGATCATGCTGTACCAGGTGAATGGTGTGTTTAATTTTCCTACATCACAGCAACCACAGTTTATTTCTTTCAGAACATGTAAGCGTGGAGGTTAATGCTCTTTGTGTCATTGTAAACAGTTTCAAGGATCAGGTGATCTTTATTTTATCTATCACAAAATCTTCACAGGTCTAAACAGAATACTGGAAAGACCACACACATTTTCCTTCCCAGGTTTCCTCATAGTTTGTGGTGATGAAGCTGCTGAAGGGTCTAGAAATGTCTTATGAGGAGTGGCTGAGGGAGCTGGGGGTGTTTAGTGGGAAAGCTCAGAGTGGACCTGGCTGCTCTCTGCAACTCCCTGAAATGAGGTTGTACCAGGTGAGGGCCAGTCTTTTCTACCATGCCTCAAGTGAAAGGATGAGAAGAAATGACCTTCAGTCGCACCGGGGTTCAAATTAGATAATTATAAAAAAAGTAATTTCACTGAAAGACCAGTTGAGCATTGGAATAAGTCACCCAGGGAGGTGGTGGAATCAGTCTCTGGAAGTGTTCAAGAGGTGTCTGGATGTGGATATGTTTTAGGGGTGATTATGGTGTGGCTGGGTTGATGGTTGGACTAATTTATCTCAAAAGTCCCTTCCAATCTTGATGCTTCTGTGATTGTGGGATGATTTCAGGCACCCTTTGCTCGAAGGTCAGGGTCTGCTGATGCGGGAAGGGTCATCACTCCTATGTGTGGGCTCCTTTTCAGATCACAGCATCCCTCTTCCTCCACAACCAGGTGCTTGTTAACTGCAGATAGTTGTAGATTTTGGGTATTTAGTCTCTGACCTTTTAGGAGAAGTTAACAAAACACATCTTCAGATGACATCAAGATACCACTGAGGAAGAATATTTTCTGCCTCTGAAGATGATCTGCAGAAATACAAAATCTGAGGGTGGATGTTGTCTTCATGCATAACAAGCAGCACCAGCCACTTCACTCCCTGCCTGGCCTGCAGGGAAACAGGCAGCTGGGTCTTGGAGGACAGGTACATGTCCCTGCTCATTGCAGGGCTTTGCATTAGATGACCTTTAAAGGTCCCTTCCAACCCAAACCATTTTATGATTATTTGAAGAGTCATCTGACCATTCATCTCACTTCTGTCCTTTCAGTCCTGTGACCACAGATTTACAGGGTGGTAGGAGCTGCATGAGGCTTGGTGCAGCTCCTGCAGTGCAAACTGCTGTGATTCCCCTTGGAAGAGCCTGGGGAACAAGTGAGAGATCAGAGTTACTGAAATTGCACTGGCTCATATGTCCTATTAGATGCCTGAGTTTGAATAATGTCCCAGCCATTTCACTCCTTGTATCAGCCTGCTGAAGATGGATTTTGATTTCAAGCTCTGTGAAACTTGGCTGCAAACTGGTACTTGGGTGCCTCCAGAGCCTGTGTTGCTGTTGGGAGACTGGGCAGGCATTTCCTTGCACCAGCTGCTGTACAAACACAAAGATGCCATTTCTTTTCCATACAGTGTTTGTAATTAGTGTGCCTCTTTCACAATGAGCCTCACTTTGAGCTCTATTTGTCTTAGGCTTTCCATTACCTGGAACACAATTGGAAGTGAGTTATTTGCTCAAGGGTGAAAAAAAATAGCTTTGATTCAAGATTTTTTTTTTCAAAATACAGATTTTTAAGATAGGTTCTTTATTTTTTCACAGAGAAAAGTTTGAAACAACTCAAAGGTCGAAAGCTGAGACTAGACAGAATAGTGATCCAGTTCTCACCCTCTACTACAACATTGATTTTAATGGAATGGTAGAGATCTAAACAAGGCAGTGATGTAACAGACTTGTACAGTGGACATGCTGCAGTTCTTGCTGAACTGGGAGAAAGTCAGAAAGGAGGTTTACCTAAGTGTAAATGAGATTAATCTCCTGTCTTATTCCACTGAAACAGCCAATGCTTTGATCTTTGTTCAATTATTTGTTGTATTCCCTCTGTGCCCAGGAGTTATGGGCATGAATCACAGCCTTCTCCTGCCAAGCTGAGGTCAGTTTTAATACTATAATATTTGATATATTTCATATCAGAAGTCTGCATCTGGCAGTCAACAAGTTAAAAACTATTTTTCTCCTCTAGCTGTTATGATCCCATGCAGTTATTAGAGTTAAGGCAATTAAGGTGGATTACTTCAGATTTTAGGTAATGTGGATGGTTATTGGAATTGCAATTAATAACATCTTGTCACTATAACCCAAGCAGGTTGTGAGGTAGATTTTATCCTGTGCAGCTGCACTGACAGGGATTAATTTTCCTTTGGCAGCTCCAATTTGTGAGCTGAGCAAATCCTGCAGGATGTGTCTTTACAGAGATGGGCAGTGGCTCCCTTGGTATGAGGTGGGGTCACCCCAGCATGGGACAGAGGCACTTTGAAGGACTGTATTTATGAGTTTCTCTGCTGTTTACAGGGTCTCATAAACCATCCCTGGCTATCCCCCCATCCAGGAAATTTGTTTGTTAAAGATTTACTTGTTCAAAAGATGTTCACAGCCTCTTTGTGCTGGATTAATCCTTTTATCTGATGATAAGATATCAGGCTTGGTGGGCTCAAGATATCCAGTGGAGGGAACAAATACTGCAGTACAGAGCATTATATTCCACTTGAAAGAAGTGGCACCTTAAACTGAGTGCATGCCAGATAAAGGCTCTGCCCTGGGTTCAAGTTGCTAGTAGCAAAGGTATGTGTTAAAGTCATGTTTTTTTCTGAGAGTCTCAAAAAGGAGGCCTAAAAATAGAGGTCCTGCAGTATGGTGTTCCTTGGCTGTGAGTTAGCAACCTGCATTTCCTTTGGAATATGTGATAAGAAACACTTTCAAACACATGGCAGGATAAGATGTGTCTCCATTTACACGTTTTAACTGATTGAATTCAGTAATTTTCAAAGGGCAGCAATGCCAGAGGATGGGCCTTGCTACCCAAACAGGCAGAACCTGGGCTGTGCTTAGCAAACACCACCAGAACAAGAGCATTGCTGACCTTCTCAGAATGATCCCCTGGGGCTTGGCTGGGGTGGCAACCTGGTGAATCAAATATTGCAGGTAGTCAGGATCTTCAGAGACCTGCCAGCCTGTTAGAGAGGTCTCAAGGGAGCCCCAAGCAGTCCTGGAATAATTTCTGTGCTAATAGGTGGATAGGATGTGATCCAGGCTTGTTTGTCTCTCTTAACTTTGCAATAAATGAGAGAAGCTTTTTGCCCAGTGTGTCCTACACCTGAATGTAAATCCATACGTAATGTGCAAGCTTGCAGCTCCATCTTGCAAAGCTTTACGTGCACTAATGCAGATATTTAACTGAAGGGGTTAAACTGAGTCAGCCTATCTGTGTAACTGATGGAGGCACAAATTCACCTCCTCCCATCCCACTAAAATACCCTCAGTTAGGAGGCCTGAATCCAGATATCATTTGAGATATTCAAATAAATGAATCTTAATAACATGTGTGGAGAGTGGAAAAGAACAGACTGGTGCTCATTAAATGGCCCTGCTGAACATTTCATGATGCCTAATAGAAACAAACACTTAGCTTTAAAAAACCTTGTGTTCTCTTAAAAAAAAAACAACAAAACAACTCACTATTAAGCACTGGAAAGCTGCCACAAGAATCCAGTCCTGACTATTCCCACAGTTTCTTCCCAGTGCTCCCAGACTGTAGCTGCAGGGCAAGTTGCACAAGAGTGTGGGGTAGGTGCTCAGGAACATCCTCACTGGGCTGTAACAAAACCCTGGCATTGTTTTCCATGGTGTGTATCTGCTTTTATGTGGTGTCAGGAAAGTGACTGTAATTTGCAGTTTCACAAAATTGGCACTTACTCACAGTAGCAATCGTTGTAAGATTTGGGCTTGCAGTCCTCACTGCTCCCTTGGGGTATGGATGGAAGCAAGATGATGCATGCTACGTGTTTTTCTACCAGAAAAATAAATAAAATAAAATACATAAACCATGCAAAGAACTTTTCACAGTCTCCAAGACAGATTATTTAAAGCTGATGCTGTGTGTTAGAGAGGTTCTGCCTGTAAATATACTTCTTTGAAAAAACAGGGGAGGCTTAATACTCATAATTAAAAAACATCTATAGGGTTTTTCCTCAAACTTTCCACTGTGCTCAGGAAATCTCAGCCCCAAAGGAGGATGCCTCACAGGTTATAACCATGTGAATAGAAGGATTTATATTGAAAACAGTTTTGCCACTTTGTTCACAGATCCTTGGATTTCAAGTTTGTTAGTGTAGCCTGGCTTCTATAAGCCAAGTGCTGAACCACTGAGGAGCCAGTGATTCCCACAGTGAGTTTTGGGTCTCAAACTAAACTGTGTTTTTGTTCAGTAAATGCTGATCTGCACTCACCTGTGTATAATTGAAGGGCATTTAGCACTGTAGCTGCTTTACACAGTTTTGTTCACTCCTAATCTTTATTCCAATGCAATTGATAACCTTTCCCTGTGCAGGGTTTCCAGTTTGGGCATCTTATGGGAGCCTGAGAATTGCCACACTAAGTCAAACATGTGACCAGGAAAAGTCACTGCCTTTAATGGCAGAGGTTACCAGCTGCTTTCTGATGACATTCCTCATCTCCTGCTATCAAGACACTGCTATCTTTTTGGGAAAAACTTCTAGCCCTTTGCCTAGTTCTCTGCTGTTTGACTGCAGAGAGGAAAAGCTGACGAACTGATAAAGAACTAGCACACACTTCTGGATAAGTAGCACTTGGATAAAAAGAAAATATTTTTGTACAGAGCATAGTTTTGCTGCCGTAATTACAAGCACTTTAATTACCCAAGGAGTGCAGATGGGAAGAATCTCCAAGCTGTGCCTGCCAGCAGACACTGAGACAAAACCTGGGGGAGCATCCAGAGATGTGCTGGCTGTGGTTTCTCTTTGAATTAGGTTTTTTTCTGGGTTGCTCTTCTGTGTCTCAGAGGTCATCAGTGGTCAGTGGGCTACAGGGTGGGTGACATTGCTTCAGAGACAGGCACAGAAAATCCCCTAAATATCTCCCTTGGTCAGTAGTCTTGGAGGAGAAATTATATTCCTAACTCTTGGAATAGAATGATTGGATCATATCAGGCTAGTTGCTGGCTCAGATGCAGAAGCATGAGGCTTCTTAGTCTTTATTAAAATATTTGGGCAGTGCAATGTACCTGTAGATGTTTTTTTTTTCCTAGTACCTTCCTTTTCTGTCTGGGTTTCTCCTTCCCTGCTGTTCTTCTTCTGTGCTTGGTGGAGGCTGGTGTGGCTTCCCATCAGCTCTAGAGGGTTTCAGGACCTCTGGCCCTTTACTCCAACCCTTTCTCCCTACTTTATCTTGGATATCCTTGCCCTGGCTCTCATTTAAGTGTCTCACAGTGATAGATAATGCTCACTCAAACACTGCTTTTAGGTACACAGTCATGAAAATCTCCAAGGGACACTTTCCCTGACAGTGTTTTGTGTACAACTTTCACTGAAATTGAGGGGAGTGTCTTTTGGCCCAGGTTTTACAGAATTGTTTGCTGTGACTCAGCTGATTCCTGATAACTTGCAGGGCTGCAACCAGTTGGGTATGTGCTGGCATCCTGAGCACAGAGACTCTCCCTTGCTGGTGAGCAATTCCTCATTGCATGAGCAATGCCCTGACTCTGGATCAGCCACACTTGAACACACAATACTCACTGCTCTGCCAGTGTCCTCCTGGCAGTCACATATTGTGCCACATACTTTCCTGAAAAATAGATAAGCAGCACAAAACAATTTCTGCCAAGCCTTATAGCCTAAATGTCAAAACAGTTCTGTATTATAACAGTAATAATCACAGTACTCTGGGTTGGAAGGGACCCACAAGGATCACCAAGTCCAGCTCTTAAGTGAATGGCACATTCTTAGCACCAGGCTCTGACCAACTGAGCTAAACTCTTGCAGTGTTGAATGTTTGACTAAAATGAGTGAAGATGATGAAAAGAAAAAGTTGTGTCAAAGTCTGAGAATTAGTGTAACTCTACTTTGATCCAAAGTGGAGTGGATATATTCAGAGCATTGCATAAAATTCCAGTTTGTAATAAGTCTCTCTGAAGAAATCAACAAACAAGAATTCCCTAAATGCCTAAGAAAGCCAGGGCTGGTTTGCAAAGTACCAGTGAAAGTATGTGACAAATGCAGCCCAAATAGGGGAGATAGGGAAGACTGGCAGAATGAGCCTGACTTCCTTGTTAATCTGATTCTTCTGGGCCTCGTGGAGATGAGATGCAGCCATACTACCAGCAAGGTCCTACAGCTAAGGGTGGCACAGGTCCCATGGCAGGATGTAGCTGAGCATGCTGGAATTTGGACAAGAACCAGTTTGAGTCTCATCCTCCTCAAGATGCCTTATCTTGTGAAAATGCAGAACTCTCCTGACTTTGGGAGCCGGCAGAAATTGGCCAGATGAAAGTAACTCTCTATCTGCAGGTATCTCTTACAAGGCTTGCTTCTTTTTGATCCATTTTTCTTTCCAAGTAGAACATGTAGGGAGCAGACTGGCGCATGCGATGCTTTCCCCTGTGCCCTTTGGAGACCAAAAGCCACATCAAGCAGGAGATTTATGAGTTGTTGGCAATAGATGCTTCATATTCTCTTATTACATTTCAGATGATGAAAGAAGAACGACTAACTTTCATGGCTATGAAAGCAGTAGGAAAACTGCCTGTGGATAGATCGAGCACATGCAGCACTGGATAGAAATTAAGGTGTTTATAGCTTCAAATTCAGATTTGGAAAGTTCAAGATAGCAGAAAAAATATCTGAGTAAAAGATGTGAGGCAGTTTGTAAGATTTCAACTCAGATACACTCAGGAGAATTAATCCAAAGGTAACATTATGATTCATTAACGATCCCTAATTAGGCTCCTAAATTTAAGTAGACAGAATCTTCCCTGGAGGATTTCAAAGGCACCCACCTTTCACTGTTGATACAGGCAGCTTAGGAGCATAACTTATTCAAGGAGGACTTCTTCCTTAGGTGCCTACAGGGCATGCATGGGTTGAGTTCCCAGATTAGGTGAATTGGATCTTCTAATAAGGTTATTGCATTTCTGGGCAGGCAGAAATCGGAGGAGTCAGGGCAAAGTGTTCTGTTGCCCTGTGCAGGAGGAGGAGAGCCTGGGAGGGAATGGTCCTCCTGTTTGTCTCTTCCCTGTGGAGTCTGAGTTGGAGGTGCAGCATTTCCTAAATCTCCTTCATCTTCCAAAGCCTCTCACATCACTGGGCCTTTCACCTGCGAGAGATTTCACTGGGGGGAATGGTGAGACTGAGTGAATTTGTGTTCCACGGGCTTCGTTTCTGGACTGGAATTGCTTCCACTTCGGAAATCACTTCTCTGATTTCAGCTGCAGGAGGAAAGGATAAGCATGTCCTTTTCTGTGGAGGGCAAATAAGAGAAAGGCTTGTCTGTATTATATTTATATTCTTATTGCACAACACTTCTGTGGTTAGCTGCTGCCAAGAGATACAGTAAAAGGCAAAGCATCTGGGCTGTCTCAGGAGGAATATTGGCAGTGATCTGAAAGTTGTTATGGGTTGTGTTAGGCATCCCAGCTCGTGCCACTTCCCACCACCCCCAAATCACCAGCAGAACAGACAGATCCTGCTTTGGGCAGTCTGGAGGGAGGGCCCTGGCGCGGGCTGTGGGCTCAGGGAGGTGTAGGTGGCTTTGGTTGTGACAGAGCTCATTTCCCAGACAGTCTCCTTGCTTCTGCATGGTGCTTGGAAGTGGCCTTACTGTAATTGGCATGAATCACGTCCTTGTTATTGGTGGTTTGGAACACCATGCATGCAAAACATGCCTGCAGCAGGCTGAGGAAATCCCTCTTGCTCTTGGGCTTTGCATTTGGTTTCAGAATTGCAGCCTATATCCATGCTGGGTGAAAAAAAAGTTTTTTTCCAAATAACTGAAGGAGATGGAAGCTGAGGTCTGGACCACTTGCATTTGTTAAATCTCTGATCTGGTGTTTGGTTTTTTTTTTTTTTTTTTTTTTTTTGTGAGAGTAAAGGTTTTCCATGGCAGTTTTTTATCAAATCCCAACTTTCAGACTTATGGTCTGTTGCAGAAAATCCCCTCATGTCTCCTGTTGGCTCCTGGGACAATTTACACCTTCTGTTTAAATGGTAATGTACCTTCTAAATAAAATATAAGATGGTATGACTTGCCTTTGCAGCCAAGGTACAGAGCTGATGTCAAGTGTGCTCAGCCTTTTCCAAGGCTCATTGAGACATTTGAGAGCTGCAGGATGTGATGATCTCCTGTCAGGGATTATACTCCTATCTGACCAAAAATCCTCTCTGTCAGAACATCTGGTGCCAGGGCAGGACTTGAAGGTAGGCTTGGATGTCTGACACAACACACGTGGTCATGAGAAGAGGCAAAAGCTCTTTCCATGTGAGGCCTTGAGCTAGATGGAGCATGGAGAGCTGGAAAAGGTTTCAACTTGTTCCTTGGCCATGTCTGAGACCCTTGGGAAGAAGCCAAGGGGGTAGGCTGTGCCTCAATTTACTTTTGTTAATCAAATTACCATCTTCCACCCCCGTGTTTCCAGCTGCACAGTGATGTTACTGCTGTCACCAGGTGCAGAGTCTTCTTTTGTATGGGATTTTTCCTTCTTGCTCTCTGACTGTACTGTAATATTTTATGGTCTGGCACAGCCAAAATCCATTATTTTAATAGCTATTGTTGACTGACTGCTTAGTGAATTTTTCTGCACAAAACTTTTACTGCACAAACCCCACTGTTAGTTCTAGAGTTTGAGAGAGCCATAATCATGTATACTAAGGAATTGTTTTCTTATAACAACTTGGAATCATGAATGATCCTATTTCAGGCTGAATGCTGTGCATTTTAGGTCTCAAACAAGAATCCTTCAGAGATTCTACCTCTGAAAACATGCAGTAGTTTATATTTGGTGTTTACTCACAGGAGTATTTTTTTTTTAATTATTATTTTAAAAATATGTTGAGCACCAACAGTTCCTGGCCCCAACGTGCCCAGATAAAAGGCTTGGTTGTAATTTTCCTTGGTGAGGGAGTAATGTTTTTGTTCAAATTGCACTCTGCTTCAAGCATGCTCAGGAGAGTTTGCTGAAGATCCTGCAGATCTGCTTTAATCATGCTGAGCTTGGGAGCAAACCTTATGGGCTGGAAATGCACAGGAGAATAAAGAGGACTGCACAATGACAAGCCCCTTGTCTGTGTGCTTTAAACACTGAGCTTTCATTGATCCCCTCCAGCTGACTGATGTGTGTATCTAGTGAAGGTGGAGGTCAGGGGATAATTGCTTCCTGGGAGTGGGAGTCTTTAAGCATGTTTAGGACAGAGCAAGCATCAGAAAACACCAAATGATCAAATTAGCAAAAAGAGGGAATGGTTTGAGTGCAAGGCTGAGCTTGTTTCCTTTCAGAGTTTTCTTTCACAGAGTCCCTCTGTGAGATTGGACAAATCATTTTGATATTTAAACACTTTCAAAACTCTGTCCTTGAGCCAATTCCCCATCCATATAATATGGGGGATATAGCATGAAATGTTTTGATTTGGGGAATAATATATGTGCTTAAATTGAAACACTCAGAAATGCTGGAAAATAATTAAACAGAAAGAGCAGTATTCCTCTGAAAATAATATATTGTAGCAATTGGTCGAACCCCCAGGACTAGAGTGTTTAAAACTAGAGAGATCAATGTAGGAAACACAGCAAATTATCTCATTATGGTCTTTTAGTACCTGGAGAGGGCCTACAAGAAACCCGAGAAGGAACACAGACATGTAATGACAGGCCAAGAATGGCTTTAGACTGAAAAAGAGCAGGTTTAGATTGGGTATTAGGAAGAAATTCTTGACTGTGAGGGTGGTGAGGCCCTGGCTGCCTCATCCCTGGGAGTGTCCAAGGCCAGGTTGGATGGGGCTTGGAGCAGCCTGGTCTGGTGGAAGGTGTCCCTGCCCATGGCAGGGGAGTTGGAACAAGATATTCTGTAAGGTCCCTTCCAACCCAAACCAGTCTGAGATTCTCTGCCCATAATGATCAGTGGCGAGGTATTGACTGGCCTTTTCCATCTCTTAGCACTGCAACTCGGAATGTTGCTGCTTGTAGACACAGTAACCTTTTCTTTTCACCAGCCCTGGATTTTCTGGCCACACAAGAAACTGCTTGTGTGAAAATTCCAGCAGAAGGCGTCTCCACCGAGTACAAATAAGGATACTGTCAGCAGCACCAGCGTGTGCCTTTTCACACTGTCCTGCTGGCTGCTCCTGCCCACTCTGATGGATCTGCTCTGCCATGAGAGCACATTCTGGCTTTGATTTTCCTTCACCCCTCTTTCTGCAGTGGGGGGAGGCTGCCAGGCAATGGAGGAGAGGTTTTATTGTGAGATTGGTTGTAAATGGGTAATGCAGCTCTTGGGTTGGGAACTGGCATAAATTATTGCTAGCATGGTGTTGATTTGGAAAGATGAGCAGCGGGAGCTGGGATTGCTTTTAAAGCAGACACAGAGGGATTATGCAAAGACTTGAAAACCTGTAATGGCAGAGGAATGAACCTGCTGATCCAAAAGCTCCCTTGCAGATTTATGACCTAGAACCAACTTCTGCAGATGCCTTCAAGGAATGTCACCGTGATGGTGGCACTTTGTCTCCAGATCAAGCCCAGGCTGAGGTGGAACACGTGGTGATGTTTGAGTTGAACCCCAGGGTGAGTGGCTGAGCAGGACTTGCCATCTGAAAAGTTACACCTCCAGCTGTGCTTCTCATAGGCACAGCCCAAGCTGCTGTAGAATTTTCTCATTTGGATAAATACCCACATCTCAATGCTGACTGCTCCCTCCTGAGAGACTGAAAGTCCCTAGAGGCTCCCAGAGCAACTCACCTCCTCTCTTCCAGATGATCCCATTTCTCATGTGCATTTTTAGGTGCAGGGCTCCTGGCTATGTGTGTTAACACACATAGTGTGTTATATATGTGTGAGGTGTGTTAACACTTTGATTGAGGCTGTTGCTTCCCCTCTTGTCCACATCCATCACTCATTCTGCTGACTGAGGTGCTTTAACTTCTCTGCTCGATTGCATGGAGCAGGACAAGTGCCAACCCTTCCCTGCCAAGATTTCTATGCTTAATACTGAGATAAGACTAAAGTCCTTGGTACTTTTTTCCTGGTGGTTTTAATAATAAATAACTTTCCTTGACACTTTGCTTCAACTCATGCCATGCTTTGTGTCAGATGCACTCCTCTCTGGAGAATTTAAGGAGGGCATTTCAAAGGAACCAGATGTTTCATCTTCCTTGTGGAGTTGGCTGCCACACAGGAGCTAACTGGAAATTGTGAGGTATTTTACACTTGAGAAATGCTTTCCATTTCACAGTCTTTCTAAATCAAAAGAAAGCTGTGTATCAGCTGAGCATCATACAAACCAGAAAAAGAGCAGACTTGCTGCATGCCACCTCTCTGTGTACTCTTTGCAAAGATGGGCCTTGCCTGGCAAAATGTACTCAAGATGTTCATGGAGTCCACAGAGGAAAATGATCCATTGAAAGGGAAAAGTCCAAGTTTGTGTGCTGTAGACATCCTGTGCTGCACTAAGTTGCTTCCAGAGTTTTAAAGGGATCTAGTTGCTGAGGTGAAGAAAAGCACCTCTTGGAATTTTTGAAAGTACCAAAATGTGTGCTAGTCACAGATGTTAAGCACATGCTGCTTTTGGGAATCTGTCCTCAGAGCCACCTCTGCTTTAAGGCACCAAATGACCACTTGACAGTGTTCTTACTTCCTCATGCTTCCCAAAAAGGTAACAGCAAAGCCCTACTCCATAAGGTGCTGTGACAATAATACTCTCTGTCAATGCTTCTCCTTGAATACTTCTCCACCTCTGCTCTTCCTTGGGATGCTGTTGACCAGTTGCTGACTGATTTAGCAACGTTTTGCTTTACCTGACTCCTCCCCTGGTCCCGTAGGTAGTATTCAGGTGGTGGTGGCACAGATGCCAAGATGGAAAAGCCATATCTCAGTTCTCTGGGCGTGCTTAGGAACACCCAGAGATGATGGTGGCTCTTTCCCCTACTTCACCCAAATGTTTAAGTGTTGGGTAGTGTCACTTTTTCTATGAAGAATGCAGGTTCATCCAGCCTGTCTTGTGCCCTGGAGGTGGTCATGAATGCTGAGAGGTGAAGGAGATGTTTATGAAGAAGAGTAAGTCTGAAACATGAAAGCCTTTTGCTTCATTTTCTTCACTGGATGCCTATCAACAGGTTACTGGGATGCAGTTTGGGTGAAAAGTGTATAAAGGAAAATGTCCTGTGTCTTTTGAATACTTACCAGGTCCTCAGTCCAAGGTACAGTAATAGGACTCTTTATATTTGGAGGGTGCTGAGCCCTCTGTGTCCTTTTGGGAGCCTCATATTTGGCACCCAGAGCTGCAGTTCTCCCTGGCTGTGGTTTGCAGGATTATCTCTGTTCAACCCATCCCCTCTCCAGACTTTCTGATACTTCCCTGGCACAGGTATCCCCCTCATTCCTGTCTGGTTCCCACCAGGGGATGTGTTTTTTTGTTGCCTTCCAGCTGTTGCCAATTCAGGTTTCACTAGAAACCTCTGTGCCAGCTCTTTGATATTCAGAAGCTGTGGGGTTTTCTGTCTGATTCCTGACCTAGCATGACTCTACTAATAATGCAAGAACTTCAGTGCTGGTGTCCTGGCAGTCTAATACAGGAGGTCAGTCTGTAAATCTAGTTACAATTTTCTTTGCCTCAGCAAAGACAGTAAGTTGAACATAATGTAAACAAAGTGGTTGGATCACTTCACCCACAGTAATGTGGTGGGTGATGCAGGCAAATTTAATGGATGAGATTAAATCTCCTGTTCCAGTCTGGCAGCTGATTAGCTGCAGGGGGCAGGCAGGAATTTCCTTTCTGTTCCAGAGTTGCCCTCTTTCCAAGTCCTCCTTCGAGCTTCTGCCAAGCATCTCAAAGTGCTTTGCAATTTTAATTGCGCTTCTTCACGCCCCTGTGAGGGGTGGAGATGAGAGATAGCATGATCCCAAGTGGAGCCCTGGGGAAACTGAGGCACTGGGAGGTCGCAGCCTGCTTGGAATGAGAGAGGAAGGTGGTGTTAGACTTGGAGAAAGGGGAAATGGGCATCCCAGAAATCTTCTCTTGAAGCTCATGTGGGTCTGCAGAACTTGCACCTAGTGCTCAACAGTCTGTGTCTTAAGAACACTGAAGCCTTGGTTGTCTGCTAGGCATTAATGTATAGTCACTGACAGGAAAAATAAATCTTTCTCCTGTGGAAATTTTAATTTATTTTTGTCTTTCATCACTTGATTCCTCTACTTTCTGAAGAGAATGACCTGTGTACATGTTTCTTCTCTTTGTATGGAGAAGCACTTTGCTCTGAAATAGCCTCAGGTGTTGGCTGTGGCTGAGAACTGGTTCCGCTCCATTGATGACTCCATTCTTTGTCCCTACAGGGGAAATTAGTGAATTCACTGTGTGGATTCACCTTCAGTGGGTGTACACTGAGGTAGCTACACCAGTTTTGATTTCTTTACCTGCTTGTACAGCTGAAGAACTGGCCTTGTAAGGAGGAGAAAACACTGCTGTTATTAGGGCATGCTTTGGTCCAAAGAAGAGACCAGATGTGTCAAAAAAATCTGTCAAGTATTAGCCCATCATTTCACCTGCATATTGCTCATGCTGTGGCTGAGAAAACAGAGAACAGTAGGTATTAGCTGAGTCTTCATGTTCCTCAGGATGGTGGGAATGGTTAGCACGCCTTTCCCATCTTACAGCCTAAAACTCAATGGGAAACAGTGTATTTTGGATCTCACAGGGTGGGGAGGGTTTCTTACAGCAGCAACTTATTTCTGTGGTGGATTATTTAAGCTTTATGGTTTCACGTGAACAGCATCCTGTGGAGTCTGGTTTGGTGAATCTGGACTGGACAGAAACTTCTGATGTTCAGTCTTGAGCCAGCAGCTTGATGGCTGGAGAGAGGCAGGATTTCAGGCATAGCTATAGCTCCCATTGCTGTAGGGCATCCTGTCCAGCCTGCTGTCATGGTAGGAACAGAGAGCTCTAACTGGAGTGCTCTGAGGCCTAGAGCTGAGACCAAAGCCTGGCTTACTGAGCTCTATTTCAGTTTCTGAGATAAGTGTCAAAGTAGGATGTCTGAATCTGATGCTTAGCCTGGTCTCAAGGCTTAACTGTAAATAAACACTATCTTAATCACTTTATGGTTTCCAGCATTCTCTCATTGAATGTCCCTGTGCTGGCATTTGGAGAGCATTCATCATAGTGGAAAATGAGTGTCTGTTTGGGCTGCACATGGTATAATGAATTATCAGCTGAGCCTGTAGCATGGTGTGACAATTCTCATTCTGACCAGCTGAAACAACTCACTCTAACAACTGTGCTCTTCTCGCTCCTCTCTTTCAGTTCCCAAGAAGCTTCTGCATGAAACTCAGGCAAGACCAACCAACCAACAAGGCTATCAGAAGCCACATTTTCCGCTGCAGCCGCGAGTGTTTGACCCCAATGTTATAGGGGACGGCGTGTTCCTTTCGGATGTCTCTCCTTCCAACATAGAGCGAGCTCTCCCAGGTACCTGTGACCCTTGTGATGCTGGCACAAACCTAACAGTGTTGTGGTAACTGTTCCTTTCCATCTCCTCTTCTCTGGATTTCTGTTTTTCCCTGAATCCCATCCTCATCACAGTCAGAAAGGGCTGTGACAGCTTCAAGATGTGACCAGCGACGGGCCAAAGTGAACTGTGAAACTGTTCAATAAACACTGGGTTTCTTGGAATAGCAGTCATGGCCATGCATGTCCAAATGCATCACAGAAATACTTTCCAGACCTGTCTAGTGGCAAAAAAAAAAAAAACCAACAAAAACAAACCAACAAAACAGGGCAGAGAAGTTGATTTGCCTCATGGGACAGAGAAGTTTACAACTGAGCTTTGAAATATGATGCTATTTTCATAAAATGCAAAGTGAAAAGATATGATGAAGTCAGATCTTAGCCATCTCTAGGGATAGGTGAGTAGGAGGAAGGGGTGGTGTATGAATAGAGGAAAAGCACAGGTGAGCACGTGTTGGGTTCCTCAGTGGTTTTGTGTTGTTTCCCAACATGCAGGAGATTGTTTCTGACACTACTGAAAATCCCAGTCTGTGCCAGAGATTCAGCTTGAGGGGGGTATGGGCAGAGCTTGTCTGTGTCTACACACCTGGCAGAGTTAATCCACAGCTTGGATAGTTAATTCACAAGTAAATAAGAACTGGCAATAACAGGTTTGTCAGTTTGGAGGCCTTACTGAAAAACTGTCAAGGAAAAGAGTTTTAAGTTAGCCCCAAATAAATACTGTGATCCTGGAGATTCTTTTAAGCAAGGAAAAATATCCTGAACTCATTTCCATTCATCTAAACATTTTATTTCTATGAATCACACCTTTTGTTTCATTTTCAGATAGCTTATTAATTCCCTTTCAAAATATGCACCACTTTTTGAACAAATATGTCATTTGGAAACTGAAACCTAGAAGAATGTTTCAAAAATAACAAAATACTTGAAAATTTTGGTAATCCCCCTTTCTGTTTTATTTCTTTTATTAAAACTATTTGCTAACGTCAGCCTGGTATCATGAATAACCTCTCCTGTGCTTATACTGTGGTGTTGGCCAAATTTACTGCTGGCTGCAAGAATTTTGTTCAGCTTTGGTGTAAACTCACAGAAAAAGTGTTCAAGTGACTGGCAACAGCTAAGAAAGATGGTGAGGAGAAAACCAGTAGTAGTGAGCTGATTAGGCATTGACAAATGTTCAAAGCCAGCAAGGAGGAAAGGGAATATCTTTTAGTATGATCCTGAAAGGAATGGCAGACCAGGGAACCACACAGTGTAGCAACACATGGCCCTTGTGAAGTTGTGTATGTTTGTTTTTTCCCTCCTGCATAAGTCCAGTCATTTTCTGTCTTCTGTGTCTGTGCTTGTACAATCCTGCCAATGATGAAACCAGTTCTGTGGTTTTGTGGTGCTCTTTGCTGGAGTTTAGTGTATGCAGGCCAGTATCCATTTAAAAACATGTTTGATTGCATCTGTTCATTTGACAAGTTAGAAGTGAAAAGAAAAAAAAAAAAAAAAAAGGGATTAATCTCACATCTCAAGAGGAGTTATCCCTTACTCTGTCTCCTGAAGACTCTGTTGTTGCCCATGGTTTACAAGGGCTGCTCCACACCCAACAGAGGTAGTATCTGTCTGACATAGGAAATATGTATGAGATTATTTCCTGGTGGTGCCCTTCATTTTCCTCAGTTGTGAAGGGATCTTACATCAACTGAGCCAGACCTCAGTCAGGAGACATCTCAGGCAGGATTCAGTTACCCCCATAAAAATGTGTCGTTTGTGATGACCTGGGGTGTTCACCTGGCTTCTAGAAGGGTGAGCATTTCCCCTGCATCCCTTCTCACACCTGCCCTCCCAGCATGGATGTCCTCCTGACCCTGGGGTGTCTTAGATGTTTGTGCATGAGCGAATACATCGAGCTTTAAGTGTCTGCTGTGGGGAGAGCTGAATGACTCTCTGCTGTCCATCAACTCATAGCAGGATTCTCTTGCCTTAGTTTAGATGCATGGTGCTACTTGAGATGCTCTGAAATATCCAGGTTCTAGGTTCAGTTTTTAGAAGTTGAATATTTACCCCACATCTGTGGATTTCCTTGGAACAGCGGTAGGGAAAAATTTGAACACTTGTGCAGGCAGATTTACCAGACAGGGGGGTTAAAGGAGATATTACAGAATTACAGAATCACAGAATCACAAGGTTGGAAGAGACCTTCAAGATCATTGAGTCCAACTCAGCCCTAACACATTAACTAAACCATGGCACTGAGTGCCACATCCAATCTTTTTTCAAACACATCCAGGGATGGTGACTCCACCACCTCCCCAGGCAGAACATTCCAGTACTTGATCACTCTGCGAAAAGATTTTTCCTAATATCTAACCTATACTAGAGGGCATATTAATCTGAATTAAAAATGACTGTGAAATGTTGCTATTGATTTCCTGCTGAATGTGCCCTTGGACCTTTTGTGTCCCTTTTGCACAATGGATCTGCAGTAACCTCTATTCTCCTAAAGCAAAAGGCTCTTGAGATATTTTATGCTTTGGGATATGACACCCAACACTCATGTTTAAACACTTTGGTTGGAGACCAGTCATTAACACCATGGTAACCTTGAGCATGTGGCTTTCCCAAGGCCATGCATCTATTCAGTGGCAGAACAGTGACAGTACAGCTGTGCCCACTTTCCTTGGGGCTGATCCCTCGCAGTGACACCCGGGCATCCATCCCCGCTGGTTCTCCTTGAGGCAGATCAGGACCTGGCATCACTGCACACACATTCCTGCCCCCAGTCCCTCTCCATCCAGTATTACCTGTTCTCTTTGGCACCCCTCACTTTCTGTTATGGCTTCCTTGGGCTGAGCTGCTTCCTGGCACCCACAGCAGGAAGATGAACGTGATGTCTCACGCTGCAGGGAAAGGAGATGGATCAGGCAGCCAAGGAACAAAGACCATCTCACATCACCACTCTTGACAGAATGTCTTTGCTTGCTTGGCACTGATGGCATCACTGGAGATGGAGCTGGCAGTGTCCTGAATTTAATACCTGTGGATAAGTGGAAGCCAGGTGCAAGTCTGTGATTTTACAGTGATGCTTGCTTTTGGTCTGAACTAGACACCCAGAGAAGGGAGCCTGAAAAACCTAAAATAGCTACAGATAAAAATTCACATGGATGATGGAGCTGGATCCTGTGCACTGACTTTTTTCCTGTGTTGAAAACAGTTACTGTTCTGTGAGTGGTGGGGGTGTCTGCCTGTAGATCAAGGTGTGGGGAGCCCTCAACAGTGAGCTGATAAGGTCTGAAAGGGTCTCTTTGAGCTTCCTGGAATTAATTGCCTGCTTAGCTCTAGTCTTCAACAAATAAAATCAAATCATTAACCCATGTTCACTCACTTCTCCAGAGGGGAAATGGTGTCTGGGTGAAACACAATATGAGCAGGCTTCTGAAGAAAGTCATAAACTCAGGTCTGCCCTTCCCCACGAGGGTGGAGAGAAAGCACGTCTGTTTGCCAGGTGTGCATGGATCACTACAGCACCACACCAGCAGAGGGTTGTGGGCTCTACCTGTGTTTTCCAGTCCTCCTTACAGGCTTAGCTGAACCCACTGTTGATAAAGGCTCCTTTGATTTACATAAGAGAAAAGAAACCTGATTATATATTTGCTGTAGCATAGGTGGGTGTGTCTAAGTGGTGACATGAAAGAGCAGGAGATGGGGGAGAGATGATGATGCCTGGATGCAGATGGGGTATGTGCTCAGCTGAAGCTGCTTGAGAAGGCTTAGTTACCCTCCAAAAAGGGGCAAATTGGGGTGGCTCCCTGTCGAGCAGCTCCAGATTTCTGAACACAGATGCTGACCTGGTGGGGATAAGGCAGGGTAGGGCTGGGTCGCGTTCTACATTCCTCATTCCTCATTCCCTTTCTGTGTCAAAGCAGAGAAGAAGAAAGGGAGGTCGGCCACTTTCTACCCTGTAGAGAACACCCCCCTGCTGCTCCCTGTGGATGAGACAGAGCCGCCAGCGCTCAGCAGCAGCAGCAGCAGCAGCGGGATGGAGCCCGTGGGCGTCGGCACAGAGATGGCCCTGCTCAGCAACATCCTGGCAGCCTATGCCTTCATCACAGGTATGGCTGGGGCTCACACCTCCCTGGGCTCCTCCAAGCTTTCTGCAGACCCTCCTTTCACAGTCACCTGCGGCTAAATCCGCCTCTCTGAGCTGTGGGTTTCATTCTTCTCTCAGAATTCTCCCTTGAAAGGCCTGAGCGGGGCAGCTCCAGCAGGCAGTGTATGACAGAGGTTATTGTGCACTGCTTTCCACTGGGTCTGCTCCCATCTGGAGTTAAATACTATGTAATCTTACATGTGGTATTATTCCTAATGCTTCATTTTCCTGGAGATCAAAGCCTGGCTCATTAGGGAGGCAAGTTTGTTGTCCTGTAATTTGGAAAATAAGCAGCACTCAAATCTTTACACTGCTTAAGAGAATTTGGCTTATCTTCAGTAGGAGTGTGAAGATGAACTAACTTGAGAGTCTACTTAATTGTATATTTAAATCTAGTTGAGAGTAAGATTTCCTTGGATCCCAGTTTATCTTTCACCCACGTGTATCTTTCAAGTAACGGGGGAACAGTCTTCTAAAAAAATTCACTTTAAAAGGTGAAAGAAAAGTGACAGAACCAGGGGGAATGCCTTTAAACTGAAAGAGACATTAGGAAGAAATTCTTTACTGTGAGGATGGTGAGACACTGGCACAGATGGCCCAGAGACGTTGTGGCTGCCCCATTCCTGGAAGTTTTCAAGGCTATATTAAGTAAAAACTCCAGTATTTGTGAGCTACATTTTCATGTCTGCCTGCTAATTTGGTCTTGCTAATTAATTAAACAGTGTGCATTCCTGGTGCCATGCTCTTGCTCTTGCTGAGATGCCCCCATGCTGCTAATCCAAGTATTTGGATTTGAAGTAGCTAACTTGGGCTTTGCACTTTGGAACCACAGAGCAGATTAGTGAGAGTGTTTCTGCATATTATTTAGTGAAGGGCTCTTCTAAAAGGACCATGAAGGGTTATACAAATTTCTGCTCTTCTACACATCCAGTGCTGTCATCAGGATCCATTTTTTCATGACAGCCCTCAGAGTCAGGCAGATTAAATAGAATTAGTAGTGTTTTTCACAGAAGATAGCTGAGTAGGATAGATTTGTATTTTGCATGGGTATCTCCAAGGAAAAGTTAGAAAAACAAGCTTTGAAGAAGTCTTCTTTCTATCCCACTTCTCCCCCCTTACCTACAGCTACCATTTTTTTACATGAGAATACCAACCTTCCCATCCCTGCTGTTAGACAAAATGCTGTTAATATTGTGTTCCCCATCTGAGCAGTAATGGATAGAGAAAGTTGTAGGATTAATGGTCCAGGACAGCTGGGACTGTGATTCAGGGCTGCTGACAATGCTCCATGGACTTTGCTTCCATTGACCACAGCAGAGCTCTTTGACTCTGTGTTGGTTTTAGGGCACAAGGTCTTGATTCATCCCTGTCTCAAGGTGTCAGCCTTGGCAGGAGCCTCCAGAGTTTACTGCAGCACAAACAACTTTAACTGTCCTGCTGCTGTGGGATTTGTCTGCCCTGTCTTGTTGTGGTTTCCTTGTGTTGTGTTCACACCCACTGAATGTCAAATAGGTAAACTCAGACCTCAAAACTTTGATTTCAATTGCTGAGCTCAGGACTTGGTTGCCTGTGTTTTCCAATGTATCATGGAACCATGGAATGTTTTGGGTTGTAAGAGCCCTCAAAGATCAGGAGGTTCCCATGTTCATCACCCTGGCTGTTAGATGGGTTTCAGTCTCAGTGACATATATGTCCAGTTTGTCATTTATTATTAAAATATTTGATGACTGACCTCTGGATTGAAACAGCAGATGTCCTAAACCATCTTTATCTGCTGCATGCAATTTAGCCTCTGCTTTTAGTGGAAATGATGGATTTGTCATGATTTATTTTGTTATATGTAAGTATGGAGATGTTTTAGCTTATGACTTCGAAGACAAACTGTGTCACAGGGCACAAATATAATTTGCATAAAACTAGAGCACTGCCAAACCATCCCTCCTCAATGTGCATATTTTGAACAGCAGAGCAGTTGGATTTTTTTTTTTGTGCCTGCCTGAGTTTGGGGCCCTGAAGGCAGCTCAAGCCACAGCTGATGGACACAGAGGATCCATTATAGTGGCTCAGGAGAGGCAGGGTACTGAGCAGCCAGGGAAGGCTGGTCACACATTTTCCCACTGCTCCTGACCACAGCTCTGGTGCCAAAAAGAAGCAGTAGTGCAAGAACTGCTCTGTTCCATGACACTCACAGCATCCCTCAGGTGCTCTCTGCAGACTGAAAGTGCTGCATTCAAGGCTTCCCCATGTCTCAGAATAGGAGTTTGCAAAAGAAAATTGTAAATAGGCAGGGGCAAGATAAAAAAGTGGTTTTTCTCTTGGGGCAGAGGGTGGTGGATACCCTCAGGTCCACTGCAGGGAAATGAGGATGTGGCTGTTTGCTATTTAATGGGTAAAGTGCAGGCTTGAAAGGATGATCTCTACTGCCTTTCCTCTCTCCTGGCACTGGGGTGTTTTTTAGCCTGGGGAGAGCATCCACAAATAGAGGAATCCCTTCTGTGCTCAATGGTGTTCCCATTTTCTGCACAAAATGGCAGTTTTGGGTGGGCAGCTGCAGGTGAAGAATCTGCAGATTCAGTCACTCACACAGGCAGAGTCTTGCAGTGCACACAGAAGTGCCAGTATTAGCAAAAGCCTCTGTGCCCATTTCCACCACCTTTTTGATTGATATTCCCATATAAGAGCTGGGAATCTTCCTATGGGCAGCTGAGTAGTAAAAATCACAGCACAGCAGGAAGCAAAAGAGTCCTGATTTGCAGCTATCATGGTTAGATATCAGAGCCAGTCAGGTGTCAGTCTCATCCCAGATTCCAGAACCTGTTTCTTTAGAAACAGGGAAAAAGTGTCAATAGTGTCAATGAGGAATGAAATTAGTAGCTGATCCAACAGATAAATATTAATTAGAGTTAAATCTTGCAAAAGACTCAGAGACACCCTTTATTTGAAAGCTGATTTTCTTTATAGAATTAGGTTTTTTAATTAGAGGCAATCTCTGCCTACAAATCTCAGACCTGTTATTTGTTGTGGACCTCTTCCTGAGTGTTTGGAAAGTCTTCACCAGTCTCAGTGACAGCTGGAACTGTCTTTGCAGTCACAGCCTATCATCAGGACCAGAAACATCCCTCGTGGTTATATAAATATTAAACATTCAAAATATATCAGAGCTCTTCCAGTGCCTCCTTTTGGACAGGAAACCTATCCCAGTTTTGTCACTGCATTTAGGATGAAGCAGTTGGAGGGAAACCTCCACAAATTCCTGTTTTATTCTTCTTTCATAAGCAAAGCTTTGCTGCCAAGTTATTAACAAGGGGCTTCCAAAATACAGCCCAGGGGAGATCATTCCAAATTTTAGACTGCTTGGCCTGAGCCTTATTAATGAGGGGCTCCTGGAGAGCTTCCTCTGTTCTACCAGGGGATTTCAGCAGCCTGTGGGGCTGGCTGCAAATTCCCTGGAAGATGTTGCTCCTACTGTTTGTCTGGCTGTGCTTAATGCTGAACCTTTTACTGGGGGCCCTCTGAAATTTTCCTCCCCACTGAGGTTTCAGAATGCATGAAGCCATTACAGGAAGCCAAGCAGCGTTAATGCCTAGATTGTTTTTTATTTATTGAAACAATTTATTATAATAGCTATAACAGCCTTGGCCTGGGGCATTTCCTGGGGAATTAATGGCAGTCTGGGCTGATGCTCCCAGCAGACTGTTAGCCCTCAGGAAACAAGCTCCGTAATTGCTGCTGCTTTGGTTGGAAAAATAAAATGAAATGTGTTTCTAATTTTTTTTGGCCAGTTTGAGTGCCTAGAAAATGGTAGCTTTTGTGTGGAGGGTTATGTAGAGCATATATCTTTTGTCTGCATGGACTAATTTCAGGCTTGAATCAGTGACATTTTTATCAATCCTTTCAATCCAGAGAGAGAAATACAAGGAAGGAGAAAGGCAGTCCCAGCCAAAGAGATTGGCAGAAACTGGGTCCTGCTGGAAGCTCTAAGCTGTCATCCACAGCACTGGAAGAAAAAGCTGCAGTGGTCAAAATCTATTTTACTAGAGTTTTAATAGGTTTTAATGAGTGCTTACACACATACACACACAAGAATTCATATCAAAATTGTGCTAACTCCTGATACTCATGTCCATATACTTCTAATGAACATTTTTTTAAGTATAATGAGTGTTTTGAGGAGCTTCACTGTTGGTGTGATGAATCTGGGCCACCTTCGAGCTTTTGGAAGGTGCTGAGCATCCACTTGCTGAGGAAGGTGCCTGGTTTTGGTCTTTACAAGTAGAACATGCAGTGGGGCAGGCTCTCAAAATCACTAATCAGCTATCAAACCCCCAAATCTAGACTACTGCTGACTGGGCTACTTCAAGTGAGAAAAAGCAGAGCCTGTGGTTTTTAGCTTGAGTTGCTCTTTCTGCTATGAAAAAAAAAAAAAAAGAAAAAAAAAGAGAAAGAAAGATGCTGCAGTGCAAATGGATTGTACGTAGGATAAATGTCAAAGCTGCAGCTGAACACAGGGTTACATCTCCATGAGGAAGTCCAGACAGGTCTCAAATGTTGACAGAGTAGCTGTAGCAGCTCATAAATGCCACTGGAGCCCAAAAATTCAATTACAGCTCTTGCACTGCATGAAGAGCTGTAGGGATGAGCACAAGCAGGGGAAGAAAAATGGTTGTTTAAGGAGCAATCGAGGTAAAATTGATCATGAAGTGGATACAATAACATGGAAAAGGAGAGTGGAGGAGAAAGGAAAAGCAGGACAAGGGCAGAATTGGGGGCAGAGAATCCACATGTGTCTGTGACTCAGGCTCCAGTCCATGGTTTTTTTATGAGTTGCTCTAAAGGAGTGAGCAGTGGAACTAATGCAGCCAAATCAAGGCCATGTGTGTGCAGAATGTGGTGCTCAGGGAAGTGTTCATGGCATCCTCAGAGCCAGGCAGAGCCAAGGCAGAGAGCACCCAGTGCCTTCCTGTACCAACACCCCAGCTCTGCTCACTTGCTCACACTGCCATGACCAGGTGTCCCTCCTCAGGGCTACCTGCAAAAGGAGCAGGGTGATTACTGTCCTCAGTTAAATTGCACATGGAGGTAAAAGTGTTATCAGGTGGGGACTCTGCTTTTCCTGGCTTTTTTTTCTTTACTGTTCACAGAGAACTGGATGAGCAGCAGCAGCTTTTGCTTTTTCCTCCTGCAGCACAGAGGAGGCTGCAGTTTTAATTTGAGTCCTGACCCCTGAATTCAGAGTAGCCATTGCCTTCAATGAAGGCAGGATTTCACTCAGCCAGGCTGCTGCAGGGGCCATTGGCACATTGTCCCTGCCTGCTCTGGTATCTTCTCTTTTACCTTTGGAATTGTGCTGTCTCACCTTTGTCAAAATATCTTAGTTTAAAGCCTGTGGCTTTGGTCTCACTTGACCTTCCAACTACTGCTGCATTTTATAGAGATGTTTGTTGGAAGATATCCTACAGACCATCCAAAGACCTAAAGACCATCAGTTCTAACCCACTGGCACATTCAGTTTAGTGCCCTGCTTGTTCTTTGCATTACAGCTGAGTTTGCAGGAGGCTGGTCCACCTCTTTCTTTTTTTGGACTTATCTGCTGCACTTTCCTCATCTTTCTTTGTCCTATCTTCAGCCTGATTTCCCCCATGTCATCCACATCAACCACTCTTGGATCAGTCTAATGATTTATTAGCCAATTTTCAGACTATCTTGACATCTTCTTCCACCTTGGCTCATCTGTCACCTTTGAGGTTCATTTGGGACAGAAATGAAGAGCACAAAGGCATTTCATCTGTAACTGTTCCATGAGCACCTCCAGGCACTGAAATACCTGTGCTTAGAACAGCACAGGTTGGTGTTTGGGCTCTGACCACAGGCTCAAAGAATAATTTAGGTTGGAAGATGCCTCTGCAGGTCACCAGGTCCAATCCCCTGCTCAGAACATGGCTAACTTCTAATTTAGATCCAGCTTTAAAATTAGAGCAGGGTCTTGCCCTGTTGAGTTTTGAACATCTCCAAATAGTTTCCAGTTCACCTTTTACAGACTTTGCTTTGGGAGATTGGCTGGAAAGGGCATTTCTAAAAGCACTGTGCAGGGAAGTGAAGCCTTTTAGCTACAGAGACCTTTTGGGGCCGAATGTCAGGGTCTCAGCTGGTAGAAGCTGTTATGGATCCATCTCTGGGAATAAAGGGAATAAAACTCATCTGAGGAACTGACTCCATCATTGAGCTCAAGACACCCAGCAGACACTGCAGAGTAGAGCTGGCCTTGACACTTCTGCTCAGTTCACCTTTACCCATTCAGTGCACCAATAAACCAGGATGATTCAGCCCAGGGGAGTGGCAGTAACAGCATTTCAGCATTTATCATAATTACACTTCTAAGTAGTCCCATGAACAAAAAAAAAAAAAAAAAAAAAAAAAAAAAAAAAAAAAAAAAAAAAAGTACATAAACAAAATGACCTAGTTTGAAAGGCATTGTGGATCCTTTGGAGTCTTGTTACATCACCTCAGAAATGTGGCTGTGCAGGACTCGTCCTGTTGGTGCACTGACTCCAGCCCTGCCTGTGTAGCACAGGTAAATATTTTGGTGGTCTGGGCAGGGAGCCAGCACTCTTGCCTTAGATAAGCAAATGAAGTCTATGAATAAATAATGTGCATTTTTGCCATGCTGCCAAGCCTCCCATTTCAGCTGGGCCACAGCACAGGGCATATAAAGTTCTGTAATCATCTTTTTGCCTGGTGTGAAGGCAGTGGATGCGACAGCAGGATGCACTTACCTGCAGCTGGCTGTGCAGCACCCGGGTGTCAGCCCCGTGGGAATCAGATTCAATTCTGTGGGCTGTTCTTCCCTTCCCCTCCAGACAGCTCCAAAACACAACTGCAAACCTGCATTCTGCATGCGGGCAAATGCCTTGGCAGCACACCCACAGTTTAAATTCCTGATTGCCCGGGGGGAGGAGGCAGAGGAGGGCATGGAATTAAAAGCAGCCAAGGAAACTCGGTCCCTCCAGGAACTCTCCCGGTGTGTGCACGGAGGGGCCGTGCGTGTTCTGTTCTTTGCAGAGCTCTTTTCCTCCCTAATTTCCTTTCTCCTTGCAGAAAACCCCGAGCGGGCCGCCCTGTATTTCGTGTCCGGGGTGTGCATCGGGCTGGTGCTGACGCTGCTGGCGCTGGTGCTGCGGGTGTCCTGCCGCACGGACTGCAAGCGCTCCTCCTCCAAAAAACCCCCCCGCGAGCGGCACAGCGACAGCGACAGCAGCGACAGCGACGACGACTCGGACACCACGTCGGACCTGTCGGCCCGCAGGCACCGCAGGTTCGAGAGGACTTTGAACATGAACGTGTTCACCTCGGCCGAGGAGCTGGAGCGAGCGCAGCGCCTGGAGGAGCGGGAGCGCATCATCCGCGAGATCTGGATGAACGGGCAGCCCGACATCCCCGGCACCCGCAGCCTCAATCGCTACTACTGAGCCGAGCCTGGGGCTCCGGGACTCCTGCCCTGCTCCCCGGGGCTGCCACACCTCGGGGAGCACAGGGAGGGAACGGCACAGCACGGGGTGTCCCCTTTTCCCGTCACTGCGCCACCCGGAGCGGCGCGGATGGACGGCCGGGAATTTCCCCATCTCTCTCTCCCTGACATGTTGATACCACCCCTCTGCTCGGACACTTTCTGGTTTCAGAGAAGTGGCTGCCAGCTTCATTTCTGAGCAGCAGGCAGGAAGGAGGGGACGGCAGCTCCCGCAGTGGGGTCTGCACTGGGCACACCGCGGTGTGGGGGCTCCGCTCGTCCCTGGAGAGGGAGCCTGGCCAGGATTCGGTCTCCATTTAGGAGTTTTTGGTTTCCCTTTGCTGAGGACTGTGGGAGAATTGTGAACAAAAAATGACAACTCTGGAAAGATGATTTAGGGAGGGGGAGGTGCGTCCTGACCGATTGTCTTGTGACTTCAGAAGCCATGAGATTGACCTAATTAAAACCCAACAGCAAATAGGACTTGTTAAGAACTGGGGGATGGGAGGGAGGGGGATTCTTCCATCGTGAAATCATCTCGGTGCTTGGATGTTTGCCATGGTGTATTCAGTTATTTATGGCTGTCTTTTAATCTTCCTTTTCAATGGGAACATTTAGTTTTTTTACTGACACCTCAGGGATAAAATCCTATTATTTTTTTGAGTCTGCTCTCCCTGCTGGCCCCTGTCAAACACAACCCAACCCATCTCCAACAGTGAAATTCTGGTAATATAAGAGATGTGTCAGTGAGTAGTGAGAAGTTAACAACCTCAAAGAGGTTGAAAAAGGTTTTCTTTTTGTTTTGTTTTAAATATATATATATATATATTTGAAGATGCTGCACAGGAATGTGCCTTATTCTTTTTTTTTTTGTTGTTGTTGTTAAACTACAGTTTTCCTATGGATAGCAATGCACAATGTTTTATATATTTTATTAAAAAATAAAATAAAAAAGTCGCTGTTTACCAGAGGAAAACCAACACAGAAGAAGCCATGTCTGACAACAAAATGGGTAATAAATGCTAAATAAACTCTGGTTTGCTTCAATACAATTGAATTTGCATCCTCACTTTTGGCATAGGTGTTGCTTGAAGGAGATCTTTGGAAGAGTAGCACACCTCTGCAAGCAATCAAGGCTGATGTTTTCTGCATGCATGGAACCGGCAGCACCTTTTTTTTTTTTTTTTTTTTTTTTTTTTTTTGGCTGCAGCCCATCTATCAACTTCTGTGGTGCACGTGGGCAGGAGAGCTGAGCAATGGGCTGGTTACTCAAGGGGTCACCTCAAAGTGATTTCATGATGCTTTGAGTCTGTGCCCCATACTCACATCATGCCTGGGCCAGAAGCAAATGCTAAATGAACTAAAAAAAAAAATAGTATGGAAGAAAAGGTGGAATGTTTTAGTGCATCTTCAGTTGTCCCCTGGAGTTTTTAATGGGATATCACCACCCTCTTCACTCCCCTGGCAGCACTTCCCATCCCCCAGCTGCAGAACTTGGTGTTTCTCACATCTGCACGGCACTGCATGGCTTTGGGGTCTGCTCCTCTGGCATTTAGGCATGGAAATATTATCTCCAGAGTCCTAAGGGTTTGCAAGGAAAATAAAGATCAAAAGCTCTGACTACTCAGAACTTTTCCCAAGCTTTAAGGAGAGATGGAAATGGGTGGACCTGCCCACAAGATGGCTGAGGGTGTTATAAGGGATCTTGTGCCGTGCCAAAGAGCTGCATGGTGGGACAGACCCTGGCACTTGGGGCCTTCTTGGCCCTCTTTGGGATCACTGGGGCTTTTTCCTGCATGAGGAAAGCTGTGTGGGAAGTGCCCACAAATCCTTCTCGTGGCTCCTGCAGGGTGAGAGCAAAGCTGGGCACCTGCAGCTGGTGGCACTGGCAGTGTCTGAGGTCAGGCTGGCTGGTGAGAGGTGGCTTCACCTGGGGACACAATCTGAGCACTCTGGAGTGATTCTGGGTCTGGACCTGTGAAGATTTGAATGGAAAGGCTCAGTGTTGGAATGGAATGTAATTTTTGCATCTAATGTAGAAACAAAGCAGGAGGCAGGTCCCAAGCCCTGCTGCACTGCCAGGTGCTTTGGCTGGAATGCTGAACATTCTCTGCTGAGGGTACTGAGGAGCAAAGACAGGCTGAGGTCAGTGGGGTCAGTTCTGTTTGCCATGTGTTTTCCCCTACAATGGTACAGTCCCTCAGCCTTGGTGATTAAAGGACAGCATGTTTTCAGATTTAGAATGCTGTGTCCAGGGAGAAAGCTTGCAAAACTGATTTTTAAAATGTTATAAATGAATGGCTTTATGTGTATGATTTTCCCAAATGACTTTTTTTTTTGACCAAAGGAAAGAACAACTGTGGTAAATCTAAGTATACCTGATATGCAACTGTGGGATTAAAATATCTGCTTCAAATGTAAATCACAGCCAAACTCGAGTTGCAAATGGATGAACAGTCCTCCCTTAGCATTGCTAGTGCTGCTGTAAATCTTCCAGATGAAGTCTGAAATAAAAAGGAGCTGGGTTGAGCAGACAAGCCCATCACAGCCTTGCCCTAGGTAAAAAAATGTAGTACAAGTAGTGTCACTGTCTTCACACAACGAGCAAACCTTCACGTACTTTCTAGCTCCTATTTTGTCTCAGGGACTTGCATTTCTAAGAAAACTTTGACTAAAGAAAAAGAAAAACTGCAATCCTTTGACCTATGGAAAAGACTTTAAGTCATTTGGTAACTATTTCTCGATTTGTCTCAAGTGCTCAATAGTTTGTCTGAGGGATAAAACACAGTCAAAATTCCTGGGGCAGGAGTTTGGTGTTTGCCTTTAGCTCTAGCAGTGGAGCAAAACCAGTCACCTGGAGTATGGAAGAGCTGGATTCACTGGGGATGGGGTCAAATCTGTATTTCTTACCCTGCAAAAGCATATCTTAAGCATAGAGAGGTTTGGATTTGTCCGGTTTCCACCTTCTCTGTTGTGCTCAATGTGTCATGTGAAATATTAAAACACTCATAGAGCCAGGGAGCAGAGAACAATTGCTTTTCTACCATCCTACTGTGAATCCCTCCTGTAGGAGGTTTTGCATAGCTCTGCTCTCCTACTTCCATGCTTAATTAATTTTTTACATTAAAATGAAATGTTATTTCCAGAATAACACTCTTCAAGTTCCCCAGGACAGATAAAGGAGTTGAAATCAAATTTTCCTGTTTCCTGAATGAAATTCCTTATCACTGACTTTTTGGGTAAAGAGATGCTGAATTCATTTTCCATGTGAATCTGTTTTTTTATGCCTCAATTTCACTTTATAATTTTATAACAGGTGTTAACAGAGCAATCCTGGGCTTGGAGCTGATCACAGCACATGACATTATATTTACAGGGGCAGCATTGCAGCTGCCAGGTGCTGTCTGCTGGGCCCAAGGCTTGGGGCAGGTGAGCCTTGAGCAGTGAAGTGCCAGTGCTGGACACTTCCACAGCTCCTGCAGCTGCAGGATGCTTGGATTAGTAACCACAGAGCCCTGCAGTTGTACCATGTCAGCTCAGAAAATGAGTGTGATGGGTTGGAAATCTGAGGGCTGCACTCCTGGGAGAAGATGAGCACATGGAAGTGATGGGTCAGGTTTTCAGAGCCTGGGCTGCACGTTCATCATCCTCCTGTCTGGTGCTTACAGAAGTCATGGCTGGGCATGGAGAGCTGGCAGAGAGGAAGGCTGCTCCAGTCAGACCCCATCCTGGTCTCCTTCTCTCCTCCCATGGCCCCTGGCTTCCCAGGGCTGTTTTCCCCTCCTGCCACCATCCAGCCATGGGCACTGACCTCCTTTGGAGACCTGGGTTCAATGTACCCTGAAAATCTCAGTAATGTGGTGTTTGCTGCCTTTCCCATGTCCACCCTGGTGTTCATCCCCTCGATGAATTCCAGCTGGTTAATGAGGCATCCCTTTCCCTTCCAGAAACCACGGTGCCACTACTTAACCCCTTGCCTGCCATCCTTCCCAGCACCCCAGGGGCTACACAAATAAAATGAGCTCCCTGAGCCATGGTACTGCCAGGATGTACAGCATATGCCTGTGGTGCTGCAGGGAATCTGAATTTCCTTTTGTGCTGCATGGAGCGTCTCAAGTTTCTGGAGGTGTCACAAGCAATTAATCATCTAAGACTGGCCCAGAAATCCTTCTGCTCAGAATCATTGTGGAGGTTTCTTCATAGTGAAGTCTTAATAATCTGATCTGAATTTCTAGTGTCCTTAGATACCCCAAAAAAATAATTCCCAGTGTTGCTTGCCTTTGCTTGTACACTCATTAGAAGGGGTGCAGCTTGCTCCTCACACAATTTCCTCTGTTTTTTTTTGCAGTTGAGTCAAGGACTCTCAGTTAAACACAACCAATCAAAAAGGCAGAAATGGTTTTGGTTCCTCACAGGGCAGCTCAGCATTATGTGTGCTCTCCTACACCCCTGAGCTGAAGGTTCTGTCTTGCTCTGAGTGATGTGGTGGTTTAGTAGCATTTAAACAATATTGAAGCCAATCAGTTGCTTTGGGGGTTTTCAGTTGCTGGGCACTGAATGGATCTATTCCAGTGCCAGTGGTGTAATGTCACCATCCGGGAGCCTGGGGCCTGGGGTGATGTCCCTGGGAATGGTGTGTGGGCTGAACCATGGCCATGGAACCTGCCTGGAGGGGTGTGTGCCAAGGGTGCTCTGGGAAGCTCCAGGGGAACACTTGCTCATACCATGAGAGCCAGTCAGATCCCCAGGTGGGTCTCTCCAGAAGGATGGATGGCTTTGTCCTCAAGACAAACTCGAGTGCAGCTGGCCCATGATTTCCATTGGGAGGTCTGTGCTTGCTGAGGGGAGGGATAAGGCACATTCCATGTTCTGGTTCCTGGAAATATGGACAGAAGACCTCCAGAGTCAGGTTCAATGGCTGCCAACACTGATTCTCTTTTCCCTCTGTCCGGTCACCAGTGGGGAGCTCAGGAAGGTCCCCAGAAGGAGGGAGGTGCTGCACCAATGTGCTCCACACCAAACCTCTGATCAGACCCTGTGATGGCTGGGAGTGAGGGACAGGGGACAGGGGGCTCCTGCTGCCACACCTGTAACCACCAAACAAGGCTCCCTGGAGGCTTCCACAGGAGCCAGGGGAAAGGGGCCACCCCTGATGGCCAAAGGCTGGTGACACTGTACTGGGACACTGACCATGAGCATGGCCAGCCAAATGTGATATCCACCACTCCTGCTGCAACCTGCCAAAAATGGCAAAGTTTCCTGGTCTGCTCTCCTGGAACCAGTTCCTGAGGAGGGACATGAGGGGTAGTCTGAATTTTTGGTGCTCAGAGAAGTGTCTGCTAGGGAAGACACAAATTTGGGGGGTGGGAGTAGACTCATGGTAAGTTGCCCACCTACATGTTTGTGTCAGTGATGGCTTCACACTGCCCTTGTGCACTTGCAAATATGTTTCTGCTTCCCAAACCACTCAGGACTCTCAGAATCATCCAGAAAACATTTCAAACATAGAATCACAGAATATCCTGAGTTGCAAGGGACTCAAGGATCATCAAAGTCCCATGAAAGTCCCAGCAAAGGCTCTGCACAGGACACCCCAAGAGTCACACCCTGTGCCTTGGAGCATTGTCCAAACACTTGAGCTCTGTCAGGTTTGGTGCTGTGACACTTCCCTGGGGATCCTGTTCCAGTGCCCAGCCACCCTCTGGGTGAGAAACCTTTTCCTAACATCCACCCAAAACATCCCCTGACACAACTTCAGGCCATTCCCTCAGGTCCTGTCACTGTCACCACAGAGCAGAGGTCAGTGCCTGCCCCTCCCCTTCCCCTCACAGGGGTGCTGTGACTGCAGTGAGGTCTCCCCTCAGTCTCCTCTTCCCCAGGCTGAGCAGACCAAGTGACCCCTTTGGTCCTCCTAGGCTGAGAGCCTTCACAAATATGGATCCATTTTTAATTCCAGAAAATCACCACCTGATTTTGTGTTTTGTTACACCTGCTTTGTCTTTTCACCTTCCACCCTAATGAAAAAATGAATTGGTAAAACTAAAGCTTCAGGATCCCTCCCAAAGTCTAAGCAAATCCAAGTGGGTTTTATTTTATTTCATTCTACAATAATAGAATCGAAATAAAGTGCTTGGAAAAATATTCCTGTGTGGACTTTTATTCTTTTTGATTTAAAGGCATTCATCTTAAAAGAGAGTTCTTTGAAGAGTATGTGATGTTTTCTTATCAGCTGTACTACTAGAGGAACTTCTAATCAGTGGAGGGGAATATGCTATTGTGCTAGTGCCCAATCCACCATTCTTTGGAAGCATTTTTAATTTTACATGTCCCAGCCCCTCCTGTTACTCCTTTGCTGAGCAACCTCTCAGAGTCCTCCTCCCATTTCAGCCCAAGATTGCCCAGCTATGGCCAGGGCTGTAATTTGTGGCAGAACACATTCCTGTGGCTCATTTTTCCTCCTTTACTTTTCCTAGGTGCCTGGGGTTCTGTGCCACCTGTTTCCTGCCAGCTGCCGAGGAAACATCGAGTTATGGCACTGCAATGGACCTTGGCTTTCAGTAGTCCACTGCCATTTTTCTGTGAAAAACATCTGGATTGGGGGCAGGGGGGTGGTGGAAGGGAAAAAAATAAAAACCTGGATTTGGGTAGTTTTTTTTCTGTTGAAGGGCATTTTTCTGAGTAAAGCTGGGTGGCTGAGAAGAAGAGGAAATCCTCATGTGGAGTCTGAGGTTGAACAGGGGAAATGCAGTCTTGGGGGGAACCTGTTTCTGCCAAGCCTTTGTGTCCTTTGCCAGATGCAAGCATTGCCCTTTTGGCACTTCCTGAGAGCTTCAATCATTTCACCTGCATAATAAGTTTATGTTTCTGGAGCAAAAACTTTCTGAGGACAAAGAGTGACAGCACATGGGGAAAAAGTCAAGTTTCTTTTTTTGAGCTATTATAAAACACCTTTCCCTTTTCATTATGACTTCATGACGAAATATAAGCTATAAGGATGTGATGGAAATTGGCATTTAAAAGCCCTGAAATGGGACATCTACATGAAAAGGTATCTTTGCAGTTTCTGCCAGAGTATTCACTTGGCTTGTTTATTTTCTGGTGGTGTTTGGAGTCTGATGCTCCTCTGTATCATGAGTGAAACCAAAACTCCCCACAGCACTTTTCTGGGGATGCAATGCCATGCTGGGAAAACATCCTTTGGCTTTTAAAAAGGCAGTTATTTGTACATTCCATTTCTTGCAAAAGTCTTTGAAATTCCCTTTTATGAGGAACGATCCCCTCCTCATTACTGGTGTGAGGGGACTTTTTAAATGAATGGATTGTTTAGAAGGGACAGAAGTAGTTCTCTTTCCTCCTGTGTTTTTGAAGCCTCCAGACCACCCATGATCAGTAGAGTTCAGAGGCATCTGATGGTTTTTCAGAACTGTTCTTTGTATTAATTTCTTTCTTTGCTGGCTGCTCTGAAGTACCAGACCCTTCTGGACCTCTGGGTGTTGCTGTTTCAGGCCACAGCTCTCCTGGGTGCCCAAGTTCTCAAAGTGACTACAGCACCAGTAATGTATCTGTGCCATTCCTGGCATCTTTCCAAAGGACAGTTTAAGAGAAAAAGTTCAAGAGGGATCAAGCAAACCAATGTGAGTCAGGACGGGTGACTTTGCATCCAAACCAAAGCAGGATTTTTCTCCTGGAACTAGAAGTGGTCTGGCAATGCCAAGTTTTCTTCTGAGAACTAACTGAAAAACCAGAAAAAGTAATTGCTACTGATAGTGCCTTGAAGACTGTACATTTCCCCAGTTCTCTACCTTCCACAAAAGAAAAATCTCATTTCTTCTTGGTGTGGTGGAGCTGTAGGGCCAACCAGTGGGATGTGATTTACCACAGGATTATTTATACACTGGCAATGAAATATGCTCAGTTTTCCAGGATGGAAAAATGCCATTTGAATGTGAACTAATTATATTTACTTCCTTACTGTAAATTGCCACTGAAAAGCAAAAGCAGCAGTGAGAGCAGTCAGTGTTTATGTCTAATACACCCACACAGATCTCCTCCAGTGAAAGGATGAAGGAGTAAATAGTTTCTGAATGTGCCATTTTGATTTGGGCCATTTCTAGTTCATATCAAGCTATTCTAGTGACAGAAACCCCCCCATAGTTCTTGACTTGTAATCTGGAATATTTCAGTTAAAAATTGCTTAACAGGGATGAAGGGATGAATTGAGAAACCTCATCACAACTAACCCATTTCCACAAATCTGTCTTTTTTTTTTCTTTTTTTTTTTTAAGAAAACAAATGTTTTGCTGAAAACTACTTAGCTAATTAATAAATGTTTTGCTAAAAATAAATTAATTAGCTAATTAATAAATGTTTTGCTGAAAACTACTTAACACTAGGAGCCAGTGGAGCTGAAGCTCAAATCAGACTGCACATAAAACCAAACTTTTTCAATAACAGCAAGAAATTAGGGATTGGAAGAAATTAACATGTGATGGTTTCTATGTGATGGGAAATTTTTAATTAGTGCAGGGGTTTCTGAATGACATCCTTCCTTCTGGATCAGGCAGAAATTCAGTGAAGGTCTTGATGTATGTGATATGAAAGGGGGATTACATGGTCTGGACAGCTCCTGTTAATGTGTAATGTGTGACACTGAGTGTCTTCCACAGGCTAAAGGCAGGGTGTGCTCTGGCCCTCGTGATGGTGATAGAGCAACCAGAAATAGCACAGGGCTATCAATACCCTGAGCTATCAATACCCTGAGCTATCAATACCCTGAGCTATCAGTACCCTGAGCTATCTATACCCCGAGCTATCAATACCCTGGGCTATCAGTACCCTGGGCTATCAGTACCCTGAGCTATCAGTACCCTGAGCTATCAGTACCCTGAGCTATCAGTACCCTGAGCTATCAATACCCTGAGCTATCAATACCCTGAGCTATCAGTACCCTGAGCTATCAGTACCCTGAGCTATCAGTACCCTGGGCTATCAATACCCTGAGCTATCAATACCCTGAGCTATCAATACCCTGAGCTATCAATACCCTGAGCTATCAGTACCCT